>CAUYUJ010021015.1:413808-441308 GCA_963575745.1 Prorocentrum cordatum | reverse complement strand
ATTTACCAGGAAAAGTAAAAATACCATAAAAAATACCCCCAAAAAGGGGGAACAACAAAAATGCTCAAAAAATAATCCCCGGACTATTGTTGGACTATTTTTTGATTTTTCGGGGGGGTATTTTTATTTTTTCATCGAAAATCCCCCTGCCCCCGAACCGCAGTCCTCACTCCTGCAGAATCGTTGAGAGGGGCCCCAGCCCCCACTGCCAGAGACCATCGCGTCGGATCAATGTTAAGTCGGGCCTGTCCTCCCACAGGGGGATTTTGGATGAAAAAATAATCAAAACATACTTCAAGATGTCATACAATGCTAAAACAATCATCCCCAGACTACTTCTTTACTATTTCTGAATACTCCTCTTGTAGAGGGCAGGCCCGACCTAAGATTCATGGAACGCCGCTCCGCTGATTGGTCTCAAAACGTGCGCGCCGATTCCCAGTGCTCCGCGTCGAACAAGCGAGGCGCCGCTCCGCGAATTCGCCTCACTGCATGCGGGCCGACTCTGGGAATGCATCGCGTCGGATTGGCGGAGCGCCGCTCCTCTACTCTGCCGCAGAGCATGCGCGCCGATTCCTGCAATGCTCCGCATCGGGTGAGCGGAGCGCCGCTCCGCTGATTGCTGATTGACCTCGACGCATGCGGCTCGCGGAGTGCTCCGAGTCGGATTAGCGGAGCGCCGCTCCGCTAGTTGGCCTCGCAGCGCGCCGAGACGGCAATCCCCGCAGTGCTCCGCGTCGGATGCGCTGGGCGCCGCTCCGCTAATTGGCCTCCAAGTTTGCGCGTCGACATTGCCTGCGTCGCACCTGCCTCCACGAGTCCCTCAAGAGGCCCCCCACGATACCCCAACGAGCATCCACGATACCACGCCCCGAACATGCCCCAAAAACGCCCCCAAGAGACCCAAAAGAGGCCCCAAGAGGCTCCAAAACGGCCCCAAAGAGGCCTCAAAACTGCCTCCAAGAGGCTGCCGAAAGGCCTCCTACGAGATCTCAACGAACATCCAGCAGGCTTCAGGCATCTCCAGACCCACAACCTAGGCACGGTGGCGGGATGGGCCGAAGGCCATTCGATCCGCCGCCGCCCCCTGTCGATTCATCGCAGGGTGCCTGGCGTGCTGAATCCTCTCGGTTTTGAATAGCTTCGTTTTCCAAAAGAACTCTCCTTTGGGGCTTCGGCCCGTCCCGCCGGCCACCCGAAAGGATGCCGAAAACTTGCCACGACCCGATTCCGAAGGGTTTGTCCTGGTCCAGACGGCTCTGGCCTCCATAAGATGGCCACAAGATGCCTCCAAGACGGCCCAAGATGTACCCAAGATGGCGAAAGATAGCCTCAAGATGGCCCAAGACGGCCCAAGAGGCCTTAATACGGCCCAAGAGGCCTCCAAGAGGTGCTCCAGGAGGGCCCGCAGAGGCCAAAATCATAGATTTTCCTTCAGGCTTTTGAAGGATGTTGGCACTTGCCTCTTCTCGGCATTCCGACGGCTCAAGACGGCCCAAGAGGCCGCCAAGATCGCCCCAAGATCGCCCACGGGGCGCCCCATGACGGCCCAAGAGGCCTCCAAGACGGCCTCAAGGGGACCCCAAGACGGCCCAAAAGACCTCCAAGACGCCCAAGATGGCCTCCAAGACGGCCCCGAAGCGCCCCAAGAGGGCCCCAAGTCGGTTCAGAGAGGCCCCCAAGACCGCTCCCGACGGCGTCAGCCGTGCCAGGAACCCGCCAAGATGGCCGAAGTTGGCTCGAAGCTGGCCCAAGGCGGCCCAAGAGGCCTCCAAGAGGGCCTCCAGGAAAGCCAGAAAAGGCCCAAAGCATTGATTGTCCTAAGGTTTTTGAAGGATTGTGGCATTTGCTCCTTTTCGGCCTTCCGACGGACCGAGACTGCCCAAGAGCCCCCAAAGATCGCCCAAAGATCGCCCAAGAGGCCTCCAATATTGCCCCAAAACGGCCCAAGAGGCCCCCAAGACGGCCCCAAGAGGCCCCCAGGAGGCCGTTAAGACGCCCAAGATGGCCTCCAAGACGGCCCTGGAGCACCCCAAAAAGCACCCCAAAAGGGCCCCAAGTCGGCCCAGAGGGGCCCCCCTAAACGGCTTCCGACGGCGTCAGACGGGCCAGGAGCCCACCAAGACGGCCGAAGATGGCCCTAAGATGGCCCAAGACGGCCCAAAAGGTCTCAAAGAGGGCCTCCAGGAAGGCTCGAAACTGCCAAAATCGTTGGTTGCCCATGAGATGTTGAAGGATTGCGGCATTTGTTTTCGTTCTGCCTTCCAACGGCCCGAGGCAGCCCAAGAGCCCCCAAAGATCGCCCAAGAGGCCCAAGACAGCCCCAAGAGGCCCCCAAGACGGCCCAAGAGGCCTCCAAGACGCTCAAGATGGCCTCGAAGACGGCCCAAGAGCCCTCCAAGACGTCTTCCAAGAAGGCCCGAAAGGGTCAAAAGGGCCTCCAGACGGCCAAGAGGATCTTCAAGATGCCCACGTGTTCCCGAAGGCTTTCCAAACCGATTCGGGGAAAACATGGTCCGATAGCTGGAGGAAGAGGAGGAGGAGGAGGAGGCGGAGGACGACGACGACGACGACGACGACGACGACGACGAGGAAACGGCTCGAGTGGGAAGTCGCCTCCTCCCCGCCCCGCGGTTCCTGCCGTAGTGCTCGAAGACGCCGCCCAGGCTCGCCAGCATCGCCACGCGGCCGTGCTTCAGCTCCTTGAACCTCAGGGCGCGGAAGTTGGCCTCATCCTGCCCAGGCCGGCGCGGGCAGGGCAGCGAGGAGAAGGAGAGGGGGGAGGGGAGGGTGGGGAGAGGGGAGGAGGAGGAGGAGGAGGAGGAGGAGGAGGAGGAGGACGGCGGCGGCGGAACATGGGCCGAAGAAGATGAAACAGCATAATCGTGCACACTCGGAATCGGGAGGTCCGCCCGGGCCTCCGAACGTTCATGCTCTTGAGCGTATATATTCTCTCAGGGGGGAGTCCAATGACTGAATATCAGCGTCTCCAGCGGACGGGCCGCCATCAAACCGTCCCCTCGGGGCCACTGGGGAATCGAGCCGAGGGGAGGCGCCCTCTGCCTGGCAAGGCCCCAGGCTCGCAGCCTGCACGTGGGGGGTGATAGCGAGGGCAGGCCCTGCGCAGAAGGGGGGGGAAGGGGGAGGGCGGCGGCGACGGACTCAGCACGTGACCGTACTAGTTGGAAGAAGCTGCGCAAACGCAAGACCCAACGCGTTTCGAGGGCGCGCGCCAGGAAAACACCCTCACGCGTTGGATAGAGGCCGCCTGACTGGTGTCCGAGTGGATGGGGTCGGAGGGTCGCACCGCATCTCCAATGCATCGACGATACATCACTGGCGCACCGGCGATGCATCAGCGACGTCTGCGACGCATCTGTGCCGTGGGCGTGGAGAGAAAGGGCTTCCACATCGAGCTGCGTTTTCGATGCATCGGCGATGCGGCGCGACCCTCCGACCCCATCTACTTGGATCCCACTAAGGAGCCCCAGATTGGAACCAGGGGGGGGGAACCCTCCCCCCAAGACATTGAGCGCCCCTGGAAAACCTGGAGCCCCCCCCTCCCTGGACACTGGCCTCCCCAACAGGACCCTCCCCCCATCCATAAAAAAAGGGGCTCGAAGCGGGGAGGCGCCCCGCTCCCCATGTCCAGGAGGGGAGGGAGGGGGGTTCGAGCTAGGGCGCCCCCCCTGACTAGCAGGGGGGGGGGGTCGCAGCAGGAAGGGGGCCGTTGCAAGGGGGGCAACCTCTCGCCCCCTGCACGCGCCGTCGTCGTCGTCGTCGCCGGTCGCCGTCGCCGTCGCCCTCGCTGGTCGCCGCCGCCATTGCCTTTGCCGTCGCCTTTGTCGTCGCCTTTGCCTTCGACTTTGCCTTTGTCTTTCCCTTTGTCTTTGCCTTTGCCTTTGCCTTTGCCTTGGCCTTGGCCTTGGTTTTGGCCTTGGCCTTGGCCGTCGTCGTCTTCGTCAACATCGTCTTAGCTGCCCGACGGCGCCAGCGCCTGCGGGGTGGCCCGTGCGCGTCATGGTGGTCGTCGCCGTCGCCGTCGCCGTCGCCGCCGCCTCCGCCGTCGCCGCCGTCGCCGACGCCTTCGCCGTCGCCGTCGCCGTCGCCATCGCCGTCGCTGCCGCCGCGGCCGTCGTCGTCGTCGTCGTCGTCGTCGTCGGCGTCGGCGTCGGCGTCGGCGTCGGCGTCATCGTCGCCGCTGCCCGTCAGCACAAAAGTCGTCGTCGTCGTCGTCGTCGTCGTCGTCGTCGTCGTCGTCGTCGTCGTCATCTTCGTCGTCGTCGTCGTCGTCGCTGCCCGACGGCGCCAAAGCCAGTGCCGGCGCTTGCCGTCGCCGGTTCGCACCACTCCGTTGGACAGAGCGGGGGGGCCCCCCCTGGCTCGATCCCCCCCGCTGGGGAGAGGGGGGAAAAAGCGCGCCCGGCTCGACCGCCCCCCGCTTCACTTCCGATTTACTCCCTCGCGATCCAAGGACCCTTGCGATCCAAGCACTTCCGATTTTCTCCCTTGCGATTTACTCCCTTGCGATTTACTCCCTTGCGATCTCCCCCCCCGTTCGAACCCTCCCCCCTCGCCTCCGCCCCCTCCGGCCCGAACCCGCCCCCCCGTGCATCTCAGGGGTCCCCCCCACGCGGTTTCGACCGCCCGCCGCCCCTTCGTCCAAGAAGCCCGAGAAGGGCCAGCTGGCACGCGCCTGCGCGCGGCGCATCCTCGGGATGCCAGACCCTTCGCCGCCCAAAGGCGCCCTTCGCTAGTGGCGGCGACGTCGGGCCTCGGCAGCGCTCTCCTCGGTCAAGCATCGCCAGGAAGGAGAAAGGGTGGCTGGGAAATCTTGGGAGGGGGCGGGGGGAAGGGCTGGGGAGAGAGGGGGGGGAAGATAATTGATGCTTAGCGGGGGGGAGCTTCTGCTCCTAATTTGGGCTGCGCGGACTGCGATCACTAGATCGATCCTCCTCCCCCGTCTCCTCCTCCTCCTCATCCTCCTCTGCTTCTCCTCCTCCTCCTCCTCCTCCTCCTCGTCAGTATCATCATCATCATCATCATCATCATCATCATCATCATCATCATCATCATCATCATCATCATCATCATCATCATCATCATCATCATCATCATCATCAGCATCATCATCATCATCAGCATCATCATCAGCATCATCAGCAGCAGCAGCCGCAGCAGCAACATCGTCACTATCATCAGCCTCATCATCATCATCATCAGCAGCAGCAGCATCAACATCCTCAGTATTATCATCACCACCACCATCATGATCATAGTAATCATCAGCATCATATCATCATCCTAATCATCATCATGGTGTTCATCTTCATCATGAACATCAGCATCTGCATCATCATAAGCATGATCATCATTGTCGCCATCATCAGTAGCACAAGCATCCTGATCATCGTCATCAGTATCAGCATCAGCATCATGAGTATCAGCATCAGCATCGTCATCATAAGCATGGTCGTCATCGTCGCCATCATCAGCAGCACAAGCATCATTATCATCAGCATCAGCATATGTATCACCATCGTCGTCATCATCATCATCATCATCATCATCATCATCATCATCATCATCTGCATCCGCATCATCAGCAGCAGCCTCATCATCATGATCAGCATCATCAGCATCATCAGCATCATCATCATCAGCATCATCATCAGCATCATAATCATCCTGCTCCTTTTGCTCCTCCTCCTCCTCCTGCTTCTACCCCTTCTCGTTTTCGCCAACGTCGCCATTCCCATCGCCACCGCCATCGCCAGCAGAATCCTCGTGAGCAGTATCACCATCACCGTCAACCTCCTGGCATCGTCGCCACCGCCGTCGCAACCGCCTCGCTCTGCCGCCGCGGCAGCCACAAGTAAACGCCGTGCCTGGCGCTAGCCACCAATTCGCCAGGTGACCGTAGGTCCAAGGGTTTTTGGAGGGCGGCGGCGACGACGACGACGACGAGAAGGACGACAGCGAAGACGACGACATGCGGGGACGACGACGAGGAAGATCGTTGTGCTCCTTGTCCTCCTCACCATTCCTCGGTCTGCACCAGCATTTACGGATGGATAGTATTCGGATGCGGTCCAGAGGCGGCACCGGAGCGGCGGGCAAGCGCACCCCTTCCTGTCCATCCCAACCTCGCTCCTATTCCCCCCTCCCGTCCTCGGAGAACCAAACACCTTCACGCGAAAAGGAGGGAGGAGGATGAGAAGGAGGAGGAGGAGGAGGAGGAGGAGAAGACTGCACATGGAGCGCCACTTCAACGCGCAGACGTACGGAGGCTGAGGCACCCTCGTGTTCTTACCAGTCGAACCAGACAACAACGAAAACGTGGGCGAAGGCACGAGCCCCTTCGCCGAAATCCCAGGCCCACATCTGCCCGAAAGGAAGACATCCGCTGGCGGGGAACACAACAGCTAAAAGCCAACATGTCTCCACAACGCAAAAAGCTGACAATTCGCCTGGATAAGGACCCAACCAGATTCGGGGGCGCGCAAACATGGAATAGCGATCCATGGATTTGGCGCGCGGTCGCCAAATCCATGGATCGGGGGAGGCGCCCTCCCCAAAATGCGGCCGGTGCCGCCTCGTACGGCGGCGGAACTGCTCGATTTCCCATGGAAACGGGACCCGTCGCTGATCCACGCCCCCTTGATCCATGTTTGCGATCGCCTGGATAAGGACTGTATGCAGTTGCGGGCGCTGCAGCTGCGAGCACCGACTTCGGTGGCGCTCCTTGCAAGGCCACGAAACGCGTGGGGGCCGTGCTGGACTGGGTGGCGCGAACGCGCGCGGGCTGCGCCGCCATACATGCGGGCAACCCCCCCAAGGGTGCATTGAGGTTTACCCTCGTGCCAGCTGCGTAGTTACCCACACCTCGTGCACCAACTCCGTGCTGGCCAACGTTGGCAAGGTTGCCTCTTACCCTTGCTGACCATTGGTTTATTTGATGTTGATCGTCTGGCTCCCTGCGACTCAAACAACACTACAGACATCCTTATTTTCCTCAGGTCCGCGCCAGACACCCTGCTCTTGGCGGCTCGCACAAGAGGGTAGGGCGGGGAGGCTTCTTCGAAGGCGCTGGTCATACACCTACAGATAAGGCCCGCGCCGTCTAAGAAGCCTTCCCCACCTCCCCGTAGACCCCTCTGCGCGTGGCCGACCCCTGCTCCACGCGACGTCAGAAGCCAACGCCAACGTCAGCACGGCGTGAACGTGCTGTGGGCCGCCCCATGAAAAAATGTATGTACACGTTTCCTATGCGCGCGCGGGAAGGCACCCGAGGCGCCGCCAGGGGCAGTGGGAGGCTCTCCCTGCACCAGCCCAGGATTCGCTTGCGCCTCTGGTCCTCGATCTTCAATTGCGCCCTCCTCCTGCACACCACCGAGGAACCCAGCAGGCCGTCGCTCATAGAATGGAATTGCGGCCGAAAAGAAGAACGAAAGCAGTGACGAGCGGGCCCCACGGTCCAACACGAGCACTCAGAACGAAGCGGGGAGCGAAACACGGGGAGCAGATCAAACACAGAACGAACAGCAGAATCAACTAAAACAAAACATTGCACAGAGCTGCGTTTATCTTCGCCATGGCTCTTCGAATCCCACTCCCCACGGTCGGGCAAACGACAACATGGAGGGAACCGTGGATCTGTTGGACGCCCGAAATGTGTCAGAAAAAAAACGGGTCCAATGCCCAACAACCAATGCTGTCCCAAACCAACAGCGGCCGCTGCTGGGCAGGCGGCCTTCTGTCTCGAATGGACACGGGCCGCGGCGGCACGGACAGCGACTCCTGTTCAGAGTGAGCAGGAACTGCTGCTGGGCACTGCACCTATTTCGGGGATGGACAGACCCCCCTTTAGTACAACGTGGTTTAGTGAAAACGACCTGAGGCCCAAACCTGGCGGGCGCAAGCCTGGAAAATAACGGCCGCGGCGCCCTCTCGACAACCGAAAACGGACAATTCACTAATCGGCGTGTCACTGTTGGGGGTTCTGTCCACCCCCGACTATTCTTTCCGTACGCATTTCGTTCGCGCCGAGATCTGACGCTTGAGCCGTGGACCTGGCGAGCGAGCGCCAGATCCATGCATCGGGGACGGCGCCCCCCGAAGCACGAGGCCAAGTGGCCAGTGCCGCCCGACCTGGCGGCGGAGCGCCCTCATGCTGCACCAAAATAATTCGGCGGTGGACAAACCTCCCTTTAGTAAACCTCCCCTTAGTGAAAAGCGCCTGGGACCGAAACCGACGGACCTGGACCCGCAAAAATGACGGCCGCGACGCCCCCTCGCGAACCGAAAACGGCCAATTCCTTAATCGACGTGTCAGGGTAGGAGGTCTGTCCAACCCCGAATAATTGGGCGCACTGCTAATCCGCGGTGCCTTCATGCAGGTTTGCAGCTCCTCGACGTGGGGAGCGCCGCCCAAACCACCCTGGGGAGACCAAAAGGGACTGGTGCCGCCACTCCCCGGACCTCTTCTGGGGTGCATTCCGACGAGACTTTCAAAGGCGGATCCGGCGGCGGCGACGAGGGCCTCCCAGGAGGCCCGAGAAGGAAAAGACGAGAAAAGGGTAGCGAGATGGGTGCCCCTTCCCCCTCAATAACACCCCTCCCCCACCCCAAGCGGGCAGAAGCCCAGCGGGTCGAAGAACCCCAGCGGCGCGGTGGCGCCAACCTGCGGGCGGCCCCCAGGGGCAGGGCGGACGGCGGCGCCCCCCGCGGGCGGCAAAGCGCGCGCGGGGCCGACGGGGCGGGCGCCCCCGAGGGGCACGATCAATCGGCACCGAACCGGGACCTCGGGTCGGATCGAGGTGTGTGCTGGATCGGGCTGCATCAGCACGGGGCCACACTCGAGGCGTACTTTACCAGCCTGGAACACATCCCTATCCCAATGCTGGGCATCTCCTCATCACGATGCTCGTCTTAGGAGCTCCCTCACGTTTTGAAGGCGCATCCCTAGGATTGTCATCGCTTTTTGGCGTGTCAGTCTTAGGGATAGGGATACGTTCGAGGCTGGTAAGGATTGGCTGCGCTAGGATGCACACGAGCGCCATGCAAACACCTGGCCGCATCGGATCGCAAGGATGCGGGTATCGAATCGGATCGAACCGGGCGAAATCGGCATCAAAATGGATCGATCGCATCAAAATGCACGATGGGGTCGAAGAACATCTTCCCGTCGCGCCCCGTCTGCCCCAAGCACCGCTTCCCCTGCCCCTGGGGGATCGGACGAGACTTCCACTCGCTCAGGCCCGGAGTAAGCCCTGGCCAGGAACCTTGCAGCTGAACATCGGCGGCGCACAGATTTCTCCGAAGGAGAAGACCTTTTTAGAAAGGAGCCCGGAAGCTTCTGACAGGCCTTCTTAGAGTTAGGCCGGGCATGTCCTCCAACAGCCGGTTTTATATGAAGAATTGGAAATACTCCAAACATGCTCGACAATACTCAGATATAGCGAAACTCATCCCCGTACGATTTTTGGGCCGATTTTGAATATCCTTCCTGTTGAGGGACACACCCGACTTAATCTTCGAGCTGGCAGGGCTCGAAGAAGCCCCCCCTGGCTTCATGGAGGCCTGCCCCCCGCCTTCTTAAGAAGGCGGCCCAACCTCTGCGCCGCCAAGGGGGCGGAGGCGAGGAGACGAGTGGGGGTAGGATTGGCTACGCGCTGGACCAGGAGGCGAGGAGACGAGGGGGGGTAGGATTGGCTGCACGCAGGGGTGCCCAAAAAGGAAGGAGGTGCCCTGGGCGCGCGGCTGTCGGGGACCGCGATGGAGGAGGAGGAGGAGGAGGAGGAGGAGGAGGAGGAGGAGGAGGAGGAGGAGGAGGATGGGGAGGAGGAGGAGGAGGAGGAGGAGGAGGAGGAGGAGGAGGAGGAGGAGGAGGAGGAGGAGGAGGAGGAGGAGGAGGGAGGAGGAGGAGGAGGAGGAGGAGGAGGAGGAGGAGGAGGAGGAGGAGGAGGAGGAGCTCCCCCCCTTTCCAAGGGGGGAGGGGCGGCTTAGCTACCACTCCCCTCCCTTGAACTCCCCCTGCCGGACGATCCTCCCCCGTCGCCGTCGTCGTTGCCGTCGCCGTCGCTCGACGTGCTCGTACGACGCCGTCGTCGTCGTCGTCGTCGTCGCCGTCATTGTCGCCGTCTTCGTATGACCTGGTCGTGGTCGTCACGACGAGGACGAGGTCATACGAAGACGGCGACGGACGACGGACGACGAACGACCAACGACCGACGACGACAACGACCCAGGGTCGGAGAAAACGAGACCACGACCCACGGGCTGAGAAAACGAGGAAGAGAAGCAAGGTCCGTGAAAACGAAACCACGGAGCAAGGGCCGAGAAAACAAGACAACGGAAAAAACGAACCAGGGTCCGAAAAAAAAACAAATCAGGGTCCGAGAAAACGAGACCACGACCCAGGGGCCGAGAACACGAGAAAACGCACCAGGGTCAGAGAAAACGAGACCACGACCCAGGGGCCGAAAAAACGAGACAACGAGAAAAACAAACCAGCGCCCGAGATACCGAAACCACGACCGCGGGGCCGCGAAAACGAGACAACGAGAAAACGAACCAGAGCCCGAGAAAGCGAGAACACGACCCAAGGGCCGAGAAAACGAGACAACGACGAAACGAACCAAGGCCCGAGAAACGGAAACAAACACCCAGAAGCCGAGAAAACGAGAAAACGAGACAATGAATCAGGGTCCGAGGAAACGAGATAACGACCCAGGGGCCTAGAACACGAGAAAACGAGGAAACAAGCCACGGTCCGAGCAAACAAGACCACGACCCAGGCCGGGAAAACGCGAATACCAGCCCGAGGAAACAAGACCACGACCCAGGGGACAATAAGACAAGAAAACAAGAACACGAAACAGGATCTGAGAAAACGAGACCACGACCCAGGGGCCGAGAAAACAAGAAAACAGAACAACGAACCGCCCGAGAAAACGAGACAAAAACCGAAGGGTCGAGATAACGAGAATACGAACTGGGGCCCGAGAAACCGACACCACGACCCAGGGGCCGAGAACACGAGAAAACGAGAAACGAACCAGGGTCCGAGAAAACGAGCTAACGACCCAGGGGCAGAGAAAACGAGAAAACTAACTCGGGTCAGCGAAAACAAAACCATGACCCAAAGGCAGAGAAAACGAGAAAACGAAAAAACTAACCATTGTCCGAGAAAACGGAACCACGATCCACGGGCCGAGAACATGAGAAAACGAGAAAACAAACCATGGCCCGAGAAAACGAGCCCACGACCCAGGGGCCCAGAAAACGACAAAACGAAACGGGGTCCGAGAAAACGAGACCACGACCAAAGGGCAGAGAAAAATCGACAACGAGAAAACATAACAGGGTCCGAGAAAACCGGACCACGATCCAGGGGCCGAGAAGATAAGAAAACGAGAAAACGAACCAGAGGTCCGAGAGAACTAGACCACGACACAGGGGACGATAAAACAAGAAAACAAGAACACGAATCAGGGTCTGAGAAAACGAGACCACGACCAAAGGGCAGAGAAAAATCGACAACGAGAAAACATAACAGGGTCCGAGAAAACCGGACCACGATCCAGGGGCCGAGAAGATAAGAAAACGAGAAAACGAACCAGAGGTCCGAGAGAACTAGACCACGACACAGGGGACGATAAAACAAGAAAACAAGAACACGAATCAGGGTCTGAGAAAACGAGACCACGACCCAGGGGCCGAGAAAACAAGAAAACAAGACAACGATTCAGCGCCACAATAAACGAGATAAAAACCTAGGGGCCGAGAAAACGAGAACGAACCAGGGCCCGAGAAACCGACACCACGACCGAGGGGCCGAGAAGACCAGAAAATGTGAAACGAACCAGGGTCCGAGAAAACGAGATAACGACCCAGGGACCGAGAACACGAGAAAACGGAACAACAAACCAAGGCCCGAGCAAACGAGACCATGACCCAGGGGCCGAGAAAACACGAAAACGAAAAAACGAGCCAGGGACAGAGAAAACACAACCACAATCCAGGGTCCGAGAAAACGGAACCACGATCCACGGGCCGAGAAGACAAGAAACGAACCAGGGTCAGAGAAAACGAGACCGCGACCAAGGGGCCGAGAAAACGAGAAAACGAGAAAACGAACCAGGGTCCGAGGACAAATGAAACCACGACCCAGGGGCGAAGAAAACAAAGAACGAGACCACGAACCAGGGCCCGAGAAAACGAGACACAAAAACCCAGAAGCCGAGAAAACGAGAAAACTAACCATTGTCCAAGAAAACGAGACCACGACCCAGGGGCCGAGAAGACCAGAAAACAAGACAACGAACCAAAGTTCGACCAAACGAAAGCACGACCCAAGGGCACAGAAAACGCGAAAACGAACAAGGGTGTGAGAACACACGACCACGACTCAGGGGCCGAGAACATTAGAAAACGATGAAAGGAGTCCGGGCCCGAGAAAACGAGACTACGAACCAGGGGCCGAGAAAACAAGAAAACGAGAAAACGAAGCACGGTCCGAGAAAACGAGACCACGGTCCAGGGGCAGCGGAAACGAGAAAACGCGAAAACGACCCACGACCCAGTGGCCGAGAACACGAGAAAACGAGAAAACGAACCAGGGTCCGACGAAACCACGACCCAAGGGCCGAGATCACCAGACAACGCTTGGTTCGAGAAAACGAGGCAACGACCCAGGAGCCGAGAAAACGAGGTAACGAGAAAACGAAGCAGGATCAGAGAAAACGAAACCACCACCCGGGGGCCGAGACAACGAGAAAACGAGAATACTAACCAGCGTCCGAGAAAACAAAACCACGACCCAGGGGCCGAGAAAACAACAACAAAAAAACGAGAAAACGAAGCAGGGTCCGACAAAAACAACACCACGGCCCATGGGCCGAGAAAACGAAAAAACGAATACACGAACCAGGGTCAGAGAAAACAAGACCGTGACCCAGGGGCCGAAAACACGAGAAAACGAGAGAACGAACCAGGGGCCGAGAAAACGAGAAAAGGACAAAAAGGAATCAGAGCCCGAGAAAACGAGACTAAGAACCAGGGGCAAAGAAAACAAGAAACCAAAACAACGAACCAGGGGTCGACATTATTCTCCAATGCGTTCTTTAGCGCTGCTGTTCGCACCTGTCTGCAGATATTCAGCCATTTTGCTAGAACCCTGGAAAGGAGGGGGGGAGGGAGAGCTTCAGAAGCCCCCCCCCCTTTGCAAAGGAGGGCGGAATGGGTTGGCTCGAAGCCGGCCCCCCCCTGTATACAGACCAAGCAAGGAAGGAGGGGGGGGTAGCTTCCGGGTAGCTTCCGAAGCCCCGCCATCCCTTCTGCTCCAGAAAAGGGAGGGAAGGGGGGATAGCTTCGAAGCCCCCCCTTTTAGCCAGGGCCCCCCTAGCTTAGAATCCCTTACAGAAGGGAGGGGGGGGTAGCTTCGGAAGCTCCCCCCCCTTTTGGAAGGGAGGGGGAGGGGGTAGCTTGAAGCTGGGGCCCCCCTTTCCCTATTCCTTCCCGGCGGTGCGGGCGCGCCCTTTCAGAGCAGGCAGCGGAGGGGGCCACAGCTTCTGCCTGCAGAACTCGGCCGACTCCGAACTGGGATCCGGTGGGGGCCGGGCACAGGAGGGAGGGAGGAGCCAGCAGCGCACTTGAGGCAAGCGCATCAGTGGGGAAAGGTCTAGTGACAACTGCCTGGGACCGAAACCGACGGACCTGGACCGGCAAAAATGACGGCCGCGACGCCCTCTCGCGAACCGAACACGGCCAATTCTTCAATCGACGTGTCAGGGTAGGAGGTCTGTCCACCTCCGACAAGGAGGGGGGGCAGAGGTCGGTGGCGCGTGCTCGGACCTCCGCGGCCCGACTCCTCCGGGCCTGGACGGGCTCCCGCGGGAGCTCCGGAGACTCGCAGCAGCGACGACAGAACACGGAACAACTGTGAGTCTTCGAGCGGGGACCACCGAGCACTTGTTTGGTCTGCGGGTCGGGAGCGGGCCCCTTCCGGTCAAGAGCCAAACGGGACGCGGGTAGCCCTAATTAGGGAGACAGGGCGCGGGCGGGCGGGGCCTCAGGCGGCCGAAGGGCTCAGAAAACAGGCGGTGCCGAAGATCTTGCACAGGACAAGGTGCGCCATGGGCTGGGGACCACCGAGCACTGGAGGGTGGACAGCTGTGGGTGGCCCAGACGCCCGTGCTGGGCCAACTCAAGCTTCATCACGAGCCTCGAGTCTCAACGAGCATGGCTGGAACTCTGGGTCGTGGACGTGCTGCTGAACGAGGCAGGGGGCCATCCCGAACCTCTCGAGGAGGCCCCGCGTCGCGCTCCAGGTCCTCCAATCGGGAGCTGCCCCCGCCTGGCCGATTATATTCTCGGTGCTTCCGCCTCGGGGGCTCCATTCGATGTGCCCTGATGGAGGAGTGCAACAGCCCGGCCCCTTCAGCTTCCAAAGGCTTTTAGACGAGCGCATTCCACTGCTCGCAACGTCACTGCTCGCAAATGGCCTGGATCTACCGCGGGGGATCTACGGGAAATTGAAAGCCTCCTAGATGGGGTCGGAGTAGATGAGGTCGGAGGATCGCGCCGCATCGGCGATCCATCGGCGATGCATCGGCGATGCATCGGCGATGCATCGGCGATGCACTGGCGATGCACTGGCGACGTCGGCGATGCATCGGCGACGTCGGCGTGGAGAAATTGGGCCCCACATCGAGCCGCATCGCCGATGCATCGCCGATGCATCGGCGATGCGGCACGATCCTCCGACCCCACCTACTCCGACCCCATATTGGAGGCCTAGATGCACTGCAGCGGAAGAGGGGGAGGAGGAGGAGGAGGAGGAGGAGGAGGAGGAGGGGGAGGGGGAGGAGGGGAGGAGGAGGAGGAGGAGGAGGGGAGGAGGAGGAGGAGGAGGAGGAGGAGGAGGAGGAGGGAGGAGGGGAGGAGGAGGAGAGGAGGAGGAGGGAGGAGAGGAGGGGGAGGAGGAGGTGGGAGGAGGAGGAGGAGGAGGAGGGGGGGGAGGGGGAGGAGGAGGAGGAGGAGGAGGAGGAGGAGGAGGAGGAGGAGGAGGAGGAGGAGGAGCAGGAGGAGGAGCAGGAGGAGGCCCCATTTGGCTTCCAGAGGCTCTGCCGCTCTGCAGGCGGCGGCGGGGCCCGGCCTGCTCCGCCGGGTCGAACGGCCTCGTCGGCTCCGGCAGGGGCGGGAGCACGACCACCTCCTGCGCGCGGAGCGGCCAGCTCATACCAGGGCTCGAGTTAAACAGCGTTTTCCGTTTTCGTTTTGTTTTCGTCATCCCTAGTTCTGTCTTCATCCCACATTTGCTGCAAAACGAAGTCAAAACGAAAACGGTCCACGAAATTGCCAAAACACCGTTTAGCTCGAGCCCTGGCTCATACCGCCTCCGCCCAAGAGCCACTGCACCGACCTTGCAGACGTGCTCCAGCGGATTTGTGCGTGGATCCCCGTCGATGCAAAGCCCCGAAGCGGCGAGCGAAGAACTGAGTGAATGTCACGTGAATTTGCTTATAGTTTTCCTTCCTGACCCAAAAAAGATCCGGACACGCGAGAGGACACGAGACTCTCCCGATGGCCACACTGCCAGTGGAACGTAGAGGACACGGGCCGCGAAAGACAGGACACAGGGGCACCCTTGTTTGGGCAGGGTCGACCTACTAATCTAATTTGGCTGTACCGTCTCCGCCCAAGATGAAGGGGCCCTGGGACACACAAATAAATAGACACGAATAATATGATTCCCCATGTTTCTCCATATTTTCTGTGTTTTTGTCTTCCCCCCACTTCCCATAGTTTCCCATATCTTCCTGGGAATCGACGATGCATTGTGTCTGTGTGTTTTTCTCCCCTCCCGGCAAGCGGGCGGCGGACGAAGAGGACGGGGGGAGAGAGCAGAGGCCGAGGCCAAGGCAGGAAAGCTCCCCCCTGCAAGCGGCAGCGGGCTCCCACGGTGGTCAGGGGGCCCCGCGGGTCAGGGGGGGGGGCCCGCGCCATCCGCCCGCGGCGCGCCCGCGGGCGCGCGGGGCGGCGGCGCTGACTCAAGAACGCGCGGGGGCGCGCTGCGTCGGTCACGGCAGGAAAAAAAGGGGAGGAATGCGAGGCAGAGCAGGAGCAGGCTCACATCCAAGAGGCACGAAGGCGGCCCCAAGACAGTTTCAAGTGGCCTCCGAGCCCTCCAGGGAGCCCCCCCAAGAGGCAAACACGTTTCAAAAACCGACGGACAAATTATGATGTTTGCCTTCTCGCCTTTTCGCTTCCGATGGGCCTTAGAGGCCACAAGATGGCCCCAAGAGGGCTCCTAGACAGCCCCGAAAGCGCCCAAGAACACCCCAAGAGCGCCCCAAGACGGCATACAGGCGCAAGTTTGAAGCCTCCGAGGGGGGAGCTGAATTTTCGACCCCCTCTCTTCTTGAACAGTGGGGCCCAACCTTGCCCAAATGGCTCCGCGAGCACACCAAGAGAGACCCAAAATGGCTCCAAGAGACCTCCTCCGAGGAAACAGTCCAAGACGGCTGCCACGCTGCATGCTTCTACACTCTCCTGATCAGGGGAACTCGCCTGGCGATATGTTTCTAGATGGGCTGGTGGGGATACGCGAAACGTCAGAAATTTGGGACAGTTTCACGAAAGGAGTGCGGGCCGCGCGCACTCGTCTGAAAATCGTACGAGCTTCTCGGATGGAGGGCAGGTGGTTTTCAAAATGTGGTTCTTGCCCCAGCGCCGCCCACATTCGATTGAAAATGTGCCAGGGCTTCACGGATGGAGAGCGGGTGGTTTGCAGAATGTGGTTCTTGTCTTAGCGCCGCGCAAATTCACCTTCAAATGTTATAGGAGCTTCACGGATGGAGGGAGGGTGGCTTTCAGCGTGGCTCTCGCCTGAGCGCCGCGCACACTCGTCTGAGATATTTGCAAGATCTTCACGGATGGAGGGCGGCCCGTTTTTTGTAATGCGGCTCTCGCCCTAGCGCCAAGCAAAGCGGTCAGAACAATTTACAAAACAAAAAAATGAGGGTGGCTCTTTGTCAAAATGTGGTTCTCGCCTTAGCGCCGAACACTGTAGTTTCAAGAGTTCACATCAAGTTTACTGTGGCACGATGTCGGACGCCCAGGGCACAGCAGTTACGTTGACTCGCGATGTTGAGATTCCAAACATTCGTACTGGCACGGTTCAGGATCGTCAAGACGCAACAGTCGTGATGATACGCCAGGTTGACGTCCCAGGAAAAGCGTTCTGGCACACTTCAAGATGTTCAAAAGCCTGTCTTCCAACGGGGCACTTCCCTCAGTGAGAACACATACTTGCAAGGGCCTATGAAGAGGGTGCTTGGAGGGAGGGTTCATTCCAATATCGCTGGCGAGTCTTGGGTTTGCACTGGTCCTCCCTCCACCTCCTCCTCCTCCCTTCTCCTCCACCTTTCCTGCCCCTCCCACCCGGCAAGGACCCGGGTGGGAGGGGGGGCTCAAAAGAGAAAAGGTGAGAGAAAAGAAAGAGGTAAGACAAAACTGTGGGGCTCGACCCCGTTGGTGAGGAATCCTCCCTCCTCCTCCTCCTCCTCCTCCTCCTCCTCCTCCTCCTCCTGGGAGCCCCCTGCCTCCCGAGGAGGAGGAGGAGGAGGAGGAGGAGGAGGAGGAGGAGGAGGAGGAGGAGGAGGGAGGAAGGAGAAGGAGCTCTCTAAGCCTTCCCAAGGGCTGCTGAGAAAACCCGCCGCCTCGAGAGAAAGCCTTCTCCTCCTCACTTCCCCCCCGGGCTCGCCGCCGAGCCAGCTCCTCTCCGGAACGGATGCGGAACAGATGGGCGCGACGCCCAGCAGCGAACGCTGTCCAAAACCGACAGCGGCCGCCGTGCGGCTCAGTGACCCTCTGTCTCTGGTGGGACACATCCATGGCGACACCGAAGGCGATCCCTGTCCAGAACGGGCAGGATCTGCTGTCGGTCTCCGTGCCCAGCCCCTCCGTACCCATCTCGATCGCACCGATCCTCCCTGGGACCTCGGCGCGGCACCACGCTGAGACCCCCCCGGATGTCGGTGGCGGAGGACAGGGGGGGGGGCGAGGAGGCACCGGCGCCGCGAGTGGGCGCACAGCAGTCGACCACACGCGGCGGCGGGCCAGGCTGCGCAGCAGCTGAGCAGCAGGGCGCTGGCGAACGGGGCAAACGCAGAGTGGGCCAACGCACGCCCTGACGATCCTCGCCCCCTCTGCCCCGGCCGGCACCCTTCCTCGATCTTCGATCCTCGATCCTTCTCCCTTCCTCCCCTCGATCCTCGATCCTCCATCCTCGATCATCCTCCACCTCCTCCTCGATCCTCGATCCTCGATCCGCCTCCCCTCCCCTCTCGGCGCGGCACCCTGCGGAGACTCACGGGGCTCCTCAGGCAGCGCCAGGGCCTCCTGCGACTCCTCCGGGGCCACCGGGGCACCCTGTCCGGGAGCCGGGGGGTCAGATGGCAAGCGGTGCCCTCAGAAGCAGCAGCAGCAGCAGCAACGGGAGGAGAAGGAGGAGGAGGAGGAGGAGGAGGAGGAGCCTCTTACCGCTGAGTCTGGCAGGGTGATAAGAGCTCGCATTGATGCTCGCGCACGAATGTTGTACGAAGACATTTTCTCGCCGTTCGACACCTTCAAACGCCACGAGCCCCGTCTTTCAGAGCCTGGCCAACGGGAGAGTAGAGGGGGGAAGGTGGGAGCAAAAGCGGCGGCAGGGGAAGCATGAGGAGTGGGGGGGGAGGTGGAGGAGGGAAGGAGAAAGGGAAGCGAGGAGGGAGAGGGGAAGGAGGGAAGGAGGGAAGGAGGAGGAGGAGGATATGAGGGGAGGGGGGAGGGAAAGAAGTGGAGGAGGCGGAGAGGTTGGGGGCGAGGCCCTGCCTCGCCGCAGGCCTGGGGGAGGCCCTGGCTCTGAGCGCGCTCGACGTGCAGAGGGCCCCAGGGCCCAAGGCGCACCCCGTTGCGCTGGGCACGTTGCCAGGGGAACGAACATGAAGGGGCCCCAGGACACACAAATTAACACACACAAATAAAACAATCCCCATATTTTCCCATATTTTCTGGGTTTTCGTCTTCCAACCCACTTCCCATATTTTCCCATATTTTCCTGGGACTCGACGATTAATTGTGTCTGTGTGTTTTTTCCCGTCCTGAAGCTCGGAGGTCCGCGCGGATCTCTTGGATCCGCGCTGGACCCATCTCCCTGGCGCGCGGAGCGCGCCAGGGGCGGCGCCGGAGGCGCCGCCAGGGGGCCCCAGCGCCGACCCGAGAAATCCGCGCGGACCTCCGAGATGTTGTGTTTATGTCGTTCGCTCCCCTATGTTGCGAGGTCTTGGCCGTGGCGCCGGCAGAACCGGGGCAGGGGGACTCGGGGGGGGGCTCCAGAGTTAGGTCGGGCCTGTCCCCCTGCAGGGGGACTCTGGGAGAAAAGTTAAAACTACTCCGAACAATTCTCCCAGATGGTCACAAAATATAAGAAAAGTCCCAAAGACTATTTTTTTACTATTTTGGGACATTCCCCCTGTGGAGGGACAGGCCCGACGTAACTCGACCTGGAATCGGCGACACATCGCCGATAGCTCGGCGATGGGCCTCCGATCGTGAACCTGCGCCTCCATGGGCAGGCTGGGGCTATCGGGCCCATCATCGGCGGTCCATGGGAGATTGGGGGTAGAAGCCTCTCCCCCTATGCCTATCCTAGGGGAACGAAAAGTGACATAAACATAGGAACTCGGAGGTCCGCGCGGATTTCTCGGATCGGCGCTGGGACCCCTGACGGCGCCTCTGGCGCCGCCCCTGGCGCGCTCCGCGCGCCAGGGAGGGGGGTCCAGCGCCGATCCGAGAACTCCGCGCGGACCTCCGCGTTTCTATGTTTATGTCACTTCTCGTTCCCCTATATCCCCCCCTATCCGTACCCCTGAGAGGGGGGGACCTCCAGGGCCCCCTGCGGCGGCGGCCGGGCACCCTCGCGAGGCCGCCGGGCGGCGGCCCCAGGGGAGCCCAATACGCCGCCAAGGAGCCCCAAGACGCTCCCAAGAAGCCCCCAAGAAGCCCCCAAGACGGCCCCAAGAGGCCCCAAATAGCGCTCCAGGGCCGGCGGAACGAGCGAAGCGATTAAATAAATAATACCAGAACAAATATCCCGGCAAAGCAACCTAACAGCGATGTGTAGAAGCATATCTGGAAGCATTCCCCTTAAGATTTAGGTCAGAATCCAGTTGTAGAATTCTGCTGTTCTCAGCCTGCCTCGGCTTGCCTCGGCCTCAGCCTCAGCCTGCCTTGGCCTCAGCCTCAGCCTCAGCCTGCCTCAGCCTCAGCCTCAGCCTGCCTCAGCATCAGCCTGCATCAACCTCAGCCTCAGCCTGCCTCACCCGCAGCTTGCCTCAGCCTCAGCCACAGCCTCAGCCTCAGCCTGCCTCAGCTTCAGCCTCAGCCTCAGCCTGCCTCGGCTTGCCTCAGCCTCAGCCTCAGCCTGCCTCGGCCTCAGCCTCAGCCTCAGCCTGCCTCAGCCTCAGCGTCAGCCTCTCAGCCTCAGCCTGCAGCCTCAGCCTCAGCCTCAGCCTGCCTCAGCCCTCAGCCTCAGCCTCAGCCTCAGCCTCAGCCTGCCTCAGCCAGCCTCAGCCTCAGCCTCAGCCTCGGCCTCAGCCTCAGCCTGCCTCAGCCTCAGCCTCAGCCTGCATCAGCCTCAGCCTCAGCCTGCCTCAGCCGCAGCTTGCCTCAGCCTCAGCCACAGCCTCAGCCTCAGCCTCAGCCTGCCTCAGCTTCAGCCTCAGCCTCAGCCTGCCTCGGCTGCCTCAGCCTCAGCCTCAGCCTGCCTCGGCCTCAGCCTCAGCCTCAGCCTCAGCCTCAGCCTGCCTCAGCCTCAGCCTCAGCCACAGCCTCTCAGCCTCAGCCTGCATCAGCCTCAGCCTCAGCCTCAGCCTGCCTCAGGCTCAGTCTCAGCCTGCCTCAGCCTCAGCCTGCCTCAGCCTCAGCCTCACAGCTGGCTCCGGGCAATCAAAATGTAGCCTGGGAGTGGTGTTCTGGGAGCACGAAGCACACGAAGTGGCCTACAGTTGGCTCCGGGCATTCAAAATGTGGCCCGGGAGTGGTGGGTGTTCTGGGAACACGAAGAACACGAAGTGGCGCCTACAGTTGGCTCCGGGCATTCAAAATGTGGCCCGGGAGTGGTGCTCTGGGAACACGAAGAACACGAAGTGGCCTACAGTTGGCTCCGGGCATTCAAAATTTGGCCCGGGAATGGTGTTCTGGGAACACGAAGAACACGAAGTGGCCTACAGCTGGCTCTGGGCATTCAAAATCATGCCCAGGAATGGAGTCCTGGGAACTCGAAGACCACGCGAAGTGCGTTACTGTTTGCTTAAAACGAATTCCCTGGCATCCCCCCGGCATCCTCCCCCGGATCGCGCCCAGACCCCCCTGGGGCTTCATGATGCTCTCTTTTGACCCTACTAGAAACCTATCAGTCTTCGCTGTTAGGTAATGCTCAAAAGATACCCAAAAATACTAAAAAAAAAAAAGTCTCCTGACTATTGTTGTACTATGTTTGAATATTCCTCCTGTAGAGGGACAGGCCCGACTTAACCCTTGCGCTTCCCCTCCTCCCCCGGCGGCGGGGCAGCACGCGCCCGCGCAGTGCGGGCGCGGCCACAAGAAACCCTCGCGAGAGGCCCAGCCCCGAAGACCCGCGCGCGAAGCGCACCCGAGGGGAGACCCGGAGCACCCTGAGCGCGGCAGCTCCTTCGACGGCCGCGGGAAGTCGCCGCGCAGCGCACGGAGCGAAGAAGCCCAGGATACCCTGACGAAAAGTATATTGTTTCTGGATGCGCGCCCACACTGAACACGTCGGTCCGAAGAGGTAGGTCGGTGGAGCTCCCCATGGGGCCACGAAGCGTGTGATGGGCGTGGCGAAGTGGGTGCGGGGGACGCCTGTGGACGGTGGCGCTGGGGCCTTCGGTGGAGCTCCCTACGGGGCCACGAAGCGTGTGAGGGGTGTGCCGAAGGGGGTGTGGGGGACGCATGTGGACGGTGGGAAAAACATGGAGCAGGAGGGCGGATGGAATAGATTGGGTTCAGGCCCTCCCAGAGAAGAGCAGAACACCTCAACACCATGCCGACGCCTGGAGCAGGAAAGCGCCTGGAAGCAGTGATTGGGGCCTGAGCGCTCAAGAAGACCTACTTCCAACGACCGACGGGTACTTGCAGAGAGGCCGACCCGCGCCCGGCGATGTGAGGCTGCGCTCTGGGTATGGGTGCGGGTTGTCGGACACCGAGGGGACCCACGTTCGAGCGGGGACCCCCATCCGACAGCAGGAGAAGGTATAGCGGTATCGGCTTCGCTTCCTCCTCTGAGCACCCCCCCCTTCCCCGATCCCCCCCTGGGAATGCATCGACCTGAGGAATCGGCGTTACATCGCCGATAGATCGGCGATGGGCCTTCGATAGTGAATCCGCACCTTCATGAGCAGGTTGGGGCTATCGGGCCCCTATCGACGATCAATGGGCGATTGGGGGTCGATACATCCCCCCTATCGTTGCTCCTGACTTTTCTGTCCGACCAGGCACTCTGGACGACGCCAAACGTGTACCAGACCAGCCCAGTGCACGCTTCCGCGCGTGCCGGCACGCTTCTGGCGGCGTGCACCGAGCTGGCCTGCAGGCACACATCCGGGCGTGCACCTGCATCCGGGCGTGCATCGTGCAACTGCGCGTGCATCCACGCGTGCATCTTTTGGAGTCCCGAAACGGTGCGGGGACGGAGGAGGAGGAGGAGAAGGAGGAGGACGAGGAGGATCAGGAGGAGGAGGAGGAGGAGGAGGAGGAGGAGGAGGAGGAGGAGGAGGAGGAGGAGGGGAGAGGAGGAGGGGGAGGAGGAGGAGGGGAGGAGGGGGAGGAGGGGGAAGAGGGGAGGAGGAGGAGGAGGAGGAGGAGGAGGAGGAGGAGGAGGAGGAGAAGGAGGACTAGGAGGAGGAGGATGAGGAGAAGGAGGAGGAGGATGAGGAGGAGGAGGGTGACCCCGAGCTCCCCCAAGGCCTCCCCGCACGGTCCGTCAGCACACGGTGTGGGGACCTCGGGTGCCCCCGTCGCCCGAGGCGTCCTCGGAGAACGGCCCGAGCCTCAAAACCGTGCGGTGACCCCGAAGCCCCAACCGACTCACCACGCGGTGGGGACCCCCGAGGCGGCTGCGCGGCACGCGGGGCGGGTATCGCGCTTCCGCGCGTGCAGGCATGCGCGGCGGCTTGCGTCGCGCCAGCCTGGCACACGGCTGGCGTCGTCCACAGCAGCAGTCGCAGAGCGCCCAGAAGGACGCGGGCGGCCCTCGGCGTCGCACTCTGGCGGCGCACCGCCGCCATGACCCAGGCGTGCCTGCCAGCGCTCACTCCCAGAGGGGCGCCTGCTCTTCAGCGAGGCGGCGCTGGCATGGGCTCGAGGCGGCGCGAGACTACTGTTGACAGAGGACGCGAGGGGCCCAAAACTGAAGTCGGAAAGGTCAACCAGCAAATCTGTGAGAGTATGGATCGGGCGCCAGTGGGATGAGACTCCACCTGCTGTGGGGAAGCCTGTTTCTTCCCACCCGCCCTGCCTCTCCAGCCCCCTCCCGTGCGAGGCGGAGAGACAAGGCCGCGGATCCAGAAAGGAGGCCAGGGCGAGATGCAGCTGGGGGGCGCGCTGTCTTATTCTCTGTTCTCGTACAGACTTCTCCTGCGATTGGCTCGCTCTCAAAGAACTGGGGTGGGGGTCAACACTCCACGGATACCAGCGCCACCTCCTGCCACGGCGGTTCCGAGCCAAATCGCTGGGACTGCCCTTTCCTCCCCCTCCCTGCCTCTCCTCCCCCCACTGTCTCTCTCCACCTCTCCTCCCCCTCCCTGCCTCTCCTCCCCCTCCCTCGCCTTCTGTTGCATTTTTGGGGAGCCTCGTCTGTCCCATCGCGCCAGCTATCCGCCTCGGATCCGTGCCGGATCCATGCTGAACGCGCCAAATCCGTGTCAAGTATACTTCGAACGTACGTCGAATCCAAATCGAAACTACGATAGGCACAAGAGAAGAACGCAACTTACAGGACAGACAAGGTCCCGCGAAGATGAAGCGTAACTTGCCCTGCCTCCTCTTCAAGGGGGTGAGGCCGGCGGGCACCGCGGAGTGTTGGGTTGCCCCACCACAGAAGGGGAGCCGAACGACTGGAACTGGCTCATGGGGGAAACAGTGACGTGGAATGGACGATGAATGTGCGACGACTGGGGGTCGATGCTTCCCCCCACCCCCGGATCCAGCCCCCTCCCCTGAGCCAGCCCCCTCAGCTGAGCCGGCCCCCCCCCCAGCCTGAGGTGTCCTTGTCAATCATAACTCGGGCCTCCGGCGGCCGTTCCGGAGGATCTGGGCCCCCCCCAGGACGCTCTCTCGGCGAGGCGCAGTCGCTGGAAAGCACCCCGAGGCTGGAAGAGCCTCCAGGGGCCTGCCCTCTTGGGCCGCTTTAAGGCCGTCTTGGGGCGGTCTTGCGTATCGGGAAGCCGAGAAGGCGAGAACGCCAAAGTCTTTCAAAGACCTAAGGAACCTCGAGGATGCTGGACTCCTGGGGAGCTCTTGGGAGGCGCTGCGCCCGAGCACCTCGAGCCTCCAAAGAGAGAGAGAGAGAGAGAGCTCGGGGGGACGCCCGTGGCCCCTGGTCTGTCTGCACGCGCCCGGCGCGGGCACGGCACGTGCTGCACAACACCGACAGAGGGCCGCTGATGGGCGGGCGCTTCTGCTGCCTCGGATGGACACCGCCCGCGGCGACACCGATGGCGACTCTTCCTCACGCTTGGAGCAGGATTGCCGTCGGTCTCCGCCCCCCTTCGTCCCGACTGACCCCTGCCAGCGCCTCGGAGGCCCCCCCCCCGTTTCGAGTGTCGCCAGCCGTCCTGATCGATTCATGACGCGTGAGTGCTGGATCGTCGCCGTCCTCCTCCTCCTCCTCCTCCTTCTCCTCCTCCTCCGCCGCCTCCTCTGCCTCCTCCTCCTCCTCCTCCTCCTCCTGAGCTGAGCGCCCGCCTGAGCGCCCTCTGGCGCCGCCGCCAGCCTCGCGCAGGGCACGCGCCTGTGCGGCTGGGGGGGCACACCGGCGGGACCCGTCCGAGCGCGCAGAGGCGGTGCGGCCGGCGAGGCGTGGCGGAGGCGATTGTCCCCCTCCTCCTCCTCCTCCTCCTCCTCCTCCTCCTCCTGGTCCTCCTGGTCCTCCTGATACCTCCTGATCCTCCTGCTCCTCCTGATCCTCATACTCCTGATCCTCCTGCTCCTCCTGATCCTCCTCCTTCTGATCCTCCTGATCCTCCTCCTCCTGCTCCTCCGGATCCTCCTCCTCCTGCTCCTCCTCCTCATCCTCCTCCTCCTCCTCACCCCTCCCTCCTCCCTCCTCCCTCCTCTCTCCTCCTTCCTCCCTCCTCCCTCCTCCCTCTTCCTCCTCCTCCTCCTCCTCCCCATCCCTCCTCCCTCTTCCCTCCTCCCTCCTTCTCCCCCCCCCCATCCTCCTCCTCCTCCTCCTCCTCCTCTCCTCCTCCACTCAGTGTTCTTAGTAGTCTTATCATTAGTACTCGTCTTATTATTATCATTCTTATTCATATTATTAACAATACGATAATCACTATTTTTATTCATACTCATCATCATCATCATATCATCATCATCATCATCATCATCATCATCATCATCATCATCATCATCATCATCATCATCATCATCATCATCATCATCATCATCATCATCATCATCATCATCATCATCATCAGCATCATCGTCATCATCATCATCAGCAGCAGCAGCAGCAGCATCATCACGGTCCCCAAGGCGGCTTCAAAACGGCGTCCAAGACGAGCTCGGCGTTCAGCCCGTTCCCAATAAGCTATTGGGCCGCATCTGGGCTCCACTTTGGCCCCACTGGGGCCCCTCTCTCTTTCTTGGCCTCCAATACCGACGCCCGGGGCCCTCCAGAGCGCCTGCGGCCCCAACTGTGTCAACGACCTTGTACCTTCAAATGCAATCAACCCGAATCATATGGATGCGCGGTAAGGCTGCAAGTGCCTTGGAGGGCCACGATCACGTTTTTCGAACGAGGCTGGCCAGCAAAAGTCGCTAAGGATGGACCGAGGAGGCAAGGATGCAAGGGTACCCTTGGAAAGGAGGCCCATCCTAACTATGCATGTCGGCTGTGCGTGGCAAAACCTTTTGGTTCTGAATGATGTTCGCCTCCCCGGGGGTCGCCCGGACGCCTCTTCTGGCTCACTGTGGGGATCTTCTTGGGGGTTTCTTCGGCATGCGACTGTCGCCACCGCTTACGGACGAGTTCCGAAGACAATGGTCGACGACTGTGGGTCCAACTTCGCCCCCAAAGCGAGGCCCAAATTAGAGGTTTCCCAAATGGGCTCGGAACAGATGGTGTCGAAGGATCGCGCCGCATCATCGGCGATGCACCAACGACGGCGGCGATGCATCGGCGACGCGAGCGTGGAGAATATCGGGCTCCACATCGAGCCGCATCGCCGATGCATCGGCGATACTGCGCGAACCTTCGACCCCATCTGCTCGGACCCATCTAGAAGGCCCAGACAAACAGGCCCAAATACCAGCCCGTTTCCAATGGAAGACAAGACAGGGCTGCGGCCCAGCGGGTCACGTAGGACGGCTCACATGGCTGCTCATCCTGTGGAGAGATACTAATCCTGTAGGGGGCGAGCAAGATACCAGTATCGGCGGTGCTGTGGACAAACCTCCCTTTAATAAACCTCACTTTAATGAAAACGGCCAACGACCTGAACCGACGGACCTGGACCCGCAAAAATGTTCGTCGCGACCCCCTCTCGCGAACCAAACGCGGCCAATCCGCTAATCGACGTGTCAGGGTAGGAGGTCTGTCCACCCCCGACAGCACCGCCAGTCCACGGGCTCCTCGTGGGGGCGGCTCCTGCCCCAGATCTCGCGGCGAATTCCGACGTGGCGACGAGGGGGCAGCGGCAGCTGTACTTCTTCCCCCCCTGACCCCCACGGTCCTGCTGGACTGCGCCCCCCCCCCCCTGGCCATCGCTCGGACGTCCATTCCGTGTTTTTTTTGATTTCGTGCGTGGCTTTTTCGCCAAATGATCAAGGATGCTCCTCGATGGTCCCCGCCGAAGGAAAAATGCACACGTCCGAGCGATGCCAAGCCCCCCCCCCCCCCGGCCCTCGTCAACAGAGGGGCAAAGGTCGACATCACCACAAAAACGGGTGCAGCCCCGCGCCAATGCATGGCATCGACGCGGGGCCCCCCTGGCAGCGCCTCCGGCGCCGCCCCTGGCGCGCGCCGCGCGCCACAGGCTCGCCATCGCTCGGACGTCCATTCCCTGTGTTGTTTCCATTCCCTGTGTTTTTTCCGGTTTCGTGCATGGTTTTTTCGCCAAATGATCAAGGATGCTCCTCGATGGCCCTCGCCGAAGGAAGAATACACACGTCCGAGCGACGCCAGCCAGCCAGGCAGGGGGGGGGGGCAGAGC
>CAUYUJ010021015.1:358808-408808 GCA_963575745.1 Prorocentrum cordatum | reverse complement strand
GGGTGTGCGTGTGCGTGTGTGGGTTTCGCTCGCCAGCAAGTGGAACAAAGAGGGCGGAGGCAGGTGGAGGGCCGAGCACGGGTTCCTCCGTACTGGCCCTCCTCGCGCAGCCTTTGCACGCAGAGAGAAGAGGATGCGAGCCCCGACCTACTGGAGGAGGCACAGCTTGATTGCCCAGCGCCTGTCGCGCCAGCACACTCGAGCTCAGAGGGGTATTCCCCCCTTGAACGGTGAAGATGAAGTGCAGGGCCAGGAGCGGGCGCGGGAGCAGGAGGAGGGGATAGGGAGGGGGGGCACGAGTGGAGAGGAGGAAGATTCGGCGATCTCACGAGCGCCCTTGGAGCGTCCCCCGATGCCCAAGCGCGCAGTTCGAAGAGAAACAACGGCGGGGGACGTTGATTGGCCACTGCTCGCTATGAGGTGTTGGCATCGGGACCACACCGCGGACGATGGCTACGGAAGACGAGGAAGGGCGCGACGGACGAGAACGAGGATGAAAAGGAACAGCTTCGGAGCAGCGGCAAAGCCCGGGGACCGAACCCACTCGCGAGTACCCGTCTGGTGTCCCACTGGGCCGCCCAAACAAAATCGTCTTCGTCCTGCTGCTCCACTTCCTCCACCGTTTGTCACCGTGTTCCCTGCCGTGTTCCTGCGCAGGCCCTTCTCCTTCCCCAATCCTCCCGTGCCCAACAGTCCTGTGCATTTGCGTGTTCGTGTTCCTTGCGCTGCGCCGTGCGTCTCTTCTTTTCTCCCTGAAGCGCCCCGTTCCCCGCCGCAGCCTACCCGCGCGCTCGCCGAGGCACGGCAAAACGCGGGTCGCGGCCCACAGGGAGCTCCATCCACAGTTCCAGCGGGCGCCGACGCATGTCGACCCCGTCCAGAATTAGGCGCACCCCTCATGGAGATCGTGCCCCACAGGGAATTCCACATGCACCCCCAGTGGGTGCAGACGCCCACATTGAGTTTCACCACCTGCGGCGTCACTGGGCGCGTCCGCATGGCGTTGCCCCGCATGGGGCTCCACATACCAGGCACGCGCTGACGTGGACTGCGGTCCGTGGATCGGGCGCGCGCGCGCGCCAGCTCCACGGATCGGGGGGGGCACCACACGATGCGCGGCGCCAGAGCCGCCTGATTTGGCGACGGAGCGCGTCAAAATCGCTTGTAAACGGGACCCGTCGATAGCCCGCGCGCCCTGATCCATGTTTGCGATTCCTCTGACAGTTGGTATCCGGGGCCGCTCGCAGGCGGGAACCCGCCCATTTCGACAAACTCCTCACGCGGATCGAGCCCCATACGGAACTGTTCCTGCCGCCTCGCTGTGAGCTGCATGCGGCCGCACCTGTCGCCGCATCCGTCGCACGGATCGTGCCCCACACGGAGCTCCACTTACGGTCTCAGAGCGCGTCCTTACATGGGGGCAGCACGAAACGTATCTTACGCGGCATGGGATAACGAACTTACGCCCCAGCTTACGCGGACCGCAAGCGCGGCACGCCATGCTGGAGACGAGGGTGCTTACGCGCGAGCTTACGCGAGCAGCTAACGCGCCGATGTCGGCGCAGACGACCCCGCTTCGTAGCGTAATTCCTCTGATGTCGGCGCGTCCCTCTCACGGATCGTGCCTCATGAACTCAGCGCGCACTCTGCGCGCCCGCTCCGCAGGCCCCTACCCAGCGCTGCCCCGCACACCACGCCTCCTCGCTGCGCGCAGGGTATGAGGAGAGGGACACGCCCTGCGCGACATGCGGCTGCATCTGGTTCGGCCCTCCCTGGCTAACTACATTCACTCTTCCTGGTTGCCTGCTCCTCCTGGCAGCATGAGGAAAGTCAGACAAGAAACTGCGCACTTTTCCCTGACCGCTAGGACGCACACCACGACAAGGCAGGGAACTCTCAGGGCGAAGTCGGCCAGCGAGAACTCGGGGGGCGTCCCGCGGAAGCGCCGCTTGGCCGGCGAGCTCCGCCGCAGGCCGGGCCGCGGCCACCGCGGCGCTGTCGCCGCTCGACCGCCTCCGCGGCCGGGCCACTGCCGAGGCCCTGCGCCAGGCCCCGCGCCAGCCAGCGCACGAGGCGGAGCGCCGCTGTGCCACACGGCGGCCAGCGGTCTCGCGCGCCAGCGGCAGCGCTGGCCACGGCGCGCGGCGTCCCTGGTACTGGCGCCGCTTGCCGGCCTCCGCGGCTGCGTTGGCGGCACCGTTGCCGCACGCGGCCGCGGCGAGGCCGCGCTCGTCGCCAGGGGCGCAGCAGCGGACTGTCACATCCGCAAAGAGCCTCTGGCAGTCTCTTCTTTGTGCCTCGAGGTGCGGGAGCGCCTCCTTCCGCTCTGACCCGAGCGCCCTGCCGCAGGCCGCGCACGCGGCGGAGCGTCGGCAGTGCCGCGAGCTGCACAGGCCTGCAAGGAGCAGCGCCAGATCTACCTATCCCACGCCGGGACTGGCACTTGGCGCGCGGTATGGAAGCCGCAATCCTGGTGGCGTCTCGGCTCCTCGCCTTCAGGCCGCCGCTGCAGGCGCACGAGTAGGCGTGGCGCGCCTCTGGCAGAGCGGGTGTCCGCAGGCTTGACGCCCTCTCGCCCGTACGGTAGCGGTTGTGGCAGCGGCTGTTGCCTGGCGCTGCGTCCTGCCTGGCGACTCCTCCTCCTCCTCCTCATCCTCGTCCTCCTCCTCCTCCTCCTCCTCATCATCATCATCATCACCACCACCAAAACCACCAGCATCATCATATTCATAATCCGCATCATCATCACTATCCTCATCCTCATCCTCATCCTCATCCTCATCCTCATCCTCATCCTCATCCTCATCCTCATCCTCATCCTCATCTTCATCATCATCATCATCATCATCATCATCATCATCATCGTCATCAGTACCATCATCATCATCATCATCATCATCAGCAGCAGCATCATCATCATCATCAGCAACAGCAGCAGCATCAGCATCAGCATCAGCATCAGCATCATCATCATCATCATCATCATCATCACCTTCAGCATCATCATCATCATCACCATCATCACCATCATCATCATCATCATCATAATCATCATCATGTTAATCAGCAGCAGCATCATCATCAGCAGCATCATCAGCATTAGCATCATCATCATCATCATCATCGTCATCAGCATCATCATCGTCGTCGTCTCATCATCATCACCACCAGCAGCAGCATCATCATCATCGTCATCATCATCATCATCATCACCATCATCATGACCATCATCATCATAATCAACATCATCACCATCACCATCACCATCACCAACACCGTCTACTTAATAATCACCACCACCATCAGCATCATCTGTTCCATCATAATGAGTTGCACCAGCATCATGATGAGCAGCACCACCAACAGCAGCAGCATCACCACCATCAGCATCATCACCATCAACATCAGCATCATCAGCATCATCACCAGCATCATCATCATCGTCATCATCAGCATCATGATCGTCATCGTCAACGGCATCGTCATCGTCGTCATCCTCATCATCATAATCAGCAATCATCAGCATCAGCATCATCATCATCAGCTTCATCAGCAACAGCATCACATCATCATCATCAGCATATCATCATCATCACAGCAGCATCACCGCATCAGCATCATCATCAGCATCACAGCAGCAGCATCATCCGCATCAGCATCACATCAGCATCAGCATCAGCATCAGCAGCATCAGCATCAGCATCAGCATCAGCATCAGCATCAGCATCAGCATCACACACACAATTCCGCCTGACGCTGTCCGGGCGCCCGGGCGGCCCGCGGGCGTCCGGGCGGCTGGGCGCCCGGGCGTCCGGGCCGCCCGGGCGTTCGGGCGCAGGGCGCTCTGGGCGTCCGGGCGGCCCGGGCGGCCCGGGCGTCTGGGCGGCTGGGCGGCTGGGCGCCGCCCGGGCATCCCGGCACCCGGGCGTCCGGGGGGGCCCGAGCGGCCGCGGCGTCTGGGCGGCTGGGCGCCCGGGCGTCCGGGGCGCCTCAGTCGGAGCGCCGCGACGTCCGACGCCTGGGCGCCCCACGGGGTTCTGGCCCGTCCCGCTTCGGCGCGCCGTGCGCTCTGGCGTCGCCGCGCGGCGCCCTGGCGGCCCGGCGTCCGGCGGCTGTTTCGTCGCTGGGCGCCGTCCGATCATCCCCGCGTCCCGGCGTCCCCGGGAGGTGCGCTTCTCCGGGAGGTGCGCCCCACGGCCCCGCGGCGGTCCGGGCGGCCTTGGCCCCGGCGTCGGCCGAGCCCGGGCGATCCGGGCGCCGGTCGCTCCGATAGCGTCCCGGGCGCTCCGGGGCGCCCATGCGTCCCCGTCGGCCCGGGCGACCCGGCGCTGGGCGCCCAGGCTCCCGGGCGGCCGCGGCGTCCTGGGCGGCGGGAGCCTCCGGGCGCTGTTCCGCCCCGGCGTTCGCGGGCCCCGGGCCTCTGGGCGTCCCGGGCGGCCGGGCGGCCCGGGCGTCCGGGCGGCTGGGCGGCTGGGCGCCGCCCGGGCATCCGTGCGTCCGGGAGTCCGGGGCGCCTGGGCGGCCGCGGCGTCCGGGCGTCCGGGGCGCCCGGCGGCTGGGCGCCCCGGCGTCTGGGCCGCCCAGGCGTTCGAGTGCCAGACCCTGGGCGTCCGGGCGGCCCGGGCGGTCCGGGCGCCCGGGCGGCTGGGCGGCTGGGCGCCGTCTGGGCGGTCCTTAGCAAGGTTCTTGCGGGTTCGGACCTGATCCGCTGTCCTGGAAATCTTCTCCTGATCCGCTCCCTTCCTTGATTGCTATTTGACCTTATGAAACAAATTCTGTTCGGCATGTTGGGGATCGGTTTCGCGGTCGGTCTTTCACTTTTTTTTTAATATACCTCTGGGATTATGTCAACAATCAACATAACCATCATCATCATCAATCATCATCGTCGCCACACCCATATCAACGCCACTATCAAATTCATCACATCGTCATCACAACGTTCAGTAACGAGCCATCGTCAATCACCACTAAACTATCATACTAGAGCAATCAATCATCGGTCAAAAAATCAAATCACCATCGTCGCCATCATCACCACTATCATCATCGTCATCATCATCACCGTCGCCATCATCACGACTGACCTCATGACCGTCATTATCGTCGTCCTCCCCATCATCGTCATCATCGTCGTCACCATCTTCGTCATCGTCATCATCATCATCATCATCATCATCGTCATCGTCATACTCATCATTATCATCGTCATCGTCGTCGTCGTCATCGTCGTCGTCGTCCTTTCGTCGTCGTCGTCGCGCGCTGTCTTCGCCCCCCCCCGACTACGACAACATCGCCCCCGACTACGACAACATCGCCAACAGGTGCCCCCCCCCCCGATGATGACGACGACGTCGTCGTCCTGCGGGCGGGGGGCGGGGGGGCATGGAGAGGAGGATGAGAAGGGGGAGGAGGAGGAGGAGGAGGAAGAGGAGGAGGAGGAGGAGGAGGGGGGAGAAGGAGAGGAGATCCCTCCTCGTACTTCCCCCCTCTGGTTCTCCTCCATCCCCTGAACCTCCGCCGCTTCCTTCACCTCCTCCTACTATCGCCCCCCTCTCCCTCGTCGTCGTCGTCCCTCGTCGTCGTCGTCGGCCCTCGTCGTCGTCGTCGTCGTCGCCCTCGTCGTCGTCTTCGCCCCCACCCCGCCGCCAGGTGCTGGCGGCGGCGGCGACGGCGACCATCGGAGGCGGCGGCGCCGCCGCCCGCCGCCGCGCCGCGCGCCAGAGAGAGAGAGGAGGAGGAGGAGGAGGAGGAGGAGGAGGAGGAGCAGGAGGAGGAGGAGGAGAAGGAGGAAGAGGAGGAGGAGGAGGAGGAGGAGGAGCGGGACGACGACGACGACGACGACGACGACGACGACGAGGACGACAAGGACGACGAGGACGAGGACGGCGACGACGACGACGACGAGGACGGCGACGACGACGACGACGACGACCACGACGACGACGACGACGACGACGAGGGCGACGGCCACGACGACGACGACGACGAGGATCACCAGGTCGACACTCTAGAAAAGCTATTCACGGGAATTCCCATCATCATCAGCAGCATCATCATCGTCATCAGCATCCTCCTCACCATCAGCATCAGCAACACCATCATCATCATCACCATCATCATCATCAGCATCATCATCATCATCATCTGCACCATCCACCTCATCCTAATCATCACCAGCATCAGCATCATCATTGCCATTACCACCCTGTCCTTCCTCACACTCTACGTCTAGCCAGCCCTTCTTGCGTGATCATCATCCCCCTCCTCATCTTGCAGCTCTGCCCGTTCGTGCTCTCCGTCCTTATCCACCCGCCCCTCGCCCTCCTCATGTTCCTCCTCCTCCGCCTTGTCCTCCTCGAACTGCTCCTCCTCATCCTCCTCCTTGTCCTCCTCCTCCTCCTCCTTCTCCGCCTCTCCTTCTCCTATCTCCCCCTCCTCCTCCTCCTCCTCCTCCTCCTCACTCTCGCCCAATAGCCTCCTTCTCCTCCTCCTCCACCTCCCTCCTCTCGTACTCCAACCTGCAATCAATGTTTTCTGCATGCTTCCTGCTTCTCCATGCCACTCGCTCTCCACTCTTCCCTCCACGTCCTCTGCTGTCGTCGTCGTCGTCGTCGTCGTTACAGTCTCCATTCTCCGCCCCCTCCTCCTCTCCACCTCCTAGTCCTAGTCCGCATCTTCGTAATATGGCTCCAATGAATCCTCGCCCCCGTTGTCCTCAGCCTCCTCCTCCTCGCACTCCCCCTCTTCTTCCTCCTCCTCGTCGTCGTCGTCGTCCTCCATCTCCTCCTCCTCGTCCTCCTCCCCCCTCCTCCTCCTCATCCTCCTGCTCCTTTTCCTCCTCCTCCTCCTCCCCTCCTCCTCCTCCTCCTCCTCCTCCTCCTCCTCCTCCTCCTCCTCGTCCTCCTCGTCCTCCTCGTCCTCCCCGACTACTCCACGCCCCTCCTCCCCCTCCCCTCCTCCTCCTTCTTCCTCCTCCTCCTCCTCCTCCTCTTCCTCCTCCTCCTCCTCCTCCACCCCCTCCACCCCTCCTCCTCCTCCTCCTCCTCCCCTCCCCTCCTCCTACCTCTGGTGAATCGACGAGATGCGATTCCCACATTTTTGATGCCCCGAGCCAGCGCATGTCCCGGCTCCTTAAAACTCCAAGAAAAAATCCAGTGGAGAAACATCGCTGCAGCACGTCTGCAGGGTCAGTGCCGTGACATGTTTGGAACACCCCGCCTTCAACCCGCCTACTACTACTACTACTACTACTTCTACTGCTACGACTACCACTACTACTACTCCCACTACTACTACTACTACTACTACTACTACTACTACTACCACCACTACTACTACTACTACTACTACTACTACTACTACTACTACTACTGTGCGCAGCGTGCAAGCCCACATTTGTGATGGCCAGGGCGCACCGTCGATCGTCGATCGTCGTCGTCGACGTCGCCGTCGTCGTCGTCGCCGTCGTCGCCGTCGTCGTCGTCGCCGTCGCCGCCGTCGTCGTCGTCGTCGTCGTCGGCCGCGCCGTCGTCGTCGTCGTCGTCGTCGTCGTCGTCGTCGCTCGAGGGGCCGTCCAACCGACAGCAGGTGGTCAGCGAGCAGAGGTCAAGTGAGAGTGAGAGTAAGAGTAAGGGCAAAAGTAGGAGTAAGAGTAGGAGTATGAGTAAGAGTGAGAGTGAGAGCAAGAGTAAGAGCAAGAGTAGGAGTAAGAGTAAGAAAAAGATCAAGAGTAGGAGTAAGAGCAAGAGGTCAGCTGCCGTCAGCTGCCGTCAGCTGACGGCAGCAGACTACATCTACAACGGCAGCTGACGGCAGCAGACTACATCTGACGGCAGCTGACGGCAGCTGACGGCAGCAGACTACATTGTGAACGGCAGCAGACTACATCTACAACGTCAGCTGCCGTCAGCTGCCGTCAGCTGCCGTCACTCTGTCACCTGCCGTGAACGCACGCTGTCAGCTGTGCATCGCTGCCGTGAACTCTGTCTTGATGTAATTGGCCGCTCTGCCTCCTGTTGCACTCGCCCGAGCATGGAACCACATGACGCCCGTGTTGATGTTCATAAACGGCTGTAGCATTGCTGTGGTAGGCGTCCTCCAGATCGATAGGTCTTTGCCGTCTTTGAGGTACTGGTTGAGAATGCGCCGAATCTGCTCGTCCTTCGCATGCTCATGGAAATCGGCGTAGGAACCAACATAGCCTCCGAGCGCTCTCTGCTCTGAACGAGTCCAACCACGACTCGATGAAATATCCTGAAGACCTCGAGGAACCATCTCGTGGTATAACATGCCAGTCGCGCATCCCAGCGCGAGCGTGCCGTCGAATTCACCCATGAATATGCATTGAAACCCTTGGGCTGTTGCTGCCGCACACATTGCCACCAAATTCAAATAGCCTCTGGTGCATACGAAGTCTTGGGGATCTAATGGACCACTGATGCTTGCACGAGCGACCAAAGAATGGCCTCCGGCCAGATCCTGAATCTGGCCGTCATCGCTAATCCACAAAGACTTCGGCGTGCATCCTGGGACGTGTCCGAGAGGTGCCAAGACCGCTGGTGTAATGCCTGACTTTATGTAGTCCTGGCTTCGGCAAATTGAAACGATGGTGCCCTTGGGAATTTGGCCAACCAACGCCTCGAATATCATGGTCTCGTAGAACCTGCACTTGTCCAAGTGGCTTGGAGCCTCGCCCCTGTTGTAGCGTTGCATAAGATGCCCCAAGTAGTCGCGCGTGTCTGGCGGTGGCCACACGCACGACTGGATCACTAGCGATGGCTTGTGTTGAACTTCGCTGTCGTTGTAGACTTCGAAGATGTTGAGCTGACGAATGCGAACTCCGAGGCTGCGTAGAGCGGGTCCAGCGTGACTCTCCATCACCGCCGTGTCCAGATCCGAAGCGATCCACCCTGTCAAAGTGCACGGCCCCGCTTGGTTGATGTGGCTAGGGTCCTCAGCCGCGATGATGAAACCACGTTGGCTTTGAACTCTGACGCGACCACTTTGACCACTTGGCACTTTGCACCACTTGGCACTTTGGCTTTGCACCACTTGGCACTTGGCACTTGGCACTTCGCACTTTGGCTTTGCACCACTTGGCACTTGAACTTGGCACTTGGCACTTGGCACTTTGCACCACTTGGCACAACTGAATCCAACGTTAGAGGTGAACAAGGACTTCACGCTGGCAGAAACGATATGAAACAAACTCTAAACTTGAACCAACAATATGGTCTACGGAGGAGGAAGAGGAGGAGGAGTCTTCTCAAGGGCCTCTGAGGAGGCCTCCTGGGGCCCGTGCCGTGGGTTCGGCCTGATGTCATCAGAGGGGGCCGCGTGCCCACCGACTCCGCTGGATCTCCCAGCAGCCCACGATTGGCGACAGTTTTTCGGTTCGCAGCCCCCGCGCTTGCACGCAAGGTCAAAATGCTAAGGAGTCCGTCATCAGGTTGTCCCCAAGCAGTGCTTGCACGTATGGCAGGCATGCAATGGAGGCCATCAGACATCTTTCCCCAGGCAGTGCTTGCACGCATGGCAAAAGGCTTGCAGGGTGCCCATAATCCCAAAATAATGGCTGCCCCTCCCCAAGCAGTGCTTGCACGTAGTGCAGAAAGGCCATGGGGGGAAGAATATGCCCATCAAGTATTATTCCCCGAGCAGTGCATGCGCGCATATCCCCCCCTCCAAACAGCGCTTGCCCCCCGCTTCTCGACCGCCCGCCCCGCCCCCAACAACTGCGGCCCGCCTCCCCGCTCGGCTGTAACCAACTTTCGTTGGCCCAAGGTTCAGGCAGCATCATTCATCCATCGCACAACTGGTTTCAGGAAACATTTCTTCCTTGCCCCCGCCGCCCGTCTTCTGGCACTTGCCCAGCTTCTGGGCCGAGCTTTTAGACGCCATGGTCGTCGTGCCGAACAGCCCGCAAGCGCCAGCCGGCGCTACTTGGGACGAGAGCCCGCAGGGCGCCGACGGCACCTACAAGATGCACGTGTTGCTGCCCGAGTTCAAGAGCTGGATCGTCCTGGATATCAAGAAACATGAATTCACCAGCTTCGGAGAGTTGGCGAACAAACGCGTTCGAGTCGAGACCATCGAGGGGGAGCTCTCTGAGCGACTTTCCAAATTCAAGGATGCCCCGTCCATCGATATCTACAGATGCAGCGCGGAGACGAAGCGCGGGAAAAAGCTGGAGCCGGACGACGCGGTGTACTACTTGACATGGCTCATCGCCTGGACGACCGACGCTGGCTTCGAGCCCGTTGATCTGGGCGACGGGCATCGCGCGGACAACCGCATCATTTGGGAGACGTACGCCCCGCCAACGGACACAACTAACATGGTCAAATTGATGGTCTACGTCGAACCGTGCGACGTGTGGGAGGAGATCTGGCTCCCAAACAAAGCGGCGTGCACCAACGCAAAGTACTTCACCAATGTCGAGGACCTGAAGAGCGTCGTCCTGGCCTTCATCAGGGCCGAGACCGAGTATGGCGAGGAGCTCGCGCTACCAGAGCACCAGCGGTACCTCCTGGAGATCAGGCTGGCGGAGGGCAGCAACCCGAAGGGCCCCGAGCTGGCAGACACCCGCCAGGTAATGGAGAACAAGTGGTATTACGTCACGGCCAAAGCCATGCAGTTAACCTTGGACGATATGGAGGCGGCGACTGGGTTACAGGCCGCGGCGGACGATGACATGCAATGATGTGTTTCTGAAAGGCTAAGGTCTTCAATACATGCGAGCTCACGCGCGCTGCGCGCCGGTGCAAGGTTTTGCGCTGCCTTTTGGTGCATGCGCCCTGTTACAGTACACCCTGCGCCGCTTGCCACGCAGCAGAGAGCAAGCATTCTTCACAAGAGACAGTGGTGATGAAGCCTCCAGAGGGTTTCAAAACAACCTGAAAACTGCGACGGCTCCTGAGGACGACGTGCGTTACACAACATACTGTATCACACACATAACATGTATAATAACACGTGCACGAACATCAAAGACGCAACATCCCGATCTTGGAAAGAACCTGTGTTCTGATAGCTCTGATGACCGTTCTTAGGTTAAGATCGCGAGGTTTTGTGGATGCAATGTTTGGGGTAAGCTGTTCAAGGTAAACTGCCCAGGGTAAACTCTGTGCGGTGAGCTGTTTGGGCTCCAATCCTCTTTCTTCTCCCCGCTGTCTGGGGTAAACTGTCCGGGGTTAATAATAAACTGTTTGGGGTGCACAATTCGGGGTAAACTGTTTGGGGTCCTCGCCGTCGTCTCCTCCTCCCCCTCCATCCCGTCGTCGTCCGCCTCCGTCCGGGGAGCCCGTTGCATCCGCCCTCCCATCCGTTCCCTAGCCATTTTAGGCTGTTGTGGTGAGTGACGCACTTTGCTGCGCCGCAGGCAACTTTCTTCGACCTTGGTCCATCAGAGAGGTCTGAAGACCTCGCCTCCGACTCACCAGGTACTCCAAGCCATGGTGCGCGCCAAGGCCAAGGCCAAGGCGGAGGCCGAACCCCCGCCGACTTCGGAGGTGGCCAGCGCCGAAAGCAATGGCATTAACAAAGAGTTCCTGGCCGAGATAGCCGTGCTGTATGAAAAGATTTGCAGCCACGAAGTGTTTCGCGACCTGCGGGACGCGGGGGCCCTGGACGTCAGCTCGGCGGCCGAGGAGGGTGCTGGCGACGGGGATTTGGAGACGCCTGCCAAGCGCGCCCGCATGGCATCCAGGAGCGGCGGTACTAAGAAGACGAGCCAGCGCAGCAACATCCATGGAATGCAGGCGGCCTTTGATCTCGCTGAGTACCAGACTGCAATGAAACTTCACGGGACCTACCGCTGCGGCGGCAACGAGTTGTGGTTGGATTTCTGGTTCACCGCGCAGCCAGGGGTGCCCTACAACAAGACTAGCATTCTCCAGCTCGCCGAGAAGAGCTTCTTTGAGCCCAAACAGTGGACGGGCACGAACGTGGTAATGGTCCCAGACCTGGCGTACAATCCGATGGAGCACCAGGGCGCCTTGCGCAGGCTCTCGCCCGAGGAGGTGAACTTCGCGCGCATAATCGGCATCGCCAATGCCATAGACAGGGAGGCCTCCAAAGATGTGCTCGAGGCGTTCAAGGTGGACCTCCAGTCCGCGGCGTTCCAGTTTGAGCTTCACGAGGGCGGCATTGACAACCCGTCCCACACGGCGATCCGCAGGTCAATCAATCTTCGAGAGCAGATGCGGCAGACGGCGAAGGCGGTTGGCCGCGACACCCTCCAGCGCATTTTCGAAGTGCTGCGGATTCGGAGGCTCATGGAGCAGAGCCGCGGAGCGGGCAAGGTTTCCAACGAGGCGCTGGCGCAATACTACGAGAACGATATTAACTTGAGCACGGAGTCAGAGGCGGTGACCTCCACATTCATCAACCAGACATCGGTCGTCTACAACAACATCCTCAAGGACGGGAAAAACCTTGCCATCCTGCGCTCTCTGTCCGAGCAGTACGGCCATAACAACCCGCTCAACGGCATGACTAAGCTGAACACAGTGCTGACGAAGTGCGATAAGCAGCCCACGCTGATCACTTGGGTCTTGGAGAAGATCCGTGACGTTGTCACTAGCGGCATGCTCGACGTTGGCGAGGTCTCCAATCGCGCTCTGAAAGAATCAGCTGGCGGGCACAAGGGCTTGGTGGACCTCTTCGTGATCAAGAAGCAGCTGTTGGTCTACCTGCTGGCGACGGACATCGACAGGCGCCTGCGCGGCTCCGGCAGTTCAAAGCGCAGAGACGAGATCGTCGACCTGCTGGGCAGCCACTCAAAGTACAGGTCCAAGCTGAGCCCCATCGGCAATGAGCCCGACCTGACGTTCCTCGCCGAATACAAGGACAGTGAGAAGATGACCATCCGCGCCTACGAGAACCTCATCTACGGTACGGAGTTCGACGCCCAACTGCGCTACTGCGCGCGCCTCAAGAAGACGCCGGATGAGATCGTCGAGACCGATGCCATCAAGGCCGAGCTTGACAGGATCGACGCCCAGGTGGCCTTGGAGCTGGCCGTTGACGACGTGGCACAAGCTCAGCAGCACGGTGTGGCGGGCAGCAGCGGCGCGACGCCGCCGACGGGGAGCGGCGCGACGCCGCCGACGGGGACTACGGGTGCCGTCGCCGATCTGGGAGCCCAGGTCTCGGATGACAAGGTGCCCATAGGGGCAATATCTTCTCATTCTTCTCCTTATCATCCTCCTTCCTCCTCCTTCCTTCCTCCTCCCTCCTTCCTCATTCCTCCTCCCTCCTTCCGCCTTCCTCCTTCCTCCTTCCTCCTTCCTCCCGCTTCTCCCGAGGTGCAGATGTGGAGGGTCGTCGCGCGCCGCAGGATCGGCGAGAGCGCCAAGCTGATTTGCGACAGCGGCAGCAGCGAGGTCCCGCGGCGCGCCCAACAACAACAACAACGTCTTCCCCCTCCTACAAATCGTTGGAGGAGGATGGGACGGAGGGGGGATGGGGGAGGGAGAATGCGGAGGTGATGATGATGGGGGTGAGTCAAATTACCCCTGCAGGCCTCCTACACCTCCTTCACCTCCTCCTGCCCCATCCTCCCCCCTCCCCCCATCCCCCTTCTACTGCCCCCCCTCCTCCTCCTCCTCCTCGCGGTCCTCCTGATGGGGGAGAGGGGGGGATGAGGAGGGGGGATGGGGAGGGCCACGACGTGGTCCTCCCCATCATCCCCCCTCTCCTTCAGGTGGTCCTCCTTTTTGGGCCTTCTCCCGAGGCGGCGCTCGTGGCGACGCTGCAGGCGAGCGAGATCGCCAAACTGCCTGGGGACGCGTACGGGCACGTCCTGATACACTGCGACCTGGACCTGCTCACGGAATCCCAGACGGCGCCGCGCACTCGGCAGCCGCCGGCAAGGAAGCCCCAACTATCGCGCCTGATCAATTCCGTCATCGCCTTGCGCAAGGCCGCGAACCCAGATGACAACGGCTGCAAACTCATCAGAGGTGATGTCTTCCTCTTCCGCGACGGGGGCAAGCGTGCCATCGCCGATTTCGTCAGCAAGCATCTCGTCGCTGGCAGAGGCAGGTGGAACTCTGTGGCGCGGCAGGAAAATCTCGTCAAGCTCTGGACTCACGTCATGATTTCCGAGGACTCCCTGAAGGAGCGCCGCTCGAGGGTTCGCGGCGTAGGGGCCCTCAAGCAGCTGGCGGGCCTGCACGCGTACATGTTTGCCGATGCCGTCATCCCCGAGAAGGCGCGGTCCGTCTACAGCGGCGCGAACATGGGTGACGTGTTGGGCCCTGTGGGTTTCCAGAAGTGGGCTGAGTCCTGGAAGTGCCCCCTCGATGTCAAGAAGGCGATGTATGGCGATGACATTCGCCCAGTGGGAGGGCGGAACCCTGGTGATAACGGCGACAGCGACGGTGATGAGGGCGGGGGCCCGACTACGGCCGCGGCGGCCGCCGCAGAAGACGAGGACGACGACAAGAACCGCCCCAACTTCCAGCTCGACACCGCGAACGGCAAGAAGAAAGCAGAGCCTGGCTTCTGGTGGGCCCTCCCAGTGGCCTACTACAAAGAGGTCAAGCATTCGTATTATGGTCGCCGCATCATCGACCTGAGCCCAGGCCCGGGCAATTTCTTGATTGCGACGTGGGAGACGCCGCCGGGTGGTGGTAGCCTGGAGTCGCTGCTTGCCGGCATACACTAGGCCTGGAGCTTTCTTTTTCTTCTCCTGATGGATCAGGGAAGCCGCGCCGCTGCCGGATTTTCGTTTGCTCTCGCGGTCCATGGTTGGCTTTTAGGCTTTGAGTGCGCCGCGCTGATGGGGGTTCTATGCTGCTGCGCACTGGAGCGACAGCCAGAAGTGAGTGAGATGCATGTGCATTTGAACTGCACAATAGCCGCCTTTGCCAGACGCTTCTCCAATAACGACAGGTGAGTGAAGAGCGGCGACGACGACCACGCAGGAGAGCGCGCCCTAACATGGAGCGGCGCAGAGTTTGCTGCTTTGTTGCCGCCCCGTCAAGCTGCGGGGGGGGGCAGGGTACTTGGCCATGTCTCAATAAGGGGGTGCGCCCTACTATCGTGGCGCAGGGGGCAGGCGAGAACTCGGCTCTGGCATCATTCATTTCTCTGGCGGCGTGGCGGCGCGGTGGGGTTTCACGCAACGAGGCTCGCTGCTACCAGCAAGCAAGTTCCTCGTCTCAGGCATGCGGGAAGCATCTATGAGACATCGCCGGTGCTGGCGAGTTCAAATGGCCCCCCCCCTCCACCTCCCCAGGGATAATAAGGATGGCGAGGAGGGAGGGCCCGGAGGAGGAGGAGGAGAAGGATGAAGCGTTTGGAGTAGAGGGGGCTTCTGATCATCAAGCGCTCTCCACTCTAGGAGGACGGGTGGGCGATGGTGACGGGGAGGTATACGAGGAGGAGGAGGAGGAGGAGGAGGAGGAGGAGGAAGGGCTGCCTCAAGGAAGGGAGAGAGCATCCGATGTCCCTGGCCACTGGGTGTCGTACTCGCAGTCGTCGCTGATGATGATGATGATGAGGTCCGCTGTCCTGCGGGTCTGGAGGGAAACCGTTTTCCCCTCATCATCCTTCCCCTCATCCTCCATCTCCTCCTCCTCCTTCACCCTCCTGCCGCTGCTGCGCGCGGCGCTCAATAATGCACATGCTCTCGTGCAGAGGTGAAGCAACGCGCTCTCCTGCATCTCCTCCTCCTCGCCTATTTCCCTGGACCGCGGGCGGCCGCCGCCGCCGCCTGACCTGTTATCCCAGACGGCCCGCCCACCACCAATGGTAATTCGCTCTTACTGGCTCAATCACGTAGACGGCTATACATACCAATTGCCTTGCCCATCTAGATTGGCGCACCTCCAACGGACTGCTTGCGTGACACCTCTACGACGATGCTATGCGAGTCCCCCCGAGAGCGCGGCCCGTCGTCGCGCAGGCGCCAGGGGTCGTCATCAATAGGCAGAGCCGGTCATTCCGCGGTGGTGAAGGCCATGCGCATCACTGGAACCATCGCCCGATCTGCTCCGAAAGCTAAGGCAAAGGCTAAGGCGAGCCCGATGAAGCGGCCAGCAGCAAGCTCATCAGTTGCTCCCACTCCAAGTGTCGAGATCGGAGGGCTCCGCTTGGGGACCGACTTTGGGGGCATGGATACACCGCTGCTGGCGCTCAAGAAGGCGGGCTACAGGGTCAGGCACGTCTTCAATTGCGAGAAGAACTTGAGCTGCAATAAGCTGTCTGTCAACGTTACCAGCCCCGACTGCGAGGTCCGCTACAGGGACATCACCTCGAGGGTAACATATAACGTTCCCAAAGTCGACCTCTACTGCGCTGGAGTACCTTGCCGCACCTGGGCCCAGGGAGGGAACCAGGAGGGCTACGACAGCACGGAAGGCAGTCTGTGGTTCAACGCGATCGACTACATCAAACAGAAAACGCCCAAAGCCGCCGCGCTGGAGTGCGCCCCGACCCTGATGACCCAAAAGAAGTTCGAGGCGGACCGCTTACGCTTCATCAAGCAGATTGAGGACGGTGGCTACGAGGTGCACGCCACCCTCCTCCGGACGGACGAGCACGGACTGCCTCAGACGCGGGTTCGCTTTTACTTGGTGGCAATCAGGATCTGCGCGAAGAGGCGCCAATTCACGTGGCCCTTGCCGCTCACTCGCACCGCCCCCCTGAACAAAATCATCATGGGCCCCAAAGTCACCGCGCTGAAGGGCATGCTGCCGGACAACCAGAGGGAGAAGGATCACGTCCTGGCGGCGCTCCGCGACGCGGCCAAGTGCGACGTGAAGCTGACGGACTCCAGGATCATCGTCGACATCGGGGGGACGTCCCAGTTCGCTCACTACACGGTCGACGAGTTCCCCACCATTACGGCGACGCGGGCAGTGTCTTTTGCTTTCTGGGTCGCCGATCTTGGTCGGCGCGTGACGCTGGATGAAATGGCTCTGCTCCAAGGGTTTGATCCTGCTACGTTCAACGCCAGGCGTGACGCGAAGGTGACTGATGCCCGCCTGGCACACATGATTGGGAACGCAATGAGTCATAACGTGCTGGAGAGGCTCTTGCCCCGCGTGCTGGACTCCATCGGCATCCTGCCTGACGTCGTCAAGCCCGACCGCTGGGAGCTGCTCGTCAACAAGTCGAACGGCGGCCACTAGTAGTAGCTCCGTGCAGGCGCGAGGCTGTCGCATTTGAAGCTAGCTGGGCTCGGGTCATGCCGCAATTGTCTCATGAGTTGTTGGACATCCCGCCGCGCCCGCAGTAAGCATGAGTTCGGGTTCCAGCCCTATAGAGCGCCTCTCAGGTCCTCGGGCGTGTTGGTAGGACTGGCCCTGGGGCCACTCGCTACCAACACTCCCGTTCGTTCGGGAGCGTTGGGGGCCACACTGGAGAGCGCTACGCAAGCCCAGAACCTGTCCGAGAAGAGACTGGCCCGACAGGGGAAGTCCTTGCGTAGCGCCTTGCAGAGTGGCCCCCAACACTCCCGTTCGTTCGGGAGTGTTGGTAGAGGGTGGCCCTGGGGCCAGTCCTACCAACACGCCCGCGGCGGCTACTGCCGACAGAGCCCAGTCCTTATGAGGGTTTGGGTCGCGCGTGAGCTGGGGGAATCTCCTCGGCAGCAAGATGAGGCGCCCATGCCATATTCGGAGCGTGCAGGGATGTTATTGCCACGCTCTTGGAGCCCGCGCTGAAAATCGGAGCGTTCGGGAATGTCGGAGGCCAGAGAGCTCGAGAAAAAACATACCAAATCGGAACGTCTGGGGATGCTGGGGGCCATATTGCGTTCACACAACCCCCAAATCGGAACGTTCGGGAACGTTGGAGGCCAGATTGAGCTCGAGTAAAAACATACCAAATCGGAACGTTCGGGGATGCTGGAAGCCAGATTGCGTTCACACAACCCCCAAATCGGAACGTTCGGGAATGTTGGAGGCCAGATTGAGCTCGAGGAAAAAATGAACATGATGATATCCAGACCAGTCAAGAGCTTGAGCTTGAATTGGAGAACATCGTACCTCCTGATCGTCCTCCTTCTCCATACTACCCTACCTCCGTCTCCTTCTCCTCCTCCACCCTCCGCCCTCCCCCTCCTCGTCACCTTTCTCCCTCTTGCCTCGCTCGCGTCCGGGTGCATCTTCTTCCCCCTCCTTCTTCTTCCCCCACGCCTTTACTCTTCCTGGCCCTCCTTCCCGCCCCCCCCCCCCACGGGTGGATGTCCTGCTGGCCGTCGTCGTTGGAGACGCGGGCTGGGCCGTCGTCGTTGGAGACGCAGGCCTGCTGGGGCTGGGCAAGAAAATAAAATAACACATCATAACACTGGCTAACACTGTCATTGTCATCATCGCCATCGTCATCTACCCCTCGTCGGCTGGATTCGGCTCGTAATTCTCAACGGCGCTGGCCTGGGCCACGAGAGGTCCTCTGGGCCATCTTCCCATTCTTGATCATCACGGCCCTCATCGCACTCATCGCCACACTCACCACCATCACCTCCAAGATCACTTGGCACGGGCCTTGTTGATTCCTCCGAATCATTATTAGCCATTTTGGGCTCAAGCGGTTTCACGTTTACGACGCCGTGACTCCACCACGTACATACAACAATAATATGAGCTCTTCTTCCGCTGAGGCGCTCGCCCAACAAGGGTACGTATGTTTCAACGAGTGCGTCGGTTTCACAAACGGCAAGCCGTGTTTCCGGGAGCATTGCACCACGTTCGACGAGCACTCGGCCAAGGCAATCGAGGCCAATATCATCCGACAAGGCCGACTTCCCAACGCTCGCGACGGGAGGATGACAGACGTCCAGGCATGGTCATCTTCGGCAGAGTTGCCTAAGTTTGTGAGGCATGCCCCGAGCAAGCTGGCTCGCGCCACACGCATGACATCACTTCCGCCGATGGCAACGCACAATCCTGAGCACACTGGCGCCGGCCAACGCATGTACTACTTGTCAAGGGATCCCGCCATCATTCCGGAGGCGCCACTGGCACATGTGCCCGCCGTTGCTGGCGCCGCTAGGTCGGCATCCCACGTGCTCGCGGAGGTGGGGGATACGCTCGACGCCCTTCAAACACATGGCATGGGCGTGACGGGAGGAGATGGTGCAACTTTGTCCTCAGACGTGAAAGTCGCGCTTTCACAACCTGCTGCCGACGATGGAGAGCCACCCCCTTCTTGGCACAGCCTGGGGACCTTCAAGGAGTTCAGGGCGTGCCGCCAGTTGGAGCGGGCGTCCGCCGCCAACAAGGCCTCCTCCTCCCCCTCCTCCACCTCCTCCTCCATCTCTTCTTTCTCCACGCCCTCATCTTATTTCGACTCCCCTACTCCCCCGCCTCGCTCGCGTCGTCTCCATCGCCGCCTCCTCCTCCTCCTCGCCTCTTCCTCGTCCCTCGTTCCTGCGGACTCCGCCCAGTCGTGGTCGTCTTCCTGTAATGTTATTGTCCCCCTGCCCCTCCTCCTTCTCCTCCGCCCCCCACTCCGCCTCCAGGAATCCGGCGTCGGCGGCATCGTTCCCCGGCGGAGTCGCTCCCGCAGTGGTGGCCGCGGGGATGCGATCGAGATCCTGGACGACTCCCAGGACCCCGCCCCCGTCTTCGAGACCCCGCGCGCCGTCATGCTGCCAACGATTGCGCGTGGTGCCAGCTGGCGTGATGACAGCCTCCCTGACCAGCCAGAGGACAGCTGCCCTGGCGGGTTGGAACCGCCGACGGCGCCGCCGGCGGAGCGCACCCCTGGGAACAGCGGCTTCGGCCTGGGGGAGTCGACGCTCGCAGCAGGGATGCTGGCAGATGCAACTCAGGGATTTGAGTCGACGCATCAGGCCTCCCAATCCTACTGATGTGCATTGTAGCTTTTAGCGCGCCTGGTTAGTAACAGCTAGGCGCCGCCCTCAGAGTGTGATCGAGTTGTTATGCGTAGCCTCCCACGCTCGCTGCTGCTTCGATGTAGCTTTTAGTGCGCCTGGCTAGTAGCTAGGCGCCGCCCTCAGCAATTGTGATGGAGTTCTGCGTAGCCTCCCGCGCTCACTGCTGTTTTGATGTAGCTTTTAGTGCGCCTGGCTAGTAGCTAGGCACCGCCCTCAGGTGTGATCGAGTTGTTGTGCGTCTGGCTAATAAGAGCTGGGCGCCAGCCACTATATGGCTCTCGCCAGCTGAGCTTCGAGCTCAACTACTTGTTGTGGAATTCAACTGACATGGCTGCGACTGCACATGCAGAAAAAAAAAAAACATCCATCCACCATTGATGATGGATAATGGTTATGATCAGAAGGACGAGGATGACTGATGATGATATGAGGATGGTGAAGAGATGGAGGAGGCTGAACGGAGGAGGGCAATGCTGCAGAGGAGGGGGATGGGGGCTGGCATAGGCAAGACAAAGTTCGCCAAAGTATCATCTCAGCCCTGAAGGCTGGTGGGATTCAACATGCGAAACTTTCATGTATGCAGCCAATTTCTGGCTCAACCAACCCGATCATCATCTGCCGGGGCACAGCGGTGCCCACGCTCACGAAACTCAAGAACCATTACTTCGCTGCCCATAGCACCACAGCGGCGCCCATGGTTGCTGGAGTCGCCAAACTTGGCGGAACGGTGGCCGCCGCTCCGACATCGTCTCCTTAGGCATTGCTTCAGCAGCCCGTCCCCGGGCCGAAGTCGAAGCCCTCCTAGTAGCAGGGTGGTCGTCGACAGATCTGCTGGGAGGGTTGAGGGAACCGCCACCACCAGTCCTGGAGGCCAACGGGTGGACACTGCTGCTGGGGCCGACACGGCGCCCGAACGAGCTGCTGGAGCAGGAGCGGACGGCGCGACGACGGCCGTGGCCTGCTGCGGCGACGGGCAAGAAGACAGGCAGCAACACCAACGCACTGTGGCGGGCGCTGGCGAGCCTGCTCCTCCTGTTGGCGGGTACCCCCCTGGTGGAGGCTTGCTGGCGGCGGCGGACGACGACGACGCTGGCTGGCTGCAGGCGGCGGCGGGCGCTGGGTGCTCCTCTGGTGGCCTGCAGAACGGCGCGTTCAAGAAGAGTGGAGTGCAAGCCAACATAGACGCTTTCAACTCCGGAATCGACCTCAACATAGACGACGCTTTCGACTTGTCCGCGCCCATCCGGAAGTCCGCGGGGAGCAGCGAGACCGCGGAGCTGGCGGCGGACGACGACGACTCGGGAAGCCAGCAGCGGGCGGCGGGCGCTGCCGCTGGGGTGGCGGCGGGCGCTCGCGATCCTCATCATCTTCCGGGCTGGTCTGGGACTTGCGCCGCATCTGCACCTGCTGCAGCGCACGGCTGTAGCGCTGCCGCGCTGGGCGCCGCCGCCGTCGCCAGAAGAGCACCGCGCTGGGCGCCGCCGCCGTCGCCAGACGAGCGCCAGCGCATCCTCTGGGCGACGGCGCGTGAGGACGCGGAGGACGTCGCGCAGCAGGCGTCCACGAAGTTCCCTGAGTTTATCGAAGTGCTGAGCCCACTGCTGGACATATCGCAGCGCGCCCTGGTTCAGCGCGTCCTGAACTGCGTGCCACGCGGTGAATGGGGATCCGCGTACGTGGGGTCCACTAGCGATCCCGCGTGGAGGTGGGAAGGAGGCATGTGCTGGAGGTGCGAGCGGGACGTGCGCGCTCCTAGATTGCTTCCCACTCACATGGTGGGCCACAAGGTCAGGTGGAAGAAAATGGTAGTGGTGGCTGCCTTCTCGGACCGCGAGACTGCGGCCTCAGAGGATGCCCTGCTGAAGATGCTGCAAGGCCATGAGGGCCTCGCGAACATCGCCACCGACGCCCGCGGCCTTGCCATCCGGCCTATGCCCGCAGACAGCTTCATCCACGCGTGCACCGATGGCCTGGCAACGGCATGACAAAGTGCACGGCTGGCCTGAGTAGCGGCGACAACGTTTGCATGCGCTCCGCCGAGACATGCCTGTGCTTCTCCACGCGGAGCTACGGGGCCCATCTATCAATAATGCAGCTTATTGGTGGGGTTGCTCTTGATGATGTTGAGCTGAATGTCGTTCAAAGACACTCGCAAAATGACGTCACTTACTTGAATTTGTATGTGCAGCATTTTGGGCGGACACGGTTTGCGGTCCTGCTCCTCCAACGGGTTGTGAAAACCATGTGGCTGTGGCAGAACTGAACGGCACACGCCCTTCAGCAGTGTCTTCGGTTGCCGTAGCAGACTTTGCGTGACAACACTTGTCGCGGAGCATTCACTGATGCTTCTGTCTTGCCCTCGCGACCTTTTCTGTTGCTGTTGCGTCGGGTATTCTGTTGCACATACATTTGCTGTGCTATGCGCTATGGCGCACGTTTATTCGGAGCGTACTTTGACATTGCATCGGCTCCCGTACTGGGGCTTCTGGCGTTGTAATATCTCCCCTCTCCTGCCCCTCCCTCCTCCCTCCTCCTGCCCCTCCCTCCTCCTCCCTCCTCCCTCCACCCTGCTCCTGCCCGCTGCCTCCTCCCTCCTCCCTCCTCCCTCCCTCCCTCCTCCCTCCTCCTCCCCGCCCCTCCCTCCTCCCCCCTCCCTCCTCCTCCCCGCTCCTGCCCGCTGCTTCCTCCCTGCCCCCTGCCTCCTCCCTCCTGGCCGCGCTCCGCGTGCCTGGCTTGGCAACGACGGCGTCGTCGTGGACCAGGGCGCGCCAGCTGGGGGGGCGCGCGTGGGAGGAGGGGATGCCCGAGCCCGAGCTCGCCCTCCCTATTATATTCTCCCCCTCTCCTCCTGATACCCATCACACTCATCTCTTGTCCTCCTACTGTGTTATCCTTCTCCTCCTCCTTTTCCTCCCCCCCCCCCAGCATCCTCTCCCCCTCCTTATCCACCTCCTCTTCCTGCACCCCCTCCTTCTTCTCCTCCCCCACCTCCTCCACCTCCTCCTCCTCCTCCTCCTCTTCGTACTCCTACCTGCATCGATGTTTCTGCCCTGTCTTCCTGCTTCTCCATGCCCTTTCCACTCCTTCCCCTCCTCGTCCTCGTTGTCGTCGTCGTCGTCGTCGTTACCATCTCCATTCTCCGCCCCCTCCTCCTCTCCACCTCCTAGTCCTGGTCCGCATCTTCGTAAGATGGCTCCAATGAATCCTCGCCCCCGTTGTCCTCCGCCTCCTCCTCCTCCTCCTCCTCCTCGTACTCCCCCTCTTCTTCCTCCTCCTCGTCGCCGTCGTCCTCCATCTCCTCTTCCTCGTCCTCTTCCCCCCTCCTCCTCCTCATTCTCCTGCTCCTTCTCCTCCTCCTCCTCCTGCTCCTCCTCCCCTCCCCTCCTCCTCCACCTCCTCCTCGTCCTCCTCCTCCTCCTCCTCCTCCTCCTCCCCCTTCGTAGGTTCGAGCGCCCTTGCCAGCCCGGGCTTCGAATGCTGAAAGACGACCCAAGAGGCCACCAATGTCGCCCCGAGGCCACCAATATCGCCCCAAAGCGGCCCCCTTCATAACCAGGCGGCCCGCCCAGACACTGGGGGGCGTAGAGGCTTAGTAGACCTGGTGATCTTTGCTGCGCGTGTAGATTCAGCTATCCCGCCCCGCCCGTCCCCATTCTTCCATGGCGCCCTCTCCTCCCCACCTCGGGCTCGGGCTCGGGCTCGGGCTCGGGCTCGGGTCGGGCGTGAGCGGCGTGAGTGGCGTACGCATTTGTTTATTGCATGCGTAAAGTGAATACGTTTCCTATACTTGTTTTCAAATATGTTATTTTGCTAGCATCGTATACTACGCATAGTGTGTGCAGAGTCGGTCGTCGTCCTTTTTTTCAGTGACACCTTTCATTTGCGCAATGTCTCGCCGCCAGTTTTTTTGTACCACCTACTTTGTGTCAGGGGCGTCGGCCGCCAGATTTTGGCACCCCCCTGCATAGTGTTTTATGATTTTTCGTCGCCACCGTGGGAATTCCCGTGAATAGCTATTCTAGAGTGTCGACCTGGTGATCAGCAAAGTTGACCTCTCGCCCTAGGCGGCACCCAGCGGAATGCCAGCAAATGCGGGCAATGGAAGAACGGGGAATGACCTCTCGCCCTAGGCGGCGTCCGGCGGAAGGCCATTGGAAGCGGGCGGACGCGATTACGCGTGTCCCTACTAACGTTGGGGAGGGGGCGTGCCCCCAGGGAGGTCAACGCCATGGCCGACGTTGGACATGATCGGAGCGCGGCGGTCCGTGGTTAGCCATTTTGGCTCATGACGGGCATCGCCTCAAAGAAGGTCGAGGTGCCAGCTGTCGATGCAATGCCGCGAGACCGTCAGTCTTTCTTGAAGACCCTGTTGACGCGCAATGGCGGCACCATTGTTGACAAAGAGTCGGTATTCCATTATGCTGCGTGCGTGGACTCGCAGTGTGCGCGCTGTAAGTTCGTGGTCCACGCTGACATCTGGAAGACCGAGCTGCCGCTAGGAGACGCGGGGCCACTCGCCGCTACCACGTGGTTGCAGTGGCGGGATTACGGCGCTGGGTGCGTTGCCTGCAACGCTGCTGGCCTGATCGGCCACATGGCGACCTTTAGCGTGAACACGACGGCCGCCCTCCAGCTGTGTCACCTGAAGAGGCACCAAAGTTCGGATGCGCACAATCAAGCCGCATCAGCGCATAATGAAAACAGTGCGGAGCTCCTGGCTGGCGCAGGGGCGCCATCTGCTGAGGCCTTCGAGACTTTGCTGCGGGAGTTGCCGAAAGGCGTCTCACCTACTGCGGGCATGCGCGGAGTTGGGCAGAAACACAAGATTTCAAAAATGATATGGTGTTTGAGGGAAGCTATATCAGACATCGATAGGGACTTCCTGGCTCGCAGCATGTGCACGACGCTCTTCCGGGACGAGCGCCATGGGAGATTGGCGCTTCGGTTTTCAGCAATCGACGCGGACCTGAATGTCCGCCACGGGCGGCTTGGGCAGCGCAAGCACTTCGGCACGGGGGCCTTGGCGATCACCAACGCGACCCGCAACGTGATGATCCGCGCCATGACGGCGCGGGCAGAGCCACCGCCGTCAGTGGATGCAGCTCCCCCGACAAGGTTGTCTGAGGCCATGTGGTGGTACTCAAAGTTTTGTTTCTTGGGGGTTGCTTTCGGGGGTCCGGGGATTCGGGCGAGGTCGTGGGCGTCGCGGTGGTGATGCTGATGATGATGACGATGATGACGAGGATGCGGATGAGGGGGTGGGAGGAGGGGAAAAGCAACAACACGTTGGGGGGTCTGCTTCGCTGACGGCGCGCGGCCTCCAAAAGGCCGGCTACAACAACCTGGTTGCCACTGTCCGGATGGTTGCTGTGGACTGCGCGTCGGACGAGATCAATTCTGTGAGGGATATGCGCAACCCTTCTGATGGATCGGCGCCGCTGGCGCCAAATCTGGAACTCATCGGGCGAGACAAAGCACACGGTTCCAGGCGTGGTATTGTGAGGCCCTGGAAGGCGGATGAGGAACTCAGCGAGCTACTTGAGTTTTTCGTGTCCGGCCCGAGAAGCATTGTTCAAAAAATTGACAGGGCGCTTGATCTCCGTCGTATGTTTACAAAGTGTTGCTGCGAATTGGAAACAGGATTCTTGGCAAACAGCAAACTACTAGTGCCCCTGCGGTCTGCAAAACATCGGTTCGAGAGCTTGGCAAGTCCTCTTGGCACGTTTGCTGTGTGGTTCCAGGCGTTTGTGATGACTGCTCGGGAGGTAATAGTCATGCGGTCGGGCGTGGAGGTGCAGTGTTGCGCTGAGTTCCTTTTCAAGATTGACGCTCGCACATGCGTGATGCTAGCTCTGATGGCCGACGCGAGCGACGACGCGCTGTCCTTCGCCAGGGGCGTTGATAGCTGGGAGAACTTCGACCCGTCAGCTCTCAATGCTGATGTGTACTGCTTCTTGATTCGGATCGTGGAATTGTACATGGAGGGCAGAGTGTGCACGATCTTGTCGTACGCGAAGTACATGCTGGATTGCCTGAGGCAGTTTCCGATAGTTGTCCCGTCGGGGACCGATAGTTCCGATTGCAAGACGATCGGGGACCGCAACGGCGTCCCTCAGGCTATCATCCAGAGCTGCCTGCATAGCCTGTCTCGCTGGGTCAAGCTGTGCGTGCACGTGATGCGCGCGGAGTTTCCCGACTTTGAGCTTATTCAGCGGTTCTCCGTGTTCAACCTGGACGCCGATGCGGCATCCAGGTCCGGAGTGGGCGATAACTCTCGCACGGGGGCGAGGGCGACGGTCTGAAGTATGAGGGGGGCGTGAGATGGTGAAATGATGACGAGTAAGAGGGATAAGGATGAGGATAAGGAGGAAGATGCGGAGGAGGAGAAGGATAAGGAGGATGAGGATAATGAGGATGATGATGATGATGATGATGATGGTGATGATGATGAGGGGTAGTAGGCGGAGGAATGGGATGAGGAAGGCGAGGACACCGACGAGCGACGAGCGACGGAGCAGTCAACAGCAAATCAAGCCCCCCTGTAGCCTCCGCCGCACTTGCCTCCTCCTCCTCCTCCTCCTCCTCCTCCTCCTCCTCCTCCTCTTCGCTCTCCTCCCCTCCCCTCTCGCCGCCGCTCTCCGCCCGCCCTCCCCTCTCCCCCTCCCCCCCCCCCCCTCAGAGGGGGGGCGGGCATTAAGCAGCGCCGCATCTCCCATCCTGTTGCCTCTTGCTCCAGGCGCGGCGGCCGCGGGCACGAGGCGGCGCGACGCCGCGACATCGCTGTGCTCGCGAACGCCATGGGCGTGGGCGAGGCTGACCTGAGGAACGAGCTGGACGCCCTCACACCAGTGGCCCGGCAACACAGGACGCAGACTGGCGCGAACACTTTGGATTCTTGGATCGCGGCCATACGCCGCGCGGAGTCACGCACGTCCATGTCGTCGGCGCACCCGACGCACACCATCAGGGAAGGGATCTACCGCTTGGCCATGTTCAGGGCCTGCACGTCCAAGGTCGAGCAGGACTTCTCCAAGATTGACGAGGTGCTTGGGTCGAAGCGCCTGAACGGCGTGGGCTCCACGGAGGACGACGTCATCAAAGTCGTCCTGGACACGCCCGAGGACCCCGAGGAGTTGTCTGACGTCATCGTGAGAGCCCGCGTCATCTGGCGGGAGTGCTTGGGCGTGAGCCGTCCTGGGGACGGGCGGGGTCGCAGATTTGATTTTGGCGTTCTTGCGAAACGCAAGCTGGGCGGCTCCGCGGGCCAGACCCATTGCAAATTCGCCGGGAAGGATTTCGTGCATGCGCGACGTCAAGCTGCAATCGAGGTGGCGGAGTCCGTCGAGGTGGCCGATGCCCTCGACAAGATCGACGCTGCTGGATCTGCCGCCCTGCCTGGTGACAAGGGCATCGATGCAAAGCTTCGTTCCAGATCGAGACGGACCACCGCTTGAAGGAGGCAGTTAAAATACTCATGTTTTCAACCCAAGGCAGACTTGGTCGAAGGCACCTGCGCAAAGAACGCTGAAAAAAAAAACGATCTGTTGGCGCGGCCAGAAAGCAGCACGTGGGAAGGCAACTAGACCTGGCGCCTTGGTGACCTCCTAGGCAACTTGTTTATTCTCTTCACCATCTGAGGCCTGCACAGCAGGCGGCTGCACTGCGGCCAAGCGCGTTTTGGCCAGCGATAATTGCAGCGAAACCGTCCCTCGCTCGTCGTGGCGGCCGTCGTGTCCCAGATCCCTGAGTTCGTTGAGGTGTGCGTCCGGATCCTCGGGGGCAGTCTGGTCACGCCCGAAGTGTTCCAAGGCCTACGGAAAGGCCCGTGTCTGACGTTTTTCGCAGCCGCGTCTCTGGTGAATAGAGAGATCTGGATATCGGCCAGGTTTAGGGCCGCGAAGCCTGACATTGCACGTTTGTTGGATAAGGCCGCCCAGAGCGACCAGAGCAAATGGGCCATCATCGCATCAGTTGCTGAGTTCGAGGCAGCGCGGCACGCTGCCAAAATGAAGTCTGGAGTTCTAGGCCTAGCTACTGCTGTGGAAGTGTCTGCAATTAAGACTGCTATGCCCGCGCACGCAAAGCACGTATTTGAGTTGCCCGCGCTTCTTGCTTACAACTCCAAGCTCGACAGGGGTCGGTCGAGGAACGGTATTCAGTAAAACAATAAACATCATCATCATCAACATAATCCTCAACCTCCTCATCATCATCATCGTCGCCGCAGGGAGGTCGCCGGTAGAGAATGAGGCAAACGACGATCACGATGATGATGGGGAGGAGGGAAATGATAATCAAGATGATGATGATGGCGATGATGAGGAGGACGAGGAGGAGGAGGAGGAGCTGGAGGAGGAGGAGGGCGGTGAACAGCTGGATGAGCAGGAGAAGCGGCAGGAGGAGGAGGCCCCCCCCCGCCCCGAGCAGGGCCGCCCTCTCCCTCGCCCCCTCCTCCTCCTTCTCTTCCTCCTCCTCATCCTCGTCCTCCCTCCTCCTCCTGCTACTCCCCCTCCTCCTCCTCCTCCTTCTCCGTCTCGCTCTCCCTCCTGAGCCTCCTCTTCTTCTCCTTGCTACTCCCCTTCATCATCATCATTCTCCATCTCGCCTTCTCCCTCTCCCCCCTTTCCCTCCCTCCCCCCGCGCGCGCGGCGGCGGGCGGCGGCGCCTCGTCGACGGCGTCCAGCCGGCGTCCGCCGGCGGCGGGAGTGGGGAGGGGGGGGCAACTGCTGGCAGGAGCGACGACGACGACGACGACGACGACCGCGCCCCGCCAGGACGACGACGACAACAAGTACTACAACACCCATGGGGGGCGGGGGCAGCGCATTTTGTTTGTGTGTTTCCTTGGGGGCCCTCCTCGTCGCCGCGGCTGGACGCGGCTCGGCGGACGCGTCGTCGTCGTCGCCGCCGCCGCCGTCGTCGACGCCGTCGTCGCCGTCGCCGTCGTCGGGTCGTCGCCGTCTTCGTTGTCGTCGCCGCCGTCGTCGTCGTCGCCGTCGCCGTCGCCTTCGCAATCGCCGTTGCCGCCGCCGCCGTCACCGCCGCCGTCGTCGCCGTTTCGATCGAAATTCGAGGTTTGAGGTTTTCGATCGAAGTTACAGTTTATCGACTTGAGACCCCATGGACCTTCGAGGCCCCATATGGCCCCATCGAGGATCGAGGTTCGAGGCCCCATATGGCCCCATCGAGGGCCCTGCGCGTCGCCACGGCTGGGCGCCGCTCGGAAAACTCGAAGACGATGATGAGGACGAGGGTGGGGATGATAATGGGGTCGATGATAAGGAGGAGCAGCAGCGTCAGCAGCATCAGCAACCGCAGGATGAGGAGGAGGAGGATGAGGAGGATGAGGAGGAGGAGGATTAAAGCCAGTCTCAACGCATTCGGGTGCTTCATAGAGATTCGGGTGCTTCATAAACGATCTCATCCAGCTCCTCTCCTCACCTCATCCTCCTCCTCTGCCCGTCCTCTTTCCCCTCCGCTCCCTCCTTCTCCTCTGCCCCTTCGCCACCCTCCTCCGCTTCCTCCTCCTCCTCCGCTCCTACCACGGTGAGGGGGGGGGGGGCGGAAGTGAGAGGAATGAGGAGGGGGGGGGGCGAGGGAAGCGGGAGGAGTTAGGATCGCGGGGGGAGGAGGGGGAGGCGGAGGAGGAGGAGGAGGGAAGTAGATTGACAGGGACGGCGAGGAGGGAGGGAATTGGGAGGATGGAGGAGGGCGGGAGGGACGGGAGGGAGGAAGGGAGGGAGGGAACGAGGGAGGGGGGGAAACGAGGGAGGAGGAGCAGGAGGAGGGAGTAGAAGGGGCAGGAGCAGGAGGAGGAGGCGGAGGAGGAGACAAGGGACAGGGAAACAGGGTTGGAGGAGGAGGATGAGGAGGAGGAGAGGATGATGATGATAATGAGGAGGAGTCATGCTACTGCGGGGGGGGCTAAGGAGGAGGAGGATGAGGGGGAGGAGGAGGAGGGGGAGGAAGGAGGATAAGACGAGCAGGCGGAGGCATATACGTCTTCATACACCTACATACATACGCATACACATACACATATGTGGGCGTCATATACATGTGCATATGTGCATGTGTATGTGTATGTGTGTATGCGTATATGTGTATGTGTATGCGCATCTGCGTGTGTGTATGTGTCTATGTGTATGTATATGTGTATGCACATATGCGTATGTGTATGTGTGTATGTGTATGTGTATGTGTAGCTACACATACACATACACACATATTCATCCGAGTGATGAACACGTTTCATTTCTACTGATTGTGGTGTCGCCGTCGTCGCCGTTGGCGTCGGCGTCGAAAAAGGAGTGCGTCGTTGGGACCCGTCGGCGTCGTCGTCGTCGTAGGAACCCGCAAGAACCTTGCTAAGGACCGCCCAGTTTTGGGTCCCGGGTCCTGCGCTTGTCCCGGGTCCCGGGTCCGGTGATCGTCCCGGCCGGGTCCCGGGTTTCGCTCCGGTCCCGGGTCGCGAGTCCCGGGTCTCGCGCCGCGGGTCCCGGGACGATCCCGGGTGCCGGGTCCCGGGTCCCGCGCCGGTCCAGGGTCTCGGCCGGGTCCCGGGTCTCGCGCCGGTCGGGTCCCGGGACGATCCCGGGTGCCGGGTGCCGGGTCCCGGGTCCCGCGCCGGTCCCGGGTCTCGGGTCCTGCGCCGGTCCCGGGGCGCGGGTCCCGGGTCCCGGGGCCGGAAAAACGTCAGCTCGCGTCAGCTCGCGTCAGCCCCCCCCCCCCCCCTCGCCAGAGCGAAGCTTGAGCGAACTCAAGCCCACGCTCTCAGGAACTCACACGCCGGATCGGCGGATATATAAGCGAGCTATGGAGGAGGAGGAGGAGGAGGAGGAGGAGGAGGAGGAGGAGGAGAGGAGGAGGAGGAGGAGGAGGAGGCCAGGTCATGTCAGGTCAGGCAGACCACGAACACTTTTCGATGAATAGACACCTGGAGGGTGGATCATATTGATAGGTTTCCAACCCAGAGGAGAAGGAAGAAACGGAGGAGGAGGACGAGGAGGACGAGGAGGACGATGAGGAGGAGGAGGACGAGGAGGAGGAGGAAAAGGAGGAGGAGGAGGAGGAGGAGGAGGAGAGAGGAGGAGGGCGGAGGTGGCCTCCCTGCCCAGTGGGGGAACGCTTTCCTTCCTCGCCTTCCTGCGTACTGCTGGTGCCTTCGTGTCCGTGGACCCTCCCAGGGATACTAGTCATGGGAGTCCCTGGCCTGCCGCGGCAGACGGAGGGCTGTTAAGCGTTAGCCCCGAAGGCCTGTCGTCCACGCTTTCCACGACTAGGTCTGATCCGCTCGCTCTTCTGGCGCTTGTGGGGCCTGCTGGTTTCATGCGGCTGGTAATCAGCAGAAGCCCTCGTGCCGTCGGCGGAGAGCCCGTCGTTCGATTGACCTGCGAGCTTTTCTTCCGTGTATCTGTCTCCACTCCAAAGTGAGCAGCGCAGAATCGCTACTATCTTCACGTCGCATGTGGGCGAGGCCATGGATGAAACTCCACCTCGCGTTTCGGAACTTGGAGGACGTGCGACTGTTCGGCAAGTAGCTTAGGCTTTTTCCCACCGCTCGGCCTTTCATGCTTCAATACGAGTTGAGCCATCACGGTGCACTGTCAGGAAGCATCTTTCGAACGACATCATCAGATCTCGATTCGTTCCACTGCCCCCTGCACTTGCCGCATGTCACGCTGATGAGTTGCCGTGCGCGATGCCTGGATGTACTGTGATGTCGCTTGTCGTTCCCTCCCTGCGCCCCGCTCCCCGCTCCCCACCCCCTCTCAGTGCCCCGCCCGCCTTTCGGAAGGACCCGTGCCCCTCCCCTCGCTCGCGGCTGGGGCCCGCCCGCGTGGTGGGGGCGCGAACCAAGCCAAACAAAGCTACGAAACGAGTATCGCTTGAGGCTTCGGATTGCATCGTGTTACCAAAAAGTCAATGTTGTTGGGCCCTCTCTATTCGCTCGGGCGCTCTCGCTTCGGCGCTGGTTGCATTTTCTTTGAAAGGGAGGCTTTCGCTAGCGCGTTTCGGGGATACGCCGTATACGGCTCTTCAACAGCAGTAGCAACATATTGTTCGCTCTTATCCGGTCGTGTGTCATTCAACATGTATATCCGATTTTTTTTGATACCCGCCCTTGGGGGTACATCTTTCTTTCGTGCCACATGTAGTTGGCGCAGCCCCTAAAGCAGGGGAAGGGAGGGTGGAGAGAAAGGACAAGTGGAAGGAATAAGGATGGAGTATGAGAGAGACTAGCAGGAGGGGGGTTAGTAACAGGAAAACAAGCGGCAGGACCAGACGGGCGGGCGGGCGGGCGGTCCCTAACGGGCGGGTCGGGCGGGCGGGCCCAGACGGCCAGGTCGAGCGGGTGGGTCGTTGAAGCATCAGTCCGCATGGATCGCGAGGAAGTCCCGAGCGGTAGCTCAATCTCCAAGTAATTCGTGAGGATGTCCAAAGCGAGAGCGTGATTCCTGAGTGTCCATGGCGCGGTGTGTCAATAATTTGGGAGGAGTTCCCACGCGAGAGCGCGATTCCTGAAACAATTGGCAGGATGTCCCGCGCGAGAGCTATTTTGAGTCAATTGTGAGTAAGTATCAGGCAGGAACCTTTGATTTCTGATTCCTAAAGAACAATTCGTTTCGTTTTCCCCTCTGGTTCACTTTCGTAGTTTTTCAATCGGACTGCCCCTCCTGGGGCTCGCACCTGGGTTTTTTCATAACAGCAGATTTTGAGGCTCAGATTTGCTTGAGTGACACGCGAGCAGATACGAGCGAACAGTCTGAACATAATCCAATATCAAATTTTGAACAATTGTTATGGGACCCCCTACGTCTGGCCTGGCGCTCTCTCCTCGGCGTCAGCTGCATTTCCTTTCCAGGTGAGGCTCACGCTCAAGCGTTTCGGGGTCCCGCCCGAATTGCCGCCCCCCGACAGCAACAAAAACACCAACAACAGCAGCAACAACACCAACAACAACACCAACAACATCAACAACAGCAACAGCAATCAATTTAAGATCATTCGCTCTGATATGCTTGCGTGCAACTCAACGCCTATTTCCCAAACCCTCGATACCCACCCTCTTCGTCTTCGATCGTATCCCCTTGGGGTTTTGTTTGTTGTACCTGCACCGTGTATTTCCTGCAGCACCTAAGGCAGGGGAAGAGAGGATGGATGGAAGGAACGGACAAGGGGGAGAGATGAGGATGGAGCACGAGAGAGAGTAGCAGGAGGGGGGCTAGGAACAGCAAACACGTGGCAGAACCAGACGGGCAGATCGGGCGGGTAGACCCTACCAGGTGGGCCCAGGTGGCCAGGTCGAGCAGGCGGGTTGCTGAAGCGTGCGTCCTGGATGGATCGCGAGGAAGCCTTGAGCGACACCGCAATTCCAAAATAAATCGCGTGAGGAATTCCAGAGCGAGAGCATGGTTCATGAGTGACGAGGGCGCGGCGCCTAAATCAATTGCGAGGAAGTTCCAAGCGACAGCGCGGTTCCTGAGTGTCGAAAGCGCGACGCCTGAATAAATTGCGAGGAAGTCCGCAGCGAGAGCGCGATTCCTCAATATATTGCAAGGAGGTATCAGGCGGGAACCCTTATTGAATGTTAATCACTAAACAATGATTCTTGTTGGACCCCTTACAGGCGCCCTGGCGATCTCGCCGAGGCGCCGGCTACATTTTCATTGAAAATGAGGCTCACGCTCGAGCGGCTTGGGGGACCGCCAAAATTGGCCACCCAACAACAACAACAACAACAACAACTTCAACAACAACAACAACAACAACAACAACAATCATTTAAGACTGGGGACACTCCGTTCTCACCAGTGCCAGGGTTTTCATAGGAGGCGGGCAATACCCCCACTTTGTGGGGGGGCCGGTTCAAGCTCTACCAAGTTTCCAAACGACTCTTCGCCACCACCCACACCCAGCTTCCCGCCCTATGACGTTCGGACACTTCACTTCGTGGCCTGCGGACGACCTTGGCTACTACACTGGCGCATGGTTACAATGACTTCTTGTGGTAACATCTTGTGGAAACTAGCTTAATATACGACTTATACCCCTGTTCCAACAATGGGCACGTGTACCGTTTTCCGACGTTTTAACGTTTCTGTACCACACAAGCCAAGACCCTTATTTTGACTGGTATCACGTGCGTGGCGCCAGCATACCACAGGACTTGTTTCCGTTGTTGTGAGACGATATATGCTCCTTCTTGTTCTGTGGTTCTCGTTCCGGCCTCAATGTGCAATACTGGCTCACTCGTCGACGAAATACACGTGACTACCTCTCTCTGGTTGGAGGTCCTGATGGTTGTGGTTGTCCCGATAATTGTCGCGATGAGTGTCCCGATGATTGTCCCGATTGTTGTTCCGATGGTTCTCCCGATGGTTGCCCCGATGGTGGTCCCGATCGTTGCCCCGATGGATGTCCCGATGGTTGTCCCGATGGTTGTCCTGATGGTTGTGGTTGTCCCGATCGTTGTCCCGATGGTTGTCCCCATGGTTGCCGCGATGGTTGTTCCGATGGCGGTCCCGATGGTTGCCCCCATGGGTGCCCCGCCGGAGGAGGAGGAGGAGGAGGAGGAGCAGCAGGACAAGGCGAGGCGGACGCATACGTGCTCTGGAAGCATACTAAAGAGACGAGTCTGTGTGCTCATCGTCTTCTGGCATGCGCCTGTCCCTAATGGCACGCATCGGGCGCAATACTGCAAGCTGCGCTCCTGGCACCCATACATCAGGGGCCAAGTGTCCCAGCATGGTGCCCAATGGTTTTTGGAGATTTCGGCGTGCGCGCGCGAAGAAAAATCGAGTGTGTCCCCGCCATGTAAAATTATTTTGACAGGGATGGTGGTCCTGGCAGGTGCGCACCCCGTGGTCGCAGAAGTGCGAAAAAGTTGCTCGCAAAAACCCGTTTGACAGAAATGTTTAAAAAGTGTTGGGTTTCCTACGAATCCGCAAGAGCGCGCGGGATGAGATTTTGACATTTTTTTGTTGAAAAACCATTGGTTGTTTTGATGTTTTTATGTTAAAATCGTTCCGAACACTAAGCTTTTGGAAGGATTTCGTCTTGCGCGCGCGAATGTCCACTTTACCTTTTTTTTTTTTTTTTTTTTGTTTTTGCAAGGGATTCTTGAAATTTGATTATATTAGAACAAGAAATGTCATTTTATAGTGTTTTTTTTGCAAAGGCTTCCTCACGAAAATGATGAAAATGTAGCTGCGGCCTACGCGGCGCAGGGGGGGCGCGCACCAGGGGGCCCAACAATAATTATTTTTTAGAATAAATAATGTTCAACAACAACAACAACAACAACAGCAGCAACAGCAACAACAACAACAACAACAACAGCAACAACAACAACAACAACAACAACGCTCCCGCTCGAGACTTCCTCCTTTTTTATTCAGGGCTGGTGTTCTTCCTCGCCGCCGAAAGCCGCTGTCCTAACAAAACCAGCGCTCCCGCTCGAGACTTCCTCCCGTTTTACCTTGGACTGGCGCGCTAGTCATTCTCTCATCGGCGCCGCCCCTAGCAAAAACAACGCTCCCTCCCGCTCCCGCTCCCGCTCCCGGCGGTGCTCCTCCGCGCCGCCGAAAACCGCCGCCCCGACAAAACCAGCGATCCCGCCCGAGACTTCCTTCCGTTTTACGCTGGACTGGCGCCCTATTCTCTTTTGAATTGGCGCCGTTCCCAGCAAGAACAGCCCTCCCGCTCGAGGCTTCCTCCCGTTTTCCTGAAGACGGTGCTGTTCCTCGCCGCCGACAATCCCCGTCCCGACAAAACCACGGCTCCCGCTCGATGTTTCCTCACTTCTTACTCAAGGCGGTGTTCCTCCTCGCCACCGAAAACCGCCGCCCGGCAAAACCAGCGCTCCCGCCCGAGATTTCCTTACGTTTTACGCTGGGCTGGCGCCCTATTCTTTTTCGAATTGGCGCCGCTCCCAGCAAGAGCATCGCTCCCGCTCGAGGCTTCCTCCCTTTTTCCTCGGGACGGTGCTGCTCCTCGCCGATGACAGCCCCCTGTCCCGACAAAGCCACGGCTCCCGCTCGATGCTCCCTCCTTTACTCAAGGCGTTGTTCCTCCTCGCCGCCGAAAGCCGCCGTCCCAACAAAACCAGCGTTCCCGCTCGAGACTTCGTTTTGTTGTTCGCTGGACTAGCGCCCTACTCTCTTCAGCATTGGCGCCGCTCCCAGCAACAACAGCAGCCCTGCTCGAGACTTCCTCCCTTTCTATTCAGGGCCAGGTCCTTGCCTCACCGGCGACAGCCCCATCCCCACCAAGGCAATCCTGAGATCTTTACTCTTCGCTGGAGTTCCACTGGCGGTCTCGCATCGTCGCAGCAAGGCACGGGGATGTGTTTTCGAGGCAGGATATGTTGAAATTCCTCGGAGGAGGTGTTTGCAAGACCTCATTGGACAATAGATCTGGGAACAATAAATCAGGGAATGGAATAACGGACCCCGCTATAGAACAAGAGTCCCCCATGATGTGGATTGGTTATCATGATGGTCGCATGCTCCGTGTGGAAACATCACGCATGAGGGTAACATGCTTGTTGCTGTTGCTGTAAACTGGGGGCCAGGGGCACAGTTTGAGCAACACGATTTTTCCCGGTAAATACTCAGCGAGTCCTGGGAGGGGCACTTCAATTGAAAACATGTATGTTCTGCGAATGCGTGAGTCTTGCATAATTTGCCAGGAAATCTCGGGCGAGAGCGCGATTCGTAAGTACATCATGAGGATGTCCCAGGCGAGAGCGCGATTCTACAGGCTTACGCCACATCCGCCGACCCCTTCTGTGAGTGTTGCGAGGCTCGGAGTTTCTGGCCAGCGGCGTCTTGTGTGAGGGTGCGGTGTCGCGCGCGGGTGGTGGCAGATACGTAGGGGGTCCAAATGATTGCGTGATGCCGGTGGTCTGGGGCGTGTTTTGCGAGCGCTTTGCGTGCTGTGCACCCGGGTGCGGGGTGTCCTGCTGGGAGGTCGGCCTTTCGACCCGCAACCAAGTGGAGGACCACCGGAAGACGAAAGGAGCAAGAGTAGTGTGCGGAAGCTGTGATCAGCGAGGCATCACCGCGCAAAATGTGGCAGATGAGTCGAAACGAGTGAAGAGGCTGTTGACGTTCGCGGCGCGCACGAAACAGTTCGCGCGGCAGCAGCACATTAGCGCCGAGCAAGATAGTGACCACGTCGCGAGGCAGAGTAAGGCTGTATGCGCGGAGTGCATTGCAGTTGGTTTGACGGCTTGCAATGCAGAAGCGTCTGGGGGTCTTTTGGGGGCCTCCTGGGGGCCTCTTGGGGGCTCCTTGGGGCGTCTGGGCAGCCTCTTGGGGGCCTCTGGCGGCCTCTTGGGGCACTCTTGGGGCCCCCTGGGGCTCGTGGGGGCGGAAAGCTAGATTTTTGAATGTTTGGTTGCCCTCTTGGGCCCCTCTTGGTGCCGTCTTGGAGCCTTTTTGGGCCGCCTTGGGGACCTCTTGGGCCGTCTTGGGGCCATCTTGGGCCGTCGGGGGGCCGTCTTGGGGGCCTCTTGGGCCGTCTTGGGGCGGTCTTCGGGGCTTCTTGGGCCGTCTTGGAGCGTCGGAAAGCCCGCGAGGCGAACGTGTGAAACATATACGTTTTACGAACGAACTGAGCAAACTTTTGCGTCTAGGGACCCTCTTGGGGCGCATCTTGGAGGCCTCTTGGGGGCGTCTTGGGCCATCTGGAGGCCATCTCGGGTGTCTTCGATCGCTCTTGGACCGTGTGGGACCATGTTGAGCTCTCTTGGAAACCACTTGGAGCGCTCCCGGAGCGCTCTTGGGGCCGTCATCGGGGCTCTCTTGGGCCGTCTTCGGCGCCTCTTGAGCCGTTTTGGCGCCCTCTTGGGCTGTCTTGGGGTCCTCTTGGAGGCTTCTTGGACCGTCTTGGGGCGGTCTTGGGGGCCTCTTGGGCCGTCTGGGAGCGTCGGAAAGCCCAAAAGGCGAATTGTTGTGAAACGTGTGCGATTGACGAAAGAAGCGTGCCAATTTTTGCGTCTAGAGGGCTTCTTGGGGCGCATCTTGGGTGCCTCTTGGGGCCTCTTGGGGGCATCTTGGGCCGTCTGGAGGCCATCTTCGGTGTCTTATTATTCTTTCTTGTTTTTTTTTTTTTTTTTATCCGTTTTCCTTTTTTTTTTTTTTTTTTTTTTTTTCTTACATTTCTTTTTTTTTTTTTTTTATTTTTTTTTTTTTTTACGTTATTCTTTTATTTTTATTATCTTCCTTTTTTATTTTATTTTTTATCTTTTTTTTATCTTTTATTTTTCTTTTATTTTTGTTTTCCTTTTTTTTTTCTTATTTTTTATTATTTTTTTTTTTATTTTTCTTTTTTTCTTATATTTTTTTGATTCTGGAATCGCTCTGACCGGCGGGACCATATTATTCTCTGGAGCCACTTGGAGCGCACCTGGACGCTCTTTGGCCCGTTTTCGGCCCATCTTGGCGCGTCTTGGACGGCCTGTTTGGGCCGTCTGGGGCCCTCTTGGCTATCGTGAGACCTCGTGAGCTCATCGGTGTTTGGCCGTCTTGGGCCGTCTTGGAGCGTCGGAAAGCCCACGAGGCGAATGTGTGAACATGTGCGTATTACGAATGGAATGGGCAATTTTTTGCGTGTAGGGACCCTCTTGGGACGCATCTTGGAGGCCTCTTGGGGCCTCGTGGGGGCCTCTTGGGCCGTCTAGGAGGCCTCTTAGCCCGTCTTTGGGCCATCTTGGGCGTCTTAGAGCGCTCGTTTGGCATCTCGGGGCCCTCGTGGGCCGTCTTGGAGGCCTCTTGGGGCCTTCTTGGACCGTCGCGTGGGCCCGTTTGTGCGCTTTTGGTTTGTTTTGGGACCTTTTGCTCCCCCATGACGCGTTCGGCGGTGGGTGCCTCGGGGCCGGGGGGGGGTCAAATCTCCGGTTTCGGGTCCCTGGGGGGGGGTTGTGGGGGGGGAACTATTTCACACGCCTAGAGACCCACACAGGGTCGGCGGATGACGGGAAACGCGAAGGAGGAACGAGGAGCGTGGACCGTTATTCTTAAGGAAAAACCTTTCTATGGGGCTCCTGATGACGGGAAGCGTCTTCGAGGAACGGAAAGCGAGTTTGACGTTTTGGGGGAATCCTCTTCGTATCAGTAAGAGATCTCTTAACTATAGGGGGTGGCGGGGCGCACGGTGTTGAGGCTTAGCGGATGACGGGAAGCGTCTTCGAGGAACGAGAAGCGAGCTGGACGTTTTGGCTGAATCCTCTTCATATCAGTAATATATATCTTAATTATAGGGGGTGGCGGGCTGCACGGGGAAGAGGCTTAGCGGATTCCTCGGGATGGCGATTTCGCGTGAGACATCCTCACAACAATGAGATCTTCGCGACATCGCGTTTAACAAAAACAAGCGTTTCGCTCGAGACATCCTCGAACAGTTGATGACAACGAAATTTCGCCGTCTGTGAACATTTGCGTTTCGCTTGGGACATCCTCGACAAAATGAGATGACGACTGAAGTCTTTAACTAACTCTTATGTTAAGAATTGCGATTTCGCTAGGGACATCCTCAGCAAACGAGCGGCAGCACAGCGGACCAAAACGAAGAGCACGGCCCCGCTCCGACCCCGTGCCGTGGGCCGCCCACGTTTTCCCACCCACCAGCCAGCGCGACCCCTCCGCCCGCGCCCCTTCCGCGCCCCTCCGCCCGCCAGCCAGCGTGCTCCTTCTACCCCGGCCCCTTTGTTTCGGCGCGGCGCCGCTCCTTCACCCGGGCCCCTTTATTTCGGCGCGGCGCCGCCCCCCATCCCGAACGCCCCTTCTGCGTCGCCCCACCCGCCAGCCAACGCGCCCCCTCCGCCTCGGCCGCTTTATTTCGGCGCGGCACCGCCCCCCCATCCCGAGGGCCTCCTCCATTTCCCATCCGCCAGCCAGCGCGCCCCCTCCGCCTCCTCCCCCTTGATTCCGGTACAAGAGCCATGGCACGCGTGCGATTTGTTATTCTTATTTCTACAACATCAACTACTGCAACAACAACATCAACAACAACTACTGTTACTACTCCTACTACTACTACTACTACTACTACCAGTCCTACTACTACTACTACTACTACTACTACTACTATTCTTACTGCGGCTACGACTACGACGACTACGATTGTTGTTATTACTACCACTACTACCACAACTACTACCACAACAACTACTACTACTACTACTACTATCACGACTACTATCACTACTACTACTACTACTACTACTACTACTACTACTACGACTACTACTACTTCGAGTACTACGACTACTACGACTACTACGACTACTACTACTACTACTACTACTACTAGGACTACTACTACTACTACTACTACTACTACTACTACTACTACTACTACTACGACTACGACTACTACTAGTACTACGACGACGACGACTACTACTACTACTATTTCTACTACTACTACGACGACGACTACTATTATTACTGCCACTACTACTACTACTACTACTAGTTATACTACTACTGCTACTACTACTACTACTACTACTACTACTACTGTTCTACTACTTTATTACTACTACTACTACTACCACCACCACCACTACTACTACTACTACTACTACTACTACTACTACTACGACTACTACTACCACTCCCATTATTATGTGTATTTCTCTTGTTATTCGCATGCTTAGTATTGCTACGGCTGCTGGTGGGGTTCCCATTGGGATTCGTTGGCATTCCATTTGGCTCCTGTAAGGGTCCGCAGGGCGCCCACAGGGCCCCCGTAAGGCCCCCTATAAGGATCCGCAGGTGTCCCGTGATGTTCCGCAGGAAGGCCGCGAGGTTTTTGCAGGGGTATCACGGGGTTCCGTAAGGATACCATAGGGCCCCCATCGTGTTCCATAGGGGCCTGTGAGGCCCCCGTAAGGCTCCGTAAAGATCCGATCGGGTCCCCATCGGTCTCTTACAGGCTTCCCGTAAGGATCCGTGAGTGTCCCGTATGTATCCGTGCAGATCCCACAACGTTCCCATAGGTTTCCATCGGATCCTATGGGGTACCTTAGGGATTCCACAGGGTTTCTTTGGGGCTTTCACAGGGATCTGTATGAATCCCATCTGGCTCCCGTAGGTTTCCGTTGGGATTTCGCAGGGATCCCATACGCTCCTAGGGTTCGTATAGGCCCCCCGTAGGATTCCTGTCGGGTTTCCATAGGGTTCCCATCGGGATCTCCGGGGATCGCACAGGGCTCTCATACGGATCCGTAGGGATCCAATCGTGCTCCCATATGAATCTTTAGGGTTCGGGAGGGTTCGTGGAGGGTTCGGGAGCCTCACCGGTCTTGTCTCCCATGTAAGGAGGGAAAATTTGGAGGACAGAGTCAGGCCGGTTGTTTCCTTGTCTTGTTCTTGGAACGGCGCCATGTTTTTTTTCCATGGTGGGACAAAGAGTTAGTCGACGATATGGTCAGGTAGGGCCTTATTGCTGGGGTGGAAGCCTGGGGCGATGTGGTAGGGACTGTACTTGATTGAATTATCAGTTTGGAAGACTAATGATTGTTGATCCCCTCTTCGCGGTAATCGTTTTATTTTTCAATTACAGTGTTTCTCCCGCAACCTGTTGTTTACAAGGGAAAATGGGAAGCCACCGAATTGGGCCCTCCCCGAACTACAACAACAACGGCTCCAGCTTAACATTTCCTCGTAATTTGTTTGAAAATCGTGCTTTCGCGCGCGACTTCCTCACAATGTATGCAGGAAGCGCGCTCTCGCGAGGGAGTTCCTCAACATTTTCAGACGCCGCGCCCTCGACACTCAGGAATCACGCTCGCGCTGTGGGTTTCTTCTCGAGTGATTCGGAAATCGCGCTATCGCTTGAGACTTTATCGCGATTCATGCAGGACGCACGCTTCAGCGACCCGCCTTCTCGACCTGGCCGCCTGGGCCAGCCTTCCGACCCTCCCGTGAGGGCCTTCCCGCTCGATCTGCCCGCTTGGTTCTGCCGCGTGCTTTCTCCTCCTCGCCCCCTTCCTGCTACTTTCTCTCGGGCTTCATCCTCTTTCTTCCCCTTTGTCCCGTTCTTCCATCCGTCCACTTTTCCATTGTCTTAGGGGCTGCACGAGATACACGTTGCAGGTAAGAGAGATATCTCCCAAGTGGGGTAAGATCGAAGTCGAAGAGGGCGGGCATCGAGGATCAGGGACGCCAGGGTTGAATTGCACGTGAGCAGATAAGAGCGAACAGTCTAAAATCATGATTATTGCTGCTGTTGCTGGTGCTGTTGAACTCTCACTACTGAATATTATCTTTGATCCCCCCGTCCGGTGTGCATTGTGCTTTTCATTTGAAGTGCCCCTCCCGGCGCTCGCACCCGGTTTTTTTCTCAGGGAACGTCTTCGTCCTCAAATTGCGCCCTTGGCCCTTGCAACAACAACGCGTCTCTGCGTGAGACTTCCTCACAATTTAGCCAGGACCCCTGCTCCCACCCGAGACTTCCTCGTATTTGATTCAGGAATCGCGCTCTCGCTTGGGACTTCTTCATTGTTTATACAGGAATCGCTCTCTCGGCGCTCTGGAGTCGTTCGCGCTCTCGCTGGAGCCTTGCTTGTAATCTATTCAAGGATACCGCCATTGCGTTGGAATTTCCCGCAATTTACGCAAGCGCCGCGCTCCCGACACTCAGGCACCCAAGAGTCGCACTGTCGCTGAGGACTCCCTCACAGATTATTTAGGAATCGGGGTCTCGCTTTGTTTTGTGGCCCCGTTGCAGCCCTTCGTGGCCCCCTCGCTGCCCTTCGTGGCCCCGTTGCAGCCCTTCGTGGCCCCCTCGCTTTGTTTCGTGGGCCCGTTGCAGCCCTTCATGGCCCCCTCGCTGCCCTTCGTGGTCCCGTTGCAGCCCTTCGTGGCCCCCTCGCGTTGCTTCGTGGCCCCATTGCAACGCGTCGTGGCCCCCTCGCTGCCCGTTGTGGCCCCGTTGCAGCCTTTCGTGGCCCCCTCGCTTTGTTTCGTGGCCCCGTTGCAGCCCCTAGTGGCCCCCTCGCTGCCCTTCGTGGCCCCGTTGCAGCCCTTCGTGGCCCCCTCGCTGCCCTTCGTGGCCCCGTTGCAGCCCTTCGTGGCCCCTTCGCTTTGTTTTGTGGCCCCATACATGTATGCCCTTCGTGGCCCCCGTCCGTTCGCGCCCGTCGTGGCCCCCATATGCATGCCCTTCGTGGGTCCCCTCTCTGCCCTTCGTGGCCCCGTTGCTGCCCTCAGTGGCCCCGTCCTTGCCCGCCGCGGCCCAATATACGCATGCCATTCGTGGCCCCCGCTCGTTCGCGCCCGTCGTGGCCCCATGTGCATGCCCTTCGTGGCCCCGCTGTCGCCCTGTGTGGCCCCCTCGCTGTCCTACGTGGCCCAGTTCCTACCCTCAGTGGCCCCTTCGTTGATTTCTGTGGCCCCGCACTATCTGCCCCTAGTGGCTTCCGCTCGTTCGCGCTCGTCGTGGCCCCATACGCATTCCCTTCGTGTCCCCGCTGTCGCCCTTCGTGGCCTACTTCGTGCCGTTCGTGGCCGTGCTGTCGTTCTCTCCCTCGGGCTCGCTTTCGCTCGTCGTCGTCGTCGTGGTCGGTCCCATGTCCGTCCCTCTTGGGGTTGGGTTGCCGCCGATCAGCGCTGCCGGTGGCCAGACCGACGGGCCGCGGCCGCCCCGTCGCTTGCCCGGGCGTGGCCTGCAGGGAAGAAAGGTATACCCCCCGTAGAGGTACGATCGAAAACGACGAGGGCGGGCATCGAGGGTTTGCGAAATACGCGTTAACGGACACTCGAGCAGATAAGAGCAAGCAGTCTTAACATGAGTATAGTTGTTGTTGTTCTTGTTGTTTTTTGTTTGTTTGTTTGTTTGTTTGTTTGTTTGTTTGTTTGTTTGTTGTTGTCGTTGTTGTGTGAACCAGGAGCGCTAACACAGTCAGGGGCCCAATGCTTTCATGTGTCAACGAAGAGGATTCGAACCTTGGTAGGGACACTTCGATTAAGAAGGGAGGGGTGAACAACACATCCTTTTAATACATGAGAATTCAGCGCTCCAGCTAGATATTTTCTCCCTTTTCACTCGGCCTTGGGGCTGGAGTTCGGAATCCAGTCTCAGAGACCCTGGAGCCCCCCTACAGCTGTGAGGCTCCATTCGGCGCCACTCCACCGCCTGCGCACGACCGCGGGGCGTGCCCGGGTTCGGCGTCGGGCCGGTGAGAGAGAGAAAATGCCGTGGTGCCAGGGGCGCTCCTGCTGTTCCTCATTGTTCTCCTTGGCCAACACGTTAGCATGCCTCATTGCGGAGTGGCACGAGCTTCCTCTAGCACAGTGCGTTCTGCTCGAGATTGCCGTGCCGCGTCTGCGCCCAAGGGTAGGTCGCTCGCTGGTAAGCGGCCAACCCGCGCGGCTGCTCGTCCTGCGGCGGTGCCGTGGGCGGTGGAGTAGGTGCTGGAGCGTGTAACATCGGTGGAAGAGCTGGCAGCCGGCGTGTGGCGCGTGGAGCAGCTCATGGTATCGGGGGCGCAAAGGGCGGCGGCCAGAGATGCTCCATGTCCGGTGGCCTGGGCGGCAAAGTTCCTCAGCAGCGTCTCTGCAGCCAGGCTTGCGCGCCCGTGGGTTTGCGCGCCCGCGCAGCCTGCGTGTTTGCGCGCCCGCGCAGCCTGCTCTCGCCGAGAAGCGGCGGAGCGGCGGAGCCGGCGTGCACGCCGAGGCGGCTTCATGGCACCAGCGCGAAGGGTTGAGGGGTCGGGGGGGCAAAGGCGATATAGACACAAGGCCGCCTTTCTCTGGCTCGCAGCCTCTGGCTGGAGGCGACGTGTCCTCGTGTCCTCCACGTCCCCCCTTCGTCTCCTCGTTTCTCTTCGTTCTTCTCGTCCTCGTCGTCACCCGAGGAGCGTTGGCTGGTTGAAGCCGTCTTCGGCTCGAGAGCGTCCGTGCTCCGTCCATGCCGAGCATAGCATAGTCTACCGTACCCTGACACGGCTTTTGGTGTTGCCAGATGGTGGTCAGAGAGGAAGGGGATGTGGGACGGGAGGATGGGGGAAGCGGAAATAGAGGGTGAAGACGTTTTTGTTTTTTGATGTTGGTTTCCACGTCTTTTATGAAGCATGTGTTTGGTTGTTTGCTTGTTTGTTTGTCTGCTTGTCTGTCTGTCTGTCTGACTGACTGACAGACTGACTGTCTGTCTGTCTGTCTGTCTGTCTGCTTGTTGTTGTTGAACTCTCATTCTTGAAGAATAATTATTGTTGATCCCCCCCCACCGGTGCACATTGATTTTTTTCGATTGAAGTGCCACCCCCGGGGCTCGCACCTTGTTTTTTTCTCAAAGAAAGTCTTCCTGCTCAAACTGTGCCCCTGCCCCCCGGGCTACAAGAACAACGGTTCCCGCCTGAGACTTCCTCGATTTTTACTCAGGACCCCCGCTCCCGCCTGAGACTTCCCAATTTGCGCGAAAGGCCTCCCGTCGAGATCTCTCGCAATATCAAAAGAACCCCACCCCCGCTCCCGCTGAGACTTCCGCAATTTACTCGAGCAAAGGCGCTCCCGCTGAGACTTCCTCGCAATGTAAAGCATGACCCCGCTCCCGCCTGATACTTCCGTGCAATTAACTTGGAACGGCGCCCCGCCGGAACTTTTTCGAATTTTACTCAGGACCCCCCGCGTCCTGCTTGACATTCCTGCGCAATTGACTCAGGAACGAGGCTCCCGCCCTGAGACATCCTCGCAATTTATAGGACACCCACGCTCCGCCTGAGACTTCCGGTCTCAAAGCAGGAACGGGCTCCCGCTTGAGACTTCCTCGCAAACTGAGAGCGAGGTCGTACACCACGGTACGGACCTCACAAATGTACGCAAGCAGCCTCGCGTGCACGGCCTCACAAATTATTATGGAATTTGCGTTTCGGGCGCTCAGGAACCTCGCACGCGCCAAGGACGCCTTCACAACGTGGTATCTTCCCTCATCCTTCGTCCGTCCCCCTCCCCTTCCTCCCACTCTCCCTCGTTTTTCCCTTCCTCCTCTTGCAGGGCCCGCGCCAATTCCAATGGCGGGCAGAGAGATGTACGCCCCCGAAGGATTGTCCGCCCGTTCCGGTTTGCCCGTACGTCTAAGCCCGCCGGCCCCAGCAAAGAGAAATAATCCCCCCGAAAGGGGTGTGATCGAAGACGAAGAGGGCGGGCTTCGAGGGTGTAGGGTATACGTGTTGAATGATTCGCGGGCAAGTAAGAGCGTACAGCCTTAAAATGGTTGTTGTTGTTGTTGTTGTTGTTGTTGTTGTTGTTGTTGTTGTTGATGTTGAACTCTCACTCTTGGAGACTAGTTTTTGTTGATACCCCCACCGGTGCACATTGTGCTTTTCACTTGAAGTGCCCACCTCGGGTCTCGCACCATCTTTTGATAGAGGAAACTCTTCATGTTCAAACTGTGCCCCTGGCCTCCCCCCTGCTACAACAACTACGGCTGCCGGGATTTCCTCACAGTTTATGCAGAAATCGCGCTCTCGCGTGGGACGTCTTCGCAATGTATTCAGACGCCGCGTCATAGACACTCAGGAATCACGCTCTCGCTGGGGTCCAGGGAAATGGCCCCCCCGCGCGCCATCGAGCCGCGCTGCTGGACCCCAACGGTCGCCCATGACATCGGAGAAAGCTTGTTGCGCACTCATGGTCATGATGCTTATGAGGCAAGTGCCGCGCTCGCTCATGTGGCCCTTCCCCGACCCCTCTGCCTCCGGTGATATCCTGGAGGCCACCCCCCCGGCGGAACGACCGCGCCCTCTTCCGGGCCAGGTTTGCCGAGACGTGGGGGCGTATTCTCACCGACCTACGCCGCCTACGCGGCCGGTTCGAGGCCCTCATCGCACTCGTTGGGCGACCCGTCCTGGTTGCCCGCCATCACCCGGGCGCCCAGGCCGCCGGCTGCCCCGCCACCTACGGAGACATGGAGAGGTTCCCGTTCAAGCTGAAGGCCCCGATGCTGGTCCTCGAGAAGATCGTCGAGCCGGCTGTCCTGGGCACCCCGGCAGCGGCCTGATGCAGCATCTGCGCCGCCCACCAGGATCTCGTGGGCAGCGACGAAGGGCTAGGCTCCAAGGCCGGAGGCGCCAGCCTCGCCTTCCTCGGTGGCGGCTTCTCTTTCGCCGTGGCCCCCCTGGGCAAAGCGCCCCCCCCTGCGCCACTTCCCGGCGTAACCCGCGCCCCCGGCTACATTGCGCCGGGGGGCTCCAGGTTCAGCCCCGACCAGAAGTCGGTGCGGCTTCGGCGTGATCACTGCTTCAACGCCTGCCTCAAATCTGCGGAAGGCACCTGGTTGAACGACGCCACGCGCGCCTACGTTGCACAGAGCCGCCGCTGGGCTCACTCCAGCGGGCTAGAATTTCACGTGGCTGCGCGGCCCCTGCTGGACTAATGAAGTGGGGAAGCAAGGCTCCCTTGCCCCCCCGGGAACGCTCTCCACGACCAGGTCCAGGCCCTCCAGCGTGCCAAGGACCCTGCCCGGCCCCCCCCCGCCGACAAGCTGCACCCCGTCGGGCGCATTCCCAAAGGTCTCGCCTTGCCGGCGCCGACGCCGCCGCGCGAGCTCGGGGACTGCCTGCTCGAGCTAGTGGGCCCGCGCGATCCTGATGTCGCCGGCGCCGCTATCCCCCCCGCCCGGCTGGGCGACGACAGATTCAGCAACTCTGCCAAGGACGCGGGGCGGTTCGCCGCAAAGTGCGAGGGCTGCCCCCCCGCGGACCCGCCCCTGCTCTGGGAGGCTAGCTCCCCCGCGCCGGGCTAATTCATTTGGGGGGCTGACCTCGAGGCACGCGGCGTCAATCTGGGCGCCGCCCCCCCCCCTTCCCCCCCCTTGGGATGGGGCACGCAGTGGCCTGGTCCACCCGCCGTTGGAACGCCGCCTGGCTCTGCCGCCGCTGCCTCGTCTACGCCTGAGGCGCTCGGCCCAGCGCAATCAGCGCACTTCTAGACCGCGACGCCAGCCCGGTTCCCAACCGCCCCGCTACCAAACCCCGCCCGGCCCCCGCCGCGCCGCCCGCGCCCTCCCTGGCTCGCGAGCTGGAGCCCAACCGCGCCTTCGCCTCCAAGCTGGGCGCCTGCGGCAAGGATGGTAGCGCCTCCAACCACCTCCCACTCGACCAGTGCGGGCGGCTTCCCCCCCTCCGCTCTTCGGGGGAGATTTGCCGGCTCCTCCCCGACGCCGCCCTGCCAGCCGGCCCAGAGCAGGCGCGCTGCGCCCTGGATCACCCTCAGGCGGCCTCTGGCGCCAAGCAGAAGTGCGAGATGTCTGGGCCCATCGAGGCCTCGCTGGTCGAGCGCGTTCGGGACCTCGACCCGGCTATGGCCGATCTCTGGGAGGATTTTGCAGACGAGCACGGCAGGGATAACCGGAGCGCCAGCTCCCGGGACAATTGGGGACCCCAGATGCCCGCCCCCCTCTTGAAGCAAGGTCTACTATGGCGACAAGATCCCCAAGGACTTCTGCCTTTCCGATTTCACTTGGAACGGTGAGCGGCTAGCTGCCGAGCGCATTGTTGCGCATCTGCGAGTCAATTCACAGGACTGCCAGTTGCGCCTTACTTGGGTCCAACATGCCGGCGCCGCTGCCTCAGAGCGCGGGAGCTCCCCACTCCGGCGCCCGCTGTAGTCTCTCGTCGCCTTCCTCAGCCAAGTGGGTCCCGACTTGCTTTCCGCGGGGCCCCTCTGGGAGCTGGCCAAAAACCGCCCCCTGGCGGAGGCCCGAGACTTATGCGGCAAACTGGGTGTTGCCCCAACCAAGGAGCACAGCGAGACAGAGGGCTGGCATCGGTTCACCAGCCGCTCCCCCCGTGCCGAGTTCCGCCCGCTTGCCGGCAACTCCAGCGACCTGCCCGGCTGGCTCCAGGGGCCGTGCCCCCAGGGCGCGCCCGCCGCGTAGTAGCCGATTCACCGAACCCAGCCTGGCCCCCCCAAGAGAACGCATCGCTGGCCCCGACCCCGCAGCGCGCCCAGCCGACGGCGCACTGTCTCGGGCTTCTGAGTCTTCGACCCGCAGGGTCTGTGCATCACTGAGCTCGACCCCCGCAGACAGTGTCGCCCCGGCAGGCCCCGGAGAGGCCGCTTCCAACACCTCCTCGGCTGAGGCGCCCGATGCCCCGCCCGCCCCCGATCGCGCTGCGCCGCCAGTCAGGAGGACGGCAGTCGTCGAGCTGAGCCCGAACCCCAGTTCCGCCCCACCTCCGCCGGTCGGAGACGCTGCCCGCAGTCCACCACCAGACGCCCGAGACGGCAGCCCAACCTCACCAGCTGCAGGATCCGGCGAGGATGTCCCCCCTCGCGCGGGTGGCGACGGGGCCGCCGACGCCCCCTCCAGCAGCAAGGCCGCATCTCCCACGCCCAACGCTTCCCTCCCGGGACAGCCCCAGGACGAAGACGCCACGCATGACGCGGGCAATCACGGAGGCCATTGGGACAACTACCGCTCTTGGAAGAACTGCTATGGCTCAAACCGCGAGCCTTGCCGTCGCGACTGGAGTGGTTGGACAGACTGGGCCAACAGGGACACCGCTCAGCGCGGTGAGTCTCGGGGCCCCGTCCGTGCCCAGCGGCCGTGCGCAGGTGATCGGACTGGCCTGGGGCCCAGCGCCACCCCCTCCCGTGACCTAGCCGACCCCGACACCGGTCGGCGCATGTACAAGGCCCCGCTGGACGAGATCCGACTCCCCCCCATCGGTGGTGAGAATCCCGCTTCCACAGTGAAGCGCCTGCAGAGAGAGAGCTCGGGGATTGCTGCAGTGGCCTCTGGCGCCAGTGGACTTACCTGCCCCCCCCAAGGGGGCTTCGCCTGCGCAGGCCCCGCCAGACAGGGCCTGGGTCCTGCCAGGAATTTATCCGGGGGAGGAGGAAAAGGAGGAGGACGAGGAGGAGGAGGACGAAGAGGAGGAGGAGGAGGACGAAGAGGAGGAGGAGGAGGAGGAGGAGGAGGAGGAGGACGAAAAAGGAAGGGGAGGAGGAGGAGGAGGAGGAGGAGGAGGAGGAAGAGCTGGAATTGGGGGATGGGGGATGGGGAGGGGGGGGAAAGGGGAGTGGGATGATGATGATGATGATGATGATGATGATGATGATGATGATGATGATGATGATGATGATGATGATGATGATGATGATGATGATGATGATGATGATGATGATGA
>CAUYUJ010021015.1:318197-358708 GCA_963575745.1 Prorocentrum cordatum | reverse complement strand
TCTTCCGGGACGAGCGCCATGGGAGATTGGCGCTTCGGTTTTCAGCAATCGACGCGGACCTGAATGTCCGCCACGGGCGGCTTGGGCAGCGCAAGCACTTCGGCACGGGGGCCTTGGCGATCACCAACGCGACCCGCAACGTGATGATCCGCGCCATGACGGCGCGGGCAGAGCCACCGCCGTCAGTGGATGCAGCTCCCCCGACAAGGTTTTCTGAGGCCATGTGGTGGTACTCAAAGTTTTGTTTCTTGGGGGTTGCTTTCGGGGGTCCGGGGATTCGGGCGAGGTCGTGGGCGTCGCGGTGGTGATGCTGATGATGATGACGATGATGACGAGGATGCGGACGAGGGGGTGGGAGGAGGGAAAAAGCAACAACACGTTGGGGGGTCTGCTTCGCTGACGGCGCGCGGCCTCCAAAAGGCCGGCTACAACAACCTGGTTGCCACTGTCCGGATGGTTGCTGTGGACTGCGCGTCGGACGAGATCAATTCTGCGAGGGATATGCGCAACCCTTCTGATGGATCGGCGCCGCTGGCGCCAAATCTGGAACTCATCGGGCGAGACAAAGCACGCGGTTCCAGGCGTGGTATTGTGAGGCCCTGGAAGGCGGATGAGGAACTCAGCGAGCTACTTGAGTTTTTCGTGTCCGGCCCGAGAAGCATTGTTCAACAAATTGACAGGGCGCTTGATCTCCGTCGTATGTTTACAAAGTATTGCTGCGAATTGGAAACAGGATTCTTGGCAAACAGCAAACTACTAGTGTCCCTGCGGTCTGCAAAACATCGGTTCGAGAGCTTGGCAAGTCCTCTTGGCACGTTTGCTGTGTGGTTCCAGGCGTTTGTGATGACTGCTCGGGAGGTAATAGTCATGCGGTCGGGCGTGGAGGTGCAGTGTTGCGCTGAGTTCCTTTTCAAGATTGACACTCGCACATGCGTGATGCTAGCTCTGATGGCCGACGCGAGCGACGACGCGCTGTCCTTCACCAGGGGCGTTGATTGCTGGGAGAACTTCGACCCGTCAGCTCTCAATGCTGATGCGTACTGCTTCTTGATTCGGATCGTGGAATTGCACATGGAGGGCAGAGTGTGCACGATCTTGTCGTACACGAAGTACATGCTGGATTGCCTGAGGCAGTTTCCGATAGTTGTCCCGTCGGGGACCGATAGTTCCGATTGCAAGACGATCGGGGACCGCAACGGCGTCCCTCAGGCTATCATCCAGAGCTGCCTGCATAGCCTGTCTCGCTGGGTCAAGCTGTGCGTGCACGTGATGCGCGCGGAGTTTCCCGACTTTGAGCTTATTCAGCGGTTCTCCGTGTTCAACCTGGACGCCGACGCGGCATCCAGGTCCGGAGTGGGCGATAACTCTCGCACGGGGGCGAGGGCGACGGTCTGAAGTATGAGGGAGGCGTGAGATGGTGAAATGATGACGAGTAAGAGGGATAAGGATGAGGATAAGGAGGAGGATGCGGAGGAGGAGAAGGATAAGGAGGATGAGGATAATGAGGATGATGATGGTGATGATGATGATGGTGATGATGATGAGGGGTAGTAGGCGGAGGAATGGGATGAGGAAGGCGAGGACACCGACGAGCGACGAGCGACGGAGCAGTCAACAGCAAATCAACCCCCATGTAGCCTCCGCCGCACTTGCCTCCTCCTCCTCCTCCTCCTCCTCCTCCTCCTCCTCCTCCTCTTCGCTCTCCTCCCCTCCCCTCTCGCCGCCGCTCTCCGCCCGCCCTCCCCTCCCCCCCTCCCCCCCCCCCCCTCAGAGGGGGGGCGGGCATTAAGCAGCGCCGCATCTCCCATCCTGTTGCCTCTTGCTCCAGGCGCGGCGGCCGCGAGCACGAGGCGGCGCGACGCCGCGACATCGCTGTGCTCGCGAACGCCATGGGCGTGGGCGAGGCTGACCTGAGGAACGAGCTGGACGCCCTCACACCAGTGGCCCGGCAACACAGGACGCAGACTGGCGCGAACACTTTGGATTCTTGGATCGCGGCCATACGCCGTAGGAGGAGTCGGCTTGCGGGGGGGGTCGGGCGCGCGGGGGGCGGGCGGAGGCGTCGCCGGCGCCCCGCGCCCCCGGGGGGCTCTATGTTGGATTTCCCAAGCTGCGCCAAGCGCGCGCACGCGTTACTTGCCCGCGCGCTCACATTCGCGCAAGCGCATCCTAAGAAACTATGACTTGGATCGGAAGCGGGCGACAACGGGCATGGGGCGCCTGTCAAGGCTGCTTCTGGGAAGCGATTGCTGCTGGCTCGACGCGCGCGATATGCATGTGACGACTTTTGGAGGACGGGTGCTGCGCCGTCCAATCCAACGCGGCAATGGCGCGGTCCGGGGCGCGCGGCCGCCGCGGCACACGGCGGTCGACGTGGCCGCATGGGGCGCGCGATCGGCCGCGCGGCATTTGCGGGCCATTCGGCCGACGCTGCCGGGTCGCCTTCAAACAGCCCGTCAGGAATACGCAAATGCGCAGTGCGCCAGCGCGCCGCCAGGATATCGCCCTGAAAACAACCCGTTCACTCTGAACGCCGACTGCGCGCCTCGCTGAACCAGCGAAGTCGCGCGGAGCGCCCGCGTCGCGGACCCGCAGCAATGAACTCGCGGGAGAAAGGCCTCTCTCCATGGGTTTTGGCACCGATTCTGGCCTACTTCCCCGTTCTGGCCGATTCTGGTTCCATCGCCGATTCCTCCTTTGATTCCGTATTGATTCCGTGCTGATTCTTTTGATTCTGCTAGAATCAGGGGTCGCAGTTGTGCCGATTTTGTTTTGATTCTGTACTGATTCCGTGCTGATTCCTTTGATTCCCCTGTGCCCTGGGGGCCATGAGGCCGCGGCCCGAGCCCCCGCCTCGGCGGCGTGGTTTTTCCAGGAGCGCGGAAGAGTTTTGAGGGGGAGGGGGGCGGGGGGGGAGGCGGAGCGATTCTTGGGGCGCATCGGGCGGCCGAGCCGCAGATTTCCGGGCCCAGTGCGCGCGCCCAACATGGCAGGCGCGGGCGCGAGTTCTCGACCGTCGGCGCATCTCACAGTTCATACCCCGCCCCGCGCGCGGGAATGGAAACCTGCGCCGCGGTTTCCCATAGAACGCGCGGCCGTCGCCCCCCATGCTGCTCAGCGCGCAAAGCGCGCGAGCAGCATGGGGGGCTTTGCGTTCGCGCATGAGAAGTGCGCGGAACCGAACCGAACGGTCGGCGGCGCCCGCTCCCGCGCCGCGCGCGAGGCCATCGCGTCAGCGCGGGGGGCTACAAGGGCCTGGGCCGTCGCCCTGGGGCGCAGGCACAGCGCGAGGCCAGCGCGGGTCTCTCGCGCCAAACATGCGCAACAAGGTCGGCCCGCCCGCCGGCTGGCGCTCGCGGGCGGCGCGACGCCCGCGCCGACTGCGAGGCCGACTGGGCCCGGAGGATTCCTGAGAGCCCCGGGAAGGGGCAGCGGGCCGCGATGGAATCGGCGCGGTCGTTGGCGCCCCCCCCGCGCCCGCCCCCCCCTGCAAGCCGACTCCTCCTAATACGCCGCGCGGAGTCACGCAAGTCCATGTCGTCGGCGCACCCGACGCACACCATCAGGGAAGGGATCTACCGCTTGGCCATGTTCAGGGCCTGCACGTCCAAGGTCGAGCAGGACTTCTCCAAGATTGACGAGGTGCTTGGGTCGAAGCGCCTGAACGGCGTGGGCTCCACGGAGGACGACGTCATCAAAGTCGTCCTGGACACGCCCGAGGACCCCGAGGAGTTGTCTGACGTCATCGTGAGAGCCCGCGTCATCTGGCGGGAGTGCTTGGGCGTGAGCCGTCCTGGGGACGGGCGGGGTCGCAGATTTGATTTTGGCGTTCTTGCGAAACGCAAGCTGGGCGGCTCCGTGGGCCAGACCCATTGCAAATTCGCCAGGGAGGATTTCGTGCATGCGCGACGTCAAGCTGCAATCGAGGTGGCGGAGTCCGTCGAGGTGGCCGATGCCCTCGACAAGATCGATGCTGCTGGATCTGCCGTCCTGCCTGGGTGGACAACTAAGCACGACAAGGAGCTTGCGTTCCAGATGGCGAAGCGGGACCACCGCTTGAGGGAGGCAGTTCATGCCGGTCATGTTTTCAACCCAGATGCAGACTTGGTCGAGGAGGCAGCCGCGCAGACAGCTGAAGAGAAAAAACGATCTGTGGCGGCGGCCAGGAAAGCAGCACGCCAGCGAGAGCAACTTAGACCTGGCGACCTTGGTGACCTCCAAGGCCAAGCTGTGTTTTTTCTTCACCAGTCTGAGGCCTGCGACAGGCAGGCTGCTGCACTGCGCATGCGCGTTTTGCCAGCGATGATTGCAGGCGACGCGGTCGCTCGCGTCGTCGTGGCGGCCGACGTGTCCCAGATCCCTGAGTTCGTTGAGGTGTGCGTCCGGATCCTAGGGGGCAGTCTGGTCACGCCCGAAGTGTTCCAAGGCCTACGGAAAGGCCCGTGTCTGACGTTTTTCGCAGCCGCGTCTCTGGTGAATAGAGAGATCTGGATATCGGCCAGGTTTAGGGCCGCGAAGCCTGACATTGCACGTTTGTTGGATAAGGCCGCCCAGAGCGACCAGAGCAAATGGGCCATCATCGCATCAGTTGCTGAGTTCGAGGCAGCGCGGCACGCTGCCAAAATGAAGTCTGGAGTTCTAGGCCTAGCTACTGCTGTGGAAGTGTCTGCAATTAAGACTGCTATGCCCGCGCACGCAAAGCACGTATTTGAGTTGCCCGCGTTTCTTGCTTACAACTCCAAGCTCGACAGGGGTCGGTCGAGGAACGGTATTCAGTAAAACAATAAACATCATCATCATCAACATAATCCTCAACCTCCTCATCATCATCATCGTCGCCGCAGGGAGGTCGCCGGTAGAGAATGAGGCAAACGACGATCACGATGATGATGGGGAGGAGGGAAATGATAATCAAGATGATGATGGCGATGATGAGGAGGACGAGGAGGAGGAGGAGGAGCAGGGGGAGGAGGAGGGCGGTGAACAGCTGGATGAGCAGGAGAAACGGCAGGAGGAGGAGGCCCCCCCCCGCCCCGAGCAGGGCCGCCCTCTCCCTCGCCCCCTCCTCCTCCTTCTCTTCCTCCTCCTCATCCTCGTCCTCCCTCCTCCTCCTGCTACTCCCCCTCCTCCTCCTCCTTCTCCGCCTCGCTCTCCCTCCTGAGCCTCCTCTTCTTCTCCTTGCTACTCCCCTTCATCATCATTCTCCATCTCGCCTTCTCCCTCTCCCCCCTTTCCCTCCCTCCCCCCGCGCACGCGGCGGCGGGCGGCGGCGCCTCGTCGACGACGAGGCGCCGCCGCGTGTTGTCGTCGCCCAGCCGGCGTCCGGCGGCGGGAGTGGGGAGGGGGGGGCAACTGCTGGCGGGAGCGACGACGACGACGACGACGACGACCGCGCCCCGCCAGGACGACGACGACAACAAGTACTACAACACCCATGGGGGGCGGGGGCAGCGCATTTTGTTCGTGTTTTCCTTGGGGGCCCTCCTCGTCGCCGCGGCTGGACGCGGCTCGGCGGACGCGTCGTCGTCGTCGCCGCCGCCGCCGTCGTCGACGCCGTCGTCGCCGTCGCCGTCGTCGGGTCGTCGCCGTCTTCGTTGGCTTCGTCGCCGTCGTCGTTCGTCGTCGTCGTCGTCGCCGCCGTCGTCGTCGTCGCCGTCGCCGTCGCCGTCGCAATCGCCGTTGCCGCCGCCGCCGTCACCGCCGCCGTCGTCGCCGTTTCGATCGAAATTCGAGGTTCGAGGTTTTCGATCGAAGTTACAGTTTATCGACTTGAGACCCATGGACCTTCGAGGCCCCATATGGCCCCATCGAGGATCGAGGTTCGAGGCCCCATATGGCCCCATCGAGGGCCCTGCGCGTCGCCACGGCTGGGCGCCGCTCGGAAAACTCGAAGACGATGATGAGGACGAGGGTGGGGATGAGAATGGGGTCGATGATAAGGAGGAGCAGCAGCGTCAGCAGCATCAGCAACCGCAGGATGAGGAGGAGGAGGATGAGGAGGATGAGGAGGAGGAGGATTAAAGCCAGTCTCAACGCATTCGGGTGCTTCATAGAGATTCGGGTGCTTCATAGCGATCCTCCTCCTGCTCCTGCTCCTGCTCCTCATCCTCCTCCTCTTCCTCGTCCTCTTTCTCCTCCTCCTCCTCCTCCTTCTCCTCTTCCTCCTCCTCCACCTCCTCCTCTTCCTCCTCCTCCTCCTCCTCCTACCAGGCGGGGTGGAGGGGGGGGGGGGGGGGGGGGGCGGAAGTGAGAGGAATGAGGAGGGGGGGGGGCGAGGGAAGCGGGAGGAGTTAGGATCGCGGGGGGAGGAGGGGGAGGCGGAGGAGGAGAAGGAGGGAAGTAGATAGACAGGGACGGCGAGGAGGGAGGGAATTGGGAGGATGGAGGAGGGCGGGAGGGACGGGAGGGAGGAAGGGAGGGAGGGAGCGAGGGAGGGGGGGAAGCGAGGGAGGAGGAGCAGGAGGAGGGAGTAGAATGGGCAGGAGCAGGAGGAGGAGGAGGCGGAGGAGGAGGCAAGGGACAGGGAAACAGGGTTGGAGGAGGAGGATGAGGAGGAGGAGAGGATGATGATGATAATGAGGAGGAGTCATGCTACTGCGGGGGGGGCTAAGGAGGAGGAGGATGAGTTTTTGTGCTGGTGGGGCCAAGGGGTGCAGTCGAGACTAGCAGCCAGCGGCCTCGCGCTTAGGGCGCGAACATTGGGCTGACGGGCACCTCCCAGGCGGGGTGAGGAGGAGCAGGAAGGGGGGGGCGAGTGCCTCCGTCAGGAAAAACACAAAAGTTCAAAAACGGGAGCGGACCCAGGACCAACCAGCCTCAAGCATCATCCTCCTCCTCGGAACCAGGAAGGACCACCAGGCCCTTAAATTTGTGGTCGAGGGCGAATGCGCCAAAGGGGGTGGGGCGGGGTCCGACTCCCGAGGCCCGAAGCTCGATCCCGCTGCGGGGGTGGCGACCACGCCACAGCTTACGCAGGCGGTCCCACGCCACAGACCCACGCGGGCAGCTTCCGTGGCAATCTTGACCGAGCTTCTGGGTGTTGTGCTCGCTATAAGCACCGCATACACTGCAGAACACAAAAGGGCCCACCGTCCAAACGCGGTGGCCAGCTCCAGGTCTGCAGGGGGTGGCCTTCAAAATCTGGATCGTGCTCCCCGATCTCAGGCACCTGATGCACCTGAAGCCACCCTTGGGAAACCAGACAGGGCCATGAGTGCCCTCGGGAGGCGCAGCATCATCCGAGAGCCGAGGGACGATTCGGCGCCCCCTCCGAAGCCCCACCTCGCGACGGGAGGCGGAGGCCAGACTTGGCCCTGCCCCGCGGATGGTCCTGGCCAAGTACTTACCTACATACTGGACCAGCCGATGGGAACGGATCACTCGATCCTCGGCCTCCTGATCGGAGGGGTGCATGGCGGTTCCAGCGCGCGCCGTCTCATCAGCAGCCTTATTGCCAAGGCGCCTCCATCGAGCACCATCGTCAAGGTCATCATCGCGCGCACGCGCGTGACCCTTGACCTTAATCACAACGACCTCCCCCCCCAAGTCCGACACACGGTCCCAAACCCCCTCCCATAAGTCGGCACAGGCGTGCAACGCACCAGTGGTCTCACAACGTCCCTTACGGAAGCTGGAGACCACCCAATCACAGTCAGAGAGGTACTCATAGGGGCCAAACATTACATTGTCAAGATACATCTTGAGAGCAAAGAGTTCGGCAACCTCAGGGCTCTGGTTTAAACCTGGGAGGGGGCCGCACAGCGAGGCCAAGACATCCAGACCGCTCGAATTCACCTGGACAACTCCCCAGCCAGCACGGCGAAGTCTGGGGTCAGAGGCCACAAGCGAACGGCACGAGCCGTCTCCAAAACATGGGCCTTCCAAGGCCCCCGACGGGGGTCGCACGCGCCAGTGTACGAGCAGGTCCATCGTGGGACGAGGAAGCCAGGGCCGAGGGTCAGCCACGAGGCCGTGGCTCCAGAGGGGCCAGTCGGGGTGATTTAATGCACCCTCTCGCAATGAAGGTGGCACTAAGTAGTCGCGACGGAAAGCCCAAGTGCACGCACAGTCCCCCCAACACCAGTGCCCCACGGTCCCAGGAGCCTCACCACAGAGCGAACACATTGGGCTATCCCTCAGGCCGACACTGTGCAGCCGCTCATCCCCCCAGAGCCCGTTGGCCGCAAGACATCGGAGCGTAGCCTTGTGCATGCCAGTCCAGTCGTCATCAGTACGGCTAGACACCAGGGCCTTCAAAGGGGCGAGGTAGGGTCCGTGGGAGAGGGTACTAAGGTAGCTTTCTTCACAGCGGGCCTTGTCAAGGAGCCAAGCCTCGACACCCCACTGCGCAACCATCCTCACTGTGCGGGGGCACTCACGACATAGATCAAGCACTTCACCGTCTGCAGTACACAACTTGCCCACACCCGTTCCAAGAGTCCACCCGATCCTGAAACAAGAAGCCAGCGCAGCCGAAACAGGACCCGTGACCTGGCTCCAGGGTGTCTTGGCCCCTCTGAGGGCCTTGTCCGCGTTGAATAGCATACGGCACAAAATCTCCCGAGGCATCCATGCGTCCCAGAAGGCTTGGGCGAGCATGACAATGGGGTTCACCGTGCAAGGGTACGCGGGGTCGATGGACGCGGTGTCTCCAGGAACCAGAGCCAGGTCTATGGTGAGGGATCTGCGGGCCGTGTGAGGGAACAGGGCCGCCCTCGCAGCCCTCCTGAGGGCCATCACTCCGCTCCACGACCTTCCAGTGACTCCGTCACCCCAGGTCCCAGCAGGGACCAGCCCCATGCTGACCAGCTGTTTGCACTTTCCCCTGGCCCTGCGAAGTGCTCGGATTTTTGCACAGCGCCTTCTGACCTTGCCCAGGCGCCCCAGCCGCGTGCGCATGCCCTGCCGCTTGCCGCAGCTGTAGTCGCAGCCCAGGTTGCGGGTCGACAGGTCGCTGGCCTGCACGAGCGACGGGCAGCGCTTGCCGAGGTCCACGCTGGCCTGGTAGTCATTGCCGATGAGCTTGCCCTTCTTCTCGTTCAGCAGCAGCTCGGCGTCGTGGAGTGCACTCCTCGCCTGGCGGTAAGCCTTGCTGAGCTGCTGCACGACGGTGGGCCGAGTGCCTGTAGCCTGCATCTGGATGTCATCGACCACGTTGCCGACTGAGATGCCAGGCAGGCTCACCAGGTCATCCAAAATGGGAATAAGAAAAATTCGCATCATCAGGTCAGCGAATGAGCATCCTGCTACCACGCCACGCATCGGCGTCATCAGCTCGAATACGATGCCTTCGAAGGATAGCAGCCTGGGCATGGAGTACAGCATGAGCAGTAGCCGTAGCAAGCACATGTTGAAGCCCAGGTCGGTAGCACAGGTCGCCAGACGGTTCCAGCGGATGTACTCATAAGCCTTGGAGAGGTCCAACAAGATGGAAAGGCAGGTCTTACCACTGTGTGTAGCCCACTCGCCAGCAGCCGCCTGCCTCCATACACAGGCCTCACAGCTCTGACCTTCGGTGCCGAAGATGTAGCTGCGCTTGTTCTTGTCGGCCCACTTCGCGCCCGTGGTGGCCCGCAAGTATCGCGTCAGTGGCCGCACCGTGCCAGGGAAGATGCCAATTGTGCGTCTCCCACCATCGGGCTTCGGAAGGAGAGCCTCGCGCATGACACGAATCGGGGCCGGGACGTAGCCAAGACGCAGCATTTGAGACCAGAGTTCCAACAAGGTCTGTAGCGCATCATCGCTTAGAAAAATCAGATGTCGAGGGTGGACCACGTCACAGCCCAGCCCTGTGTCCGACTTGAAGGTGTGTGCTGTCTTCCGCAAGTCCTCGATCGACGGGAGCTCGATGTCCCCGACGTCCGTGGGCCAGCGAACGGCTGTGATGCCTTCGCCTTGGCCCCATAGGTCGTGCCATGGTTGAACAGCGTCACGTGCCTCATCCACGAGAGACTTGGCAATGCCAGGTCCAGCCGCTGCATTGGTGCACGCCCAGGGGGCATCCTGCTTGATCCACTTGAAGGCGCGCCGCATGCCGCCATCAGCGGTGGCGTCATGGGACCAGTCCACCCATGCCTTGTACCTGCGGTAGGAGGCCTGGCCAGCAGCGCGCTCGGCGCACTTCTCCAGGTCGTGCATCAGGTGGTCGAGGTCTTCTTCGCCCAACTGATCGAGTCGTCGGACGAGGGACCGCCATGCCTCCCACATGTCGGGCCAGCGCGTGGGCTGCGGCAAGGTGAACCGCATAAGCCGCAGCTGCAGCCGACGAAGGCGTAGCTGTCCTTCGGCGCTGGGGTGGCGGCACACCGCGGCACGTCGCCAGCGCCACTCACGAAGCCTCTGGGCAAGCCATTGCCAATGGCCCTCGCTGGGGTCAGCTGCTCCACGTCCTTTCGCTTGGTTGCGGCAGTGCATCTGCAGGGTCGAGTGCACCAGACGAACGCCGTCGGACCTGCCACGGTACCGCTCAGGCTGCTCGCAGCCGAAGTGCTGGAGCAGCTCGTCCTCGTAGCGCCGCAACCACGCGCTGAAGGCCCCGTCCAGGCTGTCGCGGTCGTGGGCTGCAGCGGCCGCCTCGCTTGCCGCCTGCCAGTCAGGTCCTGGAAGCTGGGGGCCTACCAGTTGGCTCGAAGGGAAGGCCTTGGCCATGTGGGCCTTGCGCACCATGAGCGGGATCTGCGACACGTCCAGCTCGAGTATGACGCCCTTGTGCGGCGTGATCGAGAGGCCGTCGAAGGTGCGAGCACGGCACCCATGCAGGTCGTGCCGCACGAGGAAGTAGTCGATGACCCTGGCGCTCGTGGCCGTGTAGCACGTGGCCTGGTCGGGCGCGACCACCTCGCCCTTCACCGCCTTGGGCCAACGGAGGCAGTTGAGGGACTCGGGCAGGTTCTGCCAATCGCCGCCCAGGACGTATGGCCTGCCTGCGGCGTGCAATACGCTGCCGATCTGGAAGAGGATGTCGAGGTTCACATCCTCCAGGTCCTTGCTGGTGTGCAGGTAGAGGCCCGCCAGCACCAGCCCCTCCTTAGGCCCCAGGTCGGTGGTCCAGAAACCCTGGCGAGCCGTGCCAGCCGCATGTATGCCGTCATGGTCGAACTGCAGGCGTCTGAAGGCGACGTGCGGCCTGACCAGGAGGCCGATACCGCCAGCGGTGCCGTCGCCGTTGCCCGTGCGCCGAGCAGGGTAGAGGTCAGCCTTCCACCCATGGGCCCTGGCGGCCTTCAGCGCCGACTCGATCCTGGCCTCCTCCAGGTGGTGCTCCTGGATGAGCACCGCCTGCACGTCATCGGGGATGCGCTTCTCCTCCAGTTGCGTGAGGAGGGAGCCCCAGCCCGTGACATTGACCGTCATGATCTTGCAGGCCTTGCCACGATGTCTCTGCGAGACCCTGGGCGACGCGGCCCCATCAGGGGCCCCCCCTCCTTCTCTCACGCTAGCCGACCTGCGGCCGACCTGGTCCTCCAGGACCGACGCTGACGGCTCGGCGGCCGTCGCAGCTCTCGGAGAGACGGGGGGGTGATCACTCCGATACCCAAGAGGCCCAAGGGGGCAGCAGTCGGAGCACGCTATGGCTGGGAGCCTGCATCTGATGTCAGCTCCATTCCCACTCTGCAGTAAGACGTGCCCGGCTTGGGGTCGGGCTGCTCCAGCTCGAAGGCCCCGTCGACGACGTCGTCCAAGCCTGTGCGCGCGCCGAAAAGCCGTGGCGCTGCAGCGTGTATGAGGTGCAGGACGACTGCCCGTGGAGCTCGCAGTCGTAGTACCACCTGAGTCGTCAGGATCGCTGCCCTCGTAGTCGCTGACGGTCGCCGTGTCAGAGCAGCCCGTGTAGGACGAGGCAGACCTGGCCTCCTCTCCAACGGGGCGGCGAGGATCCACTCGAGTATCAAAGAACTCCTGCTCCCTGATCATCGCCTCGGCGTGGAGGGCAAGCTGGTTGTCGTACTCATCGGGGTCGAGGGCCTCGAGGCTCCGTAGCCAGTCGTGGTAGTGGAAACGCGCTCGCCGCCGAGCACGGAATGCGCGCCTGCAGATGTCGATAGCCATATCAACTGCAGCAATGTGAGGGTTGTCATGCCCATCCTGTTGGGCCTTCTCCATGACCAGCGGCCTCAGAAACGGGTGCGACAGGTAGTTGGCAACGTAGGGCACGCAGTGCCGCCTCCAGTGCCTCCCGTCCATATCGTCGTCCAGGACGCGCGGGTCCTCCAACCAGTGCCCCGTGAATCTGCGAAGGGCACGTGCGAGCTCCCGCTGGAGCACGAGTGCTTGTTGCCTAGCAGGGTCCATATCTTTCCAGACGCAGTAATCAGGGCCAGCCACGGCCTGCATGTCATCATACGTCGGACCGTCAAGATAAGTAGCCCCAGTGTTGGTGAAGGAGGTGCCGTCACTCTCGCCGCCTAGGTAGAAGTAGTCGTCGTGGACTGGACCAGGCGCCCCTGCGGGAGTGGAAGCCGAAAGTGAAGAGGAAGAAAACCACTGCGCGTCGTCGCAGTGCCCCATGTAGTAGTGGCCGTCCCAGACGTGGCACCTCCGAAGAGGTGGATCGCCCACAAGCCCGAGAGCGGCGAGATCTTCGTGACCGTGTAGATGCCGTTGGTGAGGGCCGACCCCGTCAAGGACGTCAAAGGGTCGGCCGTGGAGCAGTGGCGGCCCCGCCGCTGCTGCCAGCACCGCGGCCAGCGCCCTTGGCTGCAGCAGCCAGCCGCGCGCGCGCCGCCGCCACCACATCCTTGTCGCCATCGGCGACGAGGCCGCCAGGCTCGGCCGCTGGGCCAGCAGGCGCCGCGGGGCCTCCTGCCTCGCCTGCCGTCTTGGCCCCCGCTGCCGCAGCTGGTGCCGCTGGCTGCGCCACCACCTCGGCCGCCTCGCCTGAGGTCTTGCGCTTCTTCTGGAGGCGGTCCTTGAGCTCCGAGTGCTGGCGCTCGAGCTCGCGGGCCTCCTTCGCGAACTTGCCGAACGCCTCCTGCGCCATGGCCTTGAACTTGCTCTGGAGATCGGCCTTGCGTCTGGCAGCCTCCTCACGGTCTGACTCCTGAATCTCGTAGTCTTCCAGGGCCTCCAAGCCGAAGAGACCTTCGTCGTCCAGCTCCACGTTGTCACCCTGGAGCAACTTGGCGATGGACAGCTTGCCTGAGAGCGGCGGGCCATCCGTCTGCGGTGTCGCGCCAGCAACCTGCTGCGCCAAGGCCTGCACAGCCGTAGTGTACGCTGCCAGAGCCTCATCGTACTTGGCGGAGCGGGCCACCACCACCGACTTGGCGCTGTCCAACTGGGCCTGGAGCGAGTCAGCATGCTCGACAGCCTTGTCCAAGGCCTCAGCTGCTGCGTCCCTGGCGGCCATGGCCTCGTCCACGGACAAGGGCCGCGCCCGACGGGCACTGCGCAGGCTGTCGAGCTGCTCCTGGTACTTGCGCACTCCGCCCTCGTCCTGCTCCAGGCGGAGCAAGCTGATGAGCTGCACCAGCTTGGCCTCCTCGGGGTCGGCGTCGCTGCCGCTGGGCAGCTCTTCCACGCTGGACAAGGCGAAGCGAACCCTGGAGCCGTCACGCCGTCCCCTTGGCGTATCGGCTCGGCCGCCTGTCCCAGGTCGCAGGCCGTCCTCGTCGTGCCAAGGCGCCCGCTGCACCACACGCCGCTCAGCAGAGCGAGGGCGCCGAGGAGGGGCCTGCGTCGGCACCAGTTCGCCCTTGCAGTGCTTGCAGTAGCGCCACCACGCCTCGTTCTTGCGGCAGCCGCACTTGCAGCAAGGGGTGCCGCCGCCCGAGGCCGCAGGGCCGTCGCCGCCGCGCGCCGCGCCCTGCGGCCGCTGGCCGCGCGCTGGGCCCGCAGGGGGGCCTCCGCCGCGGGGCCCATGCATGGGCGGCTGGCTGCCGTGGTGTGCCTGCAGCAGCAGGCGGTCGTGATGCCGCCGAAGCCGAGCACGGGCGGCAGAACGCCGGCGCCGCGCCCTGCGGTGCCAGGCGGGCGAGCGCTCGCGCTCGCGAGGGCGCCCCGCCGCGGGCGACGGCGATCGCTGGCGCCGCGTGCCCGAGAGGTCCGCCTCGCGCCCCAGGGGGGGCGGGAGGCTGGGGTCGTGGCCGTCGGGCTGTCCCGAAAGGAAAGGACGCCTCGGACCACAACGCCTAAGGAGGAGGAGGATGAGGGGGAGGAGGAGGAGGGGGAGGAAGGAGGATAAGACGAGCAGGCGGAGGCATATACGTCTTCATACACCTACATACATACGCATACACATACACATATGTGGGCGTCATATACATGTGCATATGTGCATGTGTATGTGTATGTGTGTATGCGTATATGTGTATGTGTATGCGCATATGCGTGTGTGTATGTGTCTATGTGTATGTATATGTGTATGCACATATGCGTATGTGTATGTGTGTATGTGTATGTGTATGTGTAGCTACACATACACATACACACATATTCATCCGAGTGATGAACACGTTTCATTTCTACTGATTGTGGTGTCGCCGTCGTCGCCGTTGGCGTCGGCGTCGAAAAAGGAGTGCGTCGTTGGGGCCCGTCGGCGTCGTCGTCGTCGTAGGAACCCGCAAGAACCTTGCTAAGGACCGCCCAGCCGTCTGGGCATCCCGGCGTCCGGGTGGCTGGGCGCCCGGGCGTCCGGGCTGCCCGGGCGTTCGGGCGCCGGGCGCTCTGGGCGTCCGGGCGGCCCGGGCGGCCCCGGCGTCCGGGCGGCTGGGCGGCCGGGCGCCGTCCGGGCATCCCGGCGTCCAGGCGTCCGGGGCGCCCGGGCGGCCGCGGCGTCCGCAGGCGGCTGGGCGCCCGGGCGTCCGGGCCGCCCGGGCATCCGGGCGCCGGGCGCCCTGCTTTGATCGTCGGGTGGGTGTAAGTGCGGTAAGAGCGTTGTATATCCGATGAAATCGTTTCAACGAAGATGTATGTAGGTTCATGCTAGTTGACCTCACATATTCAACATATATAAAATATCGAACTTCGCATTCATCTACTTAACGTTTTGTTAGATAAGTATATTCAACAACATACCATACATACTACTCACAGAACCATCCATCTTATCAACTGAGCTATCGGGTACCACTGCCAAGATATATCGATACATACACCTCAACATACCCAACTTAGTAGCTAAGTCAGCTAAGTCGATGTGGGCTGTCCGATTCGGTTAACCCGAAATTTGCATAACTTTCTATGTTTTGCATGTTTGTTCTTGATATTGCTATGTTTCGGGAAAAAACCACAAAAAACGTTTTAACAACTACAACACAACAGTTTTTCAGGACAGGGCGCCGCAGGTCGACGCGCCGAGCCGCCCTCAGGACGCCTGCGGGGCGCGGAGGGGAAGGGGGGAGAGGGAGAGGGGGGGGATCAACTATTCTTCAAACTGCCTCCCCTCGGCGGCCATCACCGCCTCCCCTCTCCTCTCCTCGTTGTCGGCGGCCAGCCCGCCCCCGCTCCCTCCTGCCGCCTTCCCTCCCCGAGCCCGCCTTCCTTCTTCGGCGGCATATCCGCCCCTCCCTCCTGCACCTCTCTATCGAAGGGCGGCGCATCCGCCAGCGGCATATCCGCTCTCGCATGCGCTCGTTTTTTCCTTTTTCACGTGATGGCGAGCACATAGCCATCGTCCTGTAGTCGCCGATAAGCCGCCCAGGCTGGCGGGATCAGCTCGGCGGGCATCACGGCGACGTCGCCGCGCGGCCGCCACAGGGACGCGCCTGGGCATGGCGCGCGCACCCATTCCAGGGTCTCCACCAGCAGGTAGCTGGCGGCGCCAGCCTGCGCGCAGCAATGCACGATGTACGCCTCGCCGTCGCCCAGGAGAAAATCCTGAGGGCAGCAACGCCTCGATTTTTGGGGGGGCACACGCATGTGCACCCCTAAATACCAAGGTTGGTTGCGCCGTCTGTCCTGGCTGCCGTGCATCTGGCCGTCGATCGACGCCTCTCTGCTGGTCCACGTTTCAGCCCTGCGGAGGGGTTCCTCCTCCTCCTCCTCCTCCTCCTCCTCCTCCTCCTGGCGGCGAGCCGCCTCGGCGGCAAACCGCCTTCCCCTCTCCCAGCCCATCTTCCTCCACAAAGGGCATGCAAGGTTGCGCCCCGAGTGCCCGAACGTACTGTCCAGCTCTGGCGTGCGCCACGCTTTGGCGCGGGAGCGCGGCGCCTCCTTCGCTTCCTCCAGGAAGCAGGCGAGCATCGCCGTCAAGGCCGACCGCTCGAAATTCTCAGGGTTGTCGATCTCCTGCGACCTGGACCGAAGCAGGTTGTGCTTCCGCTCGAGTACGAAGGCGTCCAACCAGATGCCGTCCTCCGCAGGCTGGTCGGGGACGTGCCACAAATAATGAAGCTTCGGCTTGATCAGGGCTGGCCCGTGCGCGGCTTTGTGCAGCGCCAAGGAAATCGAAACGGCCTTGGTCCAGACAGCTATCAAATTCGGCACGGCGCCGATCCTCAGGACGTAGCCGAACCGCCTGCCACCTAAGCGCTCGAGGATGCGCGCGGGCCGACGCGGTGCATCCTCGAACGCGCAGGCCAGCGTTTGCGTTTCAGCTGCGGCCGCATGTCCTTTTGCCCTGCATGTACAATTCGAGCATCTTCGCCATCGCCTCGAACGACCGCGCCGCAGCGTTCGCCATGCCGCTGGGACGCAGCTCTGTGTGCACCCAATGACGAATCAAAGGGAACACGGCCAAGCAATCCGACGCCTTGCCCACGAAGTGCGACGCCTTGCAGGTCGCTTTCTTCCGAGCCACGCTGAACAGAAACGCTGGCGGTTTCCTGCCGCGTCTGCCAGTCCGCCACGCCGAGCAGCGATCCCGCCACGTTCCCCACGCGTCGGGGATGACATCCCTCACCGCCTTGAGGAGCGCAAAGATTTCGACCTGCAAGGTCCCGCCGCTGGCCAGCATGGTATGCATGGGGTCCCTCACGTATGTGCTCGGCGGCGCCACCGTCCGCAACGCCTGGCACGCCACCAGAGAACGGTCATCCAGAGTGATGCCCATTGCCGTCTCCTTCGGGGGCCGGAACATCAGAAGGGAAGGAAGGGGGGGACATCAGAAGGGGATCGATGGAAATGTTTTCCTCCCTGGCTCCAGTCTCTCGATGTTCGCTCTGGTTGTCGTGTCCCGCAGCGACGCCAAATCATCATATTGCTGCAAAAACTCGTCTGACGACAGCGGGTCAAAGCGCGACGAGTCAGCGCACCAGAGAGGCACGAGGTAATCATCGTCGTCGTAGTCTGCAAGACATTCCGCCTGATCCAGCACAACGTTCTTGCATTGCAAGCACGGTCTCAGACCTGCAGCGCCCTTGGTGCAGAATGTCTCTTTTCCAGCCGCCTCGTCTGCAATCAAGCGGTGGAACTTGGCGAAAAAGTGCACGCCGCCGATTGGCGCACCGTGCTCCGACAGACTCTCTGGGCCCAGGAACAGCGCGCGAAGCAATGCCCGCGCCACGGCCGAGCCGCCGATGCTCTTCTTCACGACGACGCGCAAGGTGCCGATCGGCAGCCACGCAACCTCCTTCTGCAAGAAGGATCCGAACTCGAGGAAACTCGCATACACCGCGAGCTGATTCCGACGATTATCTATCTTCAAGGCGTTGCCCACGCCAATGTCGTCGTAGTACAGCAAAAGCCTCCACGGCCGATCGCGCGACACAGGGAAACGGCGCATCGCTTCCCAAAACATTGAACTCCAGAGAGGGCAGTCCGACAGGAGCCTCGGCATCAGCCGATGCGGCAGCGCCACGCTCCATCGGAAAGGCGTGCCGATCTTGGGCTGCAGCCGCACTGCGCTGATGAGATCGGCCACGGATGCCGTCTGCGATCGCTGCATGGCCCGAGCGCTCACGTCTATAGCATCGCCCGCGTCGTCGCCATGGCCAAGCGCAGTCACGATTCGCTCGAGCAAAGCCGCGGACACGCCGCGCAGGGCCAGACACTGTTGCAGTCGAGCCCGCTGCTCCACCTGCTTGTCCACCTGCAGGGCGCGTTTCCCCATTGCGCCGACGCCCGCGCGCGGGAGGGGCGGGGGCGGGGGGCAGCGCGAGGCCCAGCGCGGTTGAGAAAAACGAATTGCAGCCAGAGAGACGGAAGTGGAGGCGGGAATGGATCGCGGGGCGGAGTAGCCGCCGAAGGGCATGGCGGTGTAGCCGCCTGAAGGGTCGGGAGGGGCGGCGTAGCCGCCGAAGAGCGTGGGGGCGAGGGGGCATGGGGGGAGGGGGGAGGGGGGAGGGGGGTGGGTGGGGGAGATTGCGGAGGCGCGAAGTGAGCGTAGCAACGGAACTTGCAAGGGAGATTTCTTTTTCTCGCACGCAATTTCGAGCTTGAGTTTCAAGCTCGGGTTCCAAGCCGCCAGCGCTCGGAGACGGGCGCGGCTGGCGGCTCGAGCTCGGGGCGGGCGCAGCGCGGGACGGGCGCGGCGGCGGCTGGCGGCTCTTAGTGCGGGTGCGCGTGCTGCCTCCAACTCCTCATCCACCTCCTCCTCCTCTCCTCATCCTGCCTCCTCTTCCTCCTTATCCTCCTCTATCGGCCCAGCCGATCGCCGCTCAGCTCTCCTGGTGCGGCTGGCGGCAGAAGAACCGAATGCCGCCTGGGATGTCCTGCACCGTCTGCTTCGACATCTGGCACAGCATCTTGCCGCGCTCCTCGGTGCGGCGCGCCTCCTCCATCATGCGCCGCGCCTTGTCGATGAGCATCTGGCCCTTGATGCCAACGGCGCGTGCATGGCGGCAACGATTGCGCCACTCGATGAAGCGCACCACGATGGTCGCCCAGCTCCACGCACTGCCACCCGTGATGAGCTCGAAGTCATCGACGTCGTACTTGTCCGCGATGCTCGCCATGGCGGCGCAAGACCGCGAAGGGGCACGACCTCGAGCGGCTCCACTTGAGCCACAAAGACTACGGATGAGGGGTGGGACGGTGGCAGATCATGTCATTGGGAAACGCGAGAGAACGGTGCGAGCGCGGTGGGCAGCAAAGGCGGCATCTCCGCCAAATGAAGGCAAGGCGGCATGTCCGCCAAGGGCTTGCGAGAGTGGAAAGGCGGCATCCCCGCCAAACGAAGGGCTGCGGTGGTAACGAGTGGGGTGGCGATGGCAACGAAGAAATGTTTTTTTTCAACAACAATAACAATTGTACGAAATCACACACCTCGTCATGAGCGGCCCAACTGCCGCCCCTGCCAAGGAGCTGCTTCGCCTCTGCTTCGTCTCCGACCGCCAATCGATGGGATTCCCAACGGTGTCGCTGGCCTTCGCGAGCCACAGCTCGCGCGGTAGGGTCTCGGGCAGGACGCGCTCGAGCAGGAGGGAGTTATGCAAGCGCTTCGCCTCGCCAAGTGAGGCATCGGAGCGCGATGAGCAGCAAAGGCGGCATCTCCGCCAAATGAAGGCAAGGCGGCATGTCCGCCAAGGGCTTGCGAGAGTGGAAAGGCGGCATCCCCGCCAAACGAAGGGCTGCGGTGGTAACGAGTGGGGTGGCGGTGGAAATGTTGTTTCACCAACAATAACAATTGTACGAAATCACACACCTCGTCAGGAGCGGCCCAACTGCCGCCCCTGCTCACGAGCGGCCCAGCGGCCGCGGCTTATTCGGGTCCTTCTCCACCTTTTTCAGGCCGTACTTCATGATGTACTGGGCCACCATGGGGCGCTCAGGTGCTGTGCTTCTGCGCCTCCTTGAGCATCCCCGCGATGGCCCTCGCCGCCGAGCTCGCATCCTTCTGGATGCTGATGGCCTCGTCCTGCGTGATCGTCAACGCCACGCCGCTGTGCACGCGCTTCTGCGCCACCGCCTTCATGACTGCCACAGACTTCCTCGCCGCCTTCGCGTTCTTCACAGCCCATGACGGCACCTTGTCCGCCTTCTCATGCTCGAGGTACCCGTCCAGCTCTGTCTCGAGCCTCGTTGCGGTGCCGATCCACTTCAGCGCCAGGTTTTTCTCCTGCGTCTCCTTCTTGGCCTGCTCGGCCTTCTCCCTCGCTTCCTGTCGCCTCCGCTCCTTCTCAGCGTCCTTATCCCTGCGGAGCCTTCGGGGTTGTCCGAAAATGACAACACTTCGAGCCGAGCGAAATCAATAACCCGATCCGAACCTGAAGAGTTGAACGGAAACCGAAAACGAATGCGAAGCCCAGGCGACACCCCTGCGTTGAACCCCCAAACGGCCTGCTCTTGCTCCTGTCCTTGCTCTTGCCGCGGCTCTTGCTCCTGCCCTTGCGGCGGCTCTTGCTCCTGTCGCGGTCGCCGCGCGAGCGGCTCCTGCTGCGGTTGGTGTCGCGACGTCTGTCGCGGCGTCTGCTCCTGCTGTCGCGCCTGCCCCTGCTGTCGCGCCTGCTCATGCTGCGCCTCCTCCTCCTGCGGCTGTCAGACCTGCGCCTGCGGCGCCGCCTGGATCTGGACATGTCGCTCTCGTCGCTTCTGTCGCCCTTGTCGCCGCCGTGCTCTGCGACGCCCGTCGAGGCCGCTGCCCGCGGGCCGCTCTGCTTCGCCTGCGTCCTCTTATCGGTGTACAGCTCGTTGCGCACTGCGGCCTCCACTGTCTCGCTCCAGGCCGCCTCCAATTGCGGCCTGTACGTCCACTCCCCGAGATCAGGGTTCCACCTCTTATCCTGCACATTATCTTCAATCTTTTTCGCGTCGAAGCCGTCGTGCGCCCACTTCCTCAGCGGAAGGTACTTGCCACCCTTGCGGACGCGCTCCTCCTCCATCCGTTGGACAGTGATTGAGCTGACCACGAAGGCTTCAATGCGATCGAGGTTCGACAGCCCAGGATCTTCTGCCAGATCCTTGTAGAACTGCTGCTTGAACTCACTCTTCATTTTGGCGAAACACTTTGGCGGCCACTGTCCGAACCTCCGAGAAAGGCGCACCCCGTTCGTGTTGCACGCGTCGCACTGGTAAGTCGACTGGCCCTTCGCCCTGATCCTGTAGTTGCACTCCTTTGCCGTGCGACAGCAGCGGTTGCAACGCACGATGCTATGCCCGATGCCATGCACATCCACGAACTCCCCTACCTGGGGAGCGCCTGCTGGCGGATCGTCCTGAGCTGCCTCCTCCTCCTCCGCCTGCGGCGCTGCCGCCTCGGGCGAGCGCTCCTCATTCTCAACCTTGGCTACCGCGCCCTGCGGTGGAGCCTCTTCCTCCTCAAGCTCACGCTTGGCACTCTCAAGCTCATCCTGTTTTACGCCGAGCTCGGAACCAATCTCGTCGCCGCGCTCCTCGGAGCCCGATGCCGCCTCTGACGCTGCGTCGTCCGGCTCTGGTGGCAAAGCCGCTGCGCCCTGAGGAGGCAGTTCTTCGGCGGGAGCTGCGGCTGACGCAGCTTTGCGAGCCGTCCTCAACGCTGCGGGGTGCTTACCTTTGCCCTTGCCTTTGCTTTTCCCGCGTGCCTTCGGCGGCCCTGCGTCGGTCGATGCGAGCGGCGGCACAAGCTGTCCAGTCAGTGTCATCTGCGTCCCCGATAGCTTAGCTTTCCCACGGGGCTTCGCTGCGGGCGCCTTGGTCATCACTCCCTTGTTTTTTCGGCCTGGCTGCTCCGAACATCACTGCCAGAGAATGCTGCTGGTGATCTTCAGCGGGCGGCGTCCCCGCCATGGCGGCGCGACCGCCTTGGCACGCGAGAAGCCGCGCGTCGCGCGCGGCCCTGATGCCAAGATGAGCTGGACGCGAAGCGATGACGAAGAAAACGCGCGGTAAGTGAGGCGGGATAGCCGCCAGCGGAATAGCCGCTTCAAAGGTGGAGGGAGGGGTGGAGTGAGGTATGAAGGGGGCGGCATATCCGCCAGCGGACTCGCCGCTTGAGAGGGTGCAGGGGCGCGGCGAGGGAGGCGGATTGGCCGCCAGCGGACTAGCCGCTCGAAGCGTGGCGGACGCACGAGGTGATACGGATACTGAAATGAATTGCGCGCAACATGACAACCACACAAAATTGACATCATGTTATCATATGTTATCATATGTTATCAGGCGTGTGATAACACCATGCTAACACATGATAACACCTGATAACATGTTATCAGGTGTTATCAGGTGTTATCAGGTGTTATCAGGCGCGTGATAACATCTGCTAACATATGATAACAGCCAACTTTTTTTTGCCAGTGCATGGCGGCGGCGTAGCGGCACGTCCGCCGAGTTAGTTAAGCGGAGCAGCAGGGGCGGAGCGGCGCCCTGCGCTACCGACCGCGGACGGCGCCGCGTGCTTCAAACCGCTGCCTGAGCGGCAGCGAAAAGACGGGCGAGCGCGGAAGCGAGGCGCGCTGCCTGAGCGGCAGCGAAGAGACGGGCGAGCGCGCGCAATCGGGGCGCGCTGCCTGAGCGTCATCATATGCAAGGCGATGGGGGGGTGGGCGGACATGGCGATGCAGCACATCCAGAAAATAGCCGCACTCATTCTTATGCGGATGCAGTTTTCTCCACCCAGCCCTTTTGCCAAATCCCATCCAACCGCCCACCTGTCTTATCCGCCGAAGTTCCCTCACCTTCCTCCCGCTCCGCTCGTCCACTCGCCCCCATATCGCCTTGCATTGGGGGACGGCTACTCGGCCGCCTGCGTGGCCAAAATTCACCTCGGCGTGGCGGCCTTCACGAATTGAGTGCGGATGGAGTGTGTGGGGGTGTCCTAATTTGTTCTGACACAGGGGTGTGGATTGAAATTGCGTTGGAGGAGTGGGAGGGGGGCGTGTAGGGCCGACGCGTCGCGCCGCCTGCGCGAATGAGGCTACTGATGCTGAGGCGACATCAGTGCTGCCAGCCGTGCACCTGCACCTACGAGGTCGCGTTGCGCACCAGCCAGCTCGCGAGCACGTCCTCGCACTCGGCGATGCATTGCTCCTCTTGGCGGAAAGCGTTCACCGCGCGCTCCGCTATCTGGGCGCACATCTGCGTCGCAGTACGCGCGCGGCGCAACGAGTCGAGCACAGCCTGGCACTGGGTGCCGTTGAGCACCACGATGCTATCGGGCGACATCTGGCTGGCCAACGCCGTGGACATCCTCATGCCCGCCGTGGCTGACGAAGCTGCGCCTGACGATCCGCTGCCCTCCGAGAACGCGTCCTTCAGCTGGTGCGAGCGCTCCACGCGGGATTGTGGAGGGATTGGCGCCAGCTCGACCTTCGGCGCCCCCTTGCGCCTTTTGGCGGAGCCCCAGTTGGCCTTCTCCTCCTCCCATTGGCGCCACTCCGCGAGGTCGACTTCCCACGAGTCGGGCTCGAGTGCGACAGCAGCTACCTCCGCTTCGTCCTCGCTCAAGTCGTGGTACGGCGACACGCGAAGGTGGTTCACCAGCTTGTTCCTGGCCGCCTCCACTGTCTCTCCCTGGAACCACTTGCCGCCCCTTTTGCAGCTGCTGCTCTGTGGGCACTTGAAGCCGAACATGACGGTCTTCTCGCCCTGCTGGCCTGCCATGGCGGCAGGGCGAGAAGTGCACGGCTAGCGCAGGGGCGGCGTGGGGCGCGAGCCTGTGCGCGCCTAGATTCGAGCCGATACAGCGTCCCAACAACAAAAACATACATGTGTAAGAGGCGCGGTGGCATCGCACATTTCGGGATGCCAGCAGGCGGCGGCGGCGGTTTAGCCGCCAATGGAGGGCTCAGGGCAGCGTGGCCGCCAATGGGCGGTTTAGCCGCCAATGGGCGGCGTGGCCGCCAATGGAGGCTTCAGGGCGGTTTAGCCGCCAATGGGTGGCTCAGGGAAGGACTGGTGTTTTTTTTCCAACCGCATAGAACAAACCCGATGCGCCGATGCTCGTATCTGAACGGCGGTTGTCCGCCAGGCGGGGGGAGGCGGCGCGTCCGCCAATGAGATAGATCGGCAACGAAGAGAGGGGAGGAGAGATGAGATGAGACGAGGCGGGGAGAGGCGGCGCGTCATGACGCGTCAGCGCGGATAGCTGCAACTATCCGCGCTCGAATTACGGAAGCTATGCACCCCAGCCCGCTTGCAGGTCCACGCGATCACCCTACAAGAAGACATCTCGGCGGGCGGGCGGGCGCGGCTTCGCTGGCGGTGGTGCCATCTTGCTTGTCGGCTGCAGCCGACGCCCTGCCCTCGGCTGCACCATGCTGGGCTTCCCTGCTGGCGGCTGCCTGGTCTTCGGCGGCGGCGGCCCCATGGTCTTCGGCGGCGGAGGCGGAACTGGAGGGTTCATATTGCCAGTCCTCCACGGCGCCTGCTGAGGCATCGTCTTGGGCAAGTTCGGCGCCTTGGGCTCCCGATGCATCAGCTGAGGCTTGGGGACGTGCGCCTCGCGCACCCGCGGCGCTGCCTTGTTGCCGTGCAGCTTCGCGTACATCTCGCGCTTTGCGCCACCTCGGTTCCCCCAGCGCTTCGCATTGGCGCGCCACGCCTGGCCCTGCCACGTCTGCGGCCCGCCCATGGCGGGGCCAGGCGGGCCGCGGTCGCGGAACTTCTTGTAGTCGTACTTCATCTGGTACTCCTTGAGCACGGCGAGCACGTTCTCCGACCGCCAGTCGATGGGATTCCCAACGGGGTCGCTCAGCCAGGCTCGCAGCTGCGTCCTGAACGCCTCCACCGCGCTGGGATGCGCCTCCACCGCCTCGGGGGGCTCTTCCACCACAGGCGTCGCGCCCCGCATGTGCGACGCGAGCTCCTTCACGAGAGCCGAGGGCGGGAAAGGCCGCTGCCGCGGGTCCCGCGGCGGTGACGTCGGCCCCCGCCTGCGCGGCGGCGTCGACGGTGCCCGCGGGTGGCGCGGGCTGCGCGATCGCGCTGGCTGCGCCGCCAACGTGGGCGCGCTGGCTGGCCGACTGCCGCTGGCGGAGGAAGACCGATCCCCTGCGTTGTTGTCCACGCCCGCAAGGTCGGAGAGCAACTGCATCGCTGGCCCGAACATCTCCTGCGCCGAATCGCCAAAACAGTTCGACCGAGAGCGGCCAGCCAGTTTCGCGCGCGATGCGCGCGTCCCTGGCTACCGCACGCGGGGCCACTTGTTTTGGCGATGCAGCTGCCTCCAACGCGTCGAACGCGCTGCCGCTGTCTGCCATGGCCGCGGCCGCAGTGCGAGGCGCCGAGCGCGACGCGGTGGCTGCGGCGCAGCCTCGGCGCGCGGGCCCCAGCCCACGCGTCGGCGCGAAAGGGGGGGCCGACCCCGCGCGGGCTCGCGGGCACCCGCGGGCCGCGGGCTTGAACCGAAATGGAATCGGACGCGGAAGCGAGACTTCGGGAGGAGGGGGAGGGGGTTGCCCATGGACCCATTGAAGTCTTGGAGCTCCTCGAGCCCTCGGGGGCCTCTCAGAAGGGCCCCGCTGGTTCTTGCGACGGGGTCTCGGGGGAGGGGGCAGAGTGAGGGTGGCATTGGGAACCAGAAATATAAGTGAACTGGCGTCCCTTTGAATGTGCAGGTCTTGGTTCACTTGTTTTCGTCGTTGAACGGGCGGTGGCAACGTCGGTGCCTTCGCGCGCGCCCATGCCATTCTGGGTGAACGCCTTCGCCGTTCGAGCAGTGGGCGTCTCCCCGACGTTAGTTGGCGTGGGATCCAGTGCCTGACAGCGGAGAGGGGGGCGCAGGGACGTGGCGCGGGGGCGCGGAGTGGGCCGAGTAGGGGAGGGGGGCGGCGGCATGTCCGCCTGAAGGGCGGAGGAGCGCAAAGGGGTGGGGCGGGGGCGGCATGTCCGCCACGAGTTGGAAGGCGAGAAGGCTGCGCTACAAGGCGGCATATCCGCCACGAGGCGGCATATCCGCCACGACCTTTTTGTTATCCCGAGGCCGCCCCGTTGGCCTGGAGAGTTGAAGAGTCGTAGCGCGAATTACTCGCCGCGCGCCCTGGCGGCGAGCTCCTTCTTGACCAGCTCCTCCGCCTCCGCGATGGCCCTGGCCTCGGAGCGATCGGGCGCAACGAGGCAGCAGGGGGCGGAGGGGGCGTCGAGGCAGGGGCGAAAATGAAGAGAGCGCGGAGGAGGGCGTCGAGAAGGGCGTCGGTGAGAATCTGGCCTTGTCGGCCTCATCGCCCGCGATGTACTTCAGGCTGACGTTGCTGCCAGGGACGCCGACCCTGCCGCTGCGGAACTGCACCTGGGGGGCGGAGCAACGATGAACAGTCGCCTGAAAGGCGGCGGGCGCGCAAACTGCGACCCCAGCGGGGCTGCTGGGAATCGCCGCGCGCGCCCGACGCCTCATCGGTGGGAGGTTCAACCCCGCTCGCCAAGTTGCGTGTGGTCTGCATCTCCCACCTCGGCTTCGCCCACTTGCGCTGCTTGTCCTTCCCAGCCGCGCCGTCCGTCTTCTTGCCCGTGGGGAGCGGCGTCTTCTTAGCCACGTTGCCCGTGGCAGGCGGCGTCGTCTTCTTTGCCGCGTTGTCATTGCCAGGCGGCGTCGTCTTCTTAGCAGCATTGCCCGTGGCAAGCGTGGGGGCCTTCACCGCCTCGGCGTTCTTTTTCGTCTTGACCGCCTTCGTCCTCTTATCCATGGCCGCGACCATGGCCAGAGCCGCCTCCGTCGGGGTCTTCTTCAGAGAGCCTGCGGCGATGCCGACCTTCTCAGCCTTGGGCGGCGGCGTCACGGCGACGATGCCGAAGTCGGAGTCGGAGTCGAGCTCGATCGGCAGCTCATGCTTCTTCTGCTTCTTCGCCGCGCGGCTCTTGCTGATCGAGGCCGTTTGGGCGGCGGCGGTGCTCGATAACGGCTGACAGTCGGCGGGTTTGCCGCCATCGTGTGCCGCCAGTTGCTGCGTCGACGGCGCATCCGAACTCCCCGCCGCCATCGAAAGCTGGTGGTTCGAACCTGCTCGTTCTTGCAACGGCTCCTGCGGCTGCTGCGTCTGCGAGCGGTCGATCAGCTGGATGGCTGGGTTGGGCCAGCGGCCGCCGCTGCGCGAAAGCCCCACCTGAAATCAGGCGGATCACCGCCGAACGAAAATATTCCCCCCCCCCCCCATCCCCCTAGGGGGATGGGGGGGGGGGAATATTTCACAACACGCCCTCCATCCAGGCATCCAGAAACGTACCCCGCGCCGATCCAGGAACCCACCCCTCGACCCAATACCAGGTGTCCCGCGGGGGAATGCGTTCTGTTATTCCCCGTGGAGCCGTCGGCCAGCGCCCAGAGAACGAATCGGCCGCCGCGATGGGGAGGTGCTGCTGAGGAGAGCCGCCGCCTGGGCCGTGGGATGGCTGCAGCCCGCCGCGGGCGGGCGCAGGCGCGGGCAGCGCGAGGTGGCCGCTCTTCTTCCCTGCACGGAGATTAATCAGCTTCGCAATCGTCACCATCTCGACGGGATTTATCTGCGGCGCCGTCGCTCCAACACCTGGCGGGAAGGCGTCGACGTACGTGATGGGGCACTGAGACTGGAGCCTCCCAGGCGTGATGGGGAGAGCCTGGATGCCATCCCTGGGCGGCGGCATCGTCGCCACGAGATTCTTGAACGAGGATTTCACTGTGGCCAGATATGACTGCAACAGCTCCCTCGTGATCTCGCCCGTCTCCACGCCTGTCTGCTTGCACACCAGCAACAAGAATGCTGCCATATTGGCGGCCGTCGGGCAGCTCGGATGCCTCAGGCCAAGCGCCCCGAGGTGCTCTGAGAACGCCGCCATCTTGGCAGTGAAGCCCGAATGCGGCGAGAGCACGAACTCCCACAACTGAGGCGTCAGAAATTCAATGAACCCCTCGTAGTTCTGGAGCTTCCTCCCCTGCAGGCTGCCCGACGACAGAGCCTGCAAGAAGTCTCCCAGCTCGGACTGCGCCCACCCCACGCCGCCGCCCAAAGCAGCAAACTGCGCACTCTGGAGCTGCGACCAGCGCTGGGACGTCGCCGCCTGGATGCAGGCAGGAAGGTGCTCCGTCGCACTGCCGCGCGCTACGAACGCCGCCCGCGCCTCCTCCAGGCGGCCTCGAAGGATGCCCTCCATGGCAGCGATGCGGCGCGACCGCGCGCCGAGCGGAGTGCGCGACTCCCCGCGCGCGCACGCCGCCCGAAGCCCTCGGAGGAGGGCTCGCCAAAAACGGATCGAGCCAACGCGCGTGCGACGGACATATCCTACTCCTGCTCTTCCTGCTCCTCCTCCTCCTCCCCCTCCTCCTCCTCCTCCTCCTCCTCCCCCTCCTCCCCCTCCTCCCCCTCCTCCTCCTCCTCCTTCTCCTCTTCCTCCTCTCCCTCCTCCTCCTCCTCCTCCTGGGTGAGGGGGGGCGCAGGGGGGAGAGGGTGTCGAAGGGGGGGCGGGGGAGGGGGTGCCGAAGGGTGCGCGGGGGGGAAGAAGAGAGCTATGGGGGAGGGTGGGTCAAGGAGAGGCCAGGGAGGGGAGGGGGGAAAGGGGTGGGCGGCTTGCCGCCGAGGGGGTGGAAGGAGGCGGCAAAGCAAGCCGCCGATAGGGCGGTTGGGAAGAAGCGGTTTCCCGCCACGAGGAGGAGAAGGCGGTTTGCCGCCAGAGGAGGAGTAGGCGGTTTGCCCCCAGAAGGGGTAGGCGGTTTGCCGCCAGAGGAGGAGAAGGCGGTTTGCCGCCAGAAGGGGTAGGCGGTTTGCCGCCAAAGGAGGAGAAAGCGGTTTGCCGCCAGAAGGGCGGTTTGCCGCCACGGAGGGGGAGAAGGCGGATTGCCGCCATGGGGGGGGGAGAAGGCGGATTACCGCCGACGGAGGACGAGGCGACGGAGGAGAAGGCGGTGCGCCGCCTAAGGAAAGGGGGGATAAGGGAGGGCCGAAGACACATGGATAAACATTTTCCTCCTTCCCTCCCCCCTCCCCGCGGGCATGCGCGCAGCCCGCAGCGCCGCGGCCGCGAGGTGCAGCAAGTACCTGCGGCGCCTCGGTCCTGAACAACTGAACAACAACAACAACGGAAATTCAATGGATTTCAAAAAAGTTAAGAATAAAAAATACGCAAATGATTAGCAAAAACACGAATATGTTCAGCCCCATCGACTTAGCAGAGATATCTAACTTAGTATATTACTTACATCTACACTTACAAACACCATAAGTATTGCATATGCACACATGAGATGCGCGATCAACAAGTGTACGTTCTATGGCTTAACTAAGATTATGTAAGATGAACGCTCTTACCGCACTTACAGCCACCCGACGATCAAAGTGTGCGTCTGGGCGCCCCGGGCGTCGGGGCGCCTGGGCGGCCCGGGCATCCGGGCGCCTGGGCGCCCGGGCGCCCGGTGTCCCGGCGCCCGGGCGCCTCGGGCGCCCGGGCGCCCCGGCGCCTGGGCGCCATGGGCGCCCGTGGGCGCTCATCCCGGCGTCCTGGCGTCGCGCCCGGGCGGCCGGGGCGTCTGGGCGGCTGGGCGCCCGGGCGCCCGGCCGCCTGGGCGCCCGGGCGCCGGGCGCCACGGGCGCCCATGGGCCTCCCGGCGTCTGGGCGCCCAGGCGCCCGCCCGGACCCCGTCTCGCTCTGTTTTGCAATTCATGATGATGTTTTTGCAATGAATACAACAGCTCCACCCGCCTGCCCCCTTGACATCCCGCGTGCCCTTTTTGTCCCCGCTCATCTTGGATGACAGCCAAATTTGCACCTCATGAAGAAATCGGGTCTGACTTGGAAGCCGCGATCAAAAGTCCATTGCCCGGGCGAAAAAACATGCGAAGTATCTCGCGCATCAAATTGCTAACATCTCCTCGTATCTCGCGCACTGTGTTCACGCGAAGATATCCAAAGGGAAAAGTTCCACACTGTCGCATTCTCAACCAGCTTGGGTATTCTAGAAATGTCCAGTATACTGCCTCCGTCCCTCCTCCTTTATCGGGCCTTTTGATATTCCCCACAGTGGCTTCGTCTGACTACAGAACTAAGGAAAGGTGATCGCGAGTGTGCTGCGACATTGACTTTCTGAGAAAAGGCACGAAACCAAGAACTCCTTGCGCTAACACCGATATGAGGCCAACCGGATTGATATAGTGAAACCAAACCTCGCTGCCATCTTTCATTGCCAGCGCAAAGCCTTCGATAAGGTGCCCAAACGGCGTCTCCAGAGGCAAAACATTTGGTTCATGGTTGTCACGGGATGCCTCTTCTAAAATACGGGGCAACTCAGCCTTCGAAACCGTGAGGTGATTCCCTATACTTCGACTCTGAGTCTTTTCTTTGGGGACACGTTCAACAATCCGATTTTTGAGCCGGAAACAATCGAGGCGAGGAAGGGGAGGGGGAGGACACTTGCAAAATACCAAATCCAAGCACGCGTCAAGAAATTGTGACCGGGAGACGGCCATGTTCAAACGATTGCTAAATTGAGCGCGACACCTGCCATAACTGCGCCCTGGTGAGCCTACGCGAAATGAGCGCCCCTCAATTTCATTGGTACCCTTTCCTTCGTCATAGATTGTTTGGCCCCTTGCATGTTAAATCGAGTTAAGTCGTACCTAAATCTACAGACGGCCCATTGTATCTGTACTATTTTTTGTTGCGCGAGCGTTTTTTTTACATTCGCCGATCCTTTCGTATCATCAGAACACCACCCGAGCTAAACCATTTACAAATGACCTAGCAAATTGCCCATTGACTTGTATGTGTTTGCAACTGGCGACAGAGCTGCAAATTCTTAGTTACCTAACAGCTCTTGCTGATAGGCTTCTAGTGGGCTCAGAGAGCATCTTGACGCCCCAAAAGGGGGGTTGGGCGGGAACCGGACAGAGGATCCTGCAGATCCGGCAGCCCCAGGAACCCTTAGAAATCCACAGGAATTTTTAGGAATCCTCAGGAATCCATTCCCAGAACACAACTCCCAGGCCACACTTTGATTGCCTGGAGCCAACTGAAAGCCACTTCGCGTTCTTCGTCTTTCCAGAACACCGTTCCCAGGCCACATTTTGAATGCCTGGAGCCAACTGTTGGCCTCTTCGTGTTTTTCGTCTTCCCAGAACACTATTCCCAGGCCACACTTTGAATGCCCGGAGCCAACTGTAGGCCACCCCGTGTTCTTCGTGATCCCAGAACACCATTCCCAGGCCACATTTTAAATGCCCAGAGCCAACTGTAGGCCACTTCGTGTTCATCGTGTTCCCAAAACACCATTCCCAGGCCACATTTTTAATGCCCGGAGCCAACTGTAGGCCACTTCGTGTTCTTCGTCTTCCCTGAACACACTCCCAGGCCACATTTTGATTGCCCGGAGCCAACTATGGGCCACTTCGTGATCTTCGTGTTCCCAGAACACCAGTCCTGTGCCATATTTTGAATGCCCGAGCTGAGGCAAGCTGAGGCCCAGGCTGGCTGAGGCCGAGGCAGGCTGAGGCTGAGGCTGAGGCACGCCGAGGCAAGCTGAGGCTGAGGCTGAGGCAGGCTCAGGCTGAGGCAGGCTGAGGCTGAGGCTGACGCAGGCTGAGGCCGAGGCCGGCTGAAGTTGAGGCTGAGGCAGGCTGATCCAGGCTGAGGCTGAGGCAGGCTGAGACTGTGGCTGAGGCAGGCTGAGGCTGAGGCTGAGGCTGGTGCAGGCTGAGGCTGAGAGGCTGACGCTGAGGCTGAGGCAGGCTGAGGCTGAGGCTGAGGCAAGCCGAGGCAGGCTGAGGCTGAGGCTGAAGCTGAGGCAGGCTGAGGCTGAGGCTGAGGCTGAGGCTGTGGCTGAGGCAAACTGCGGCTGAGGCAGGCTGAGGCTGAGGCTGAGGCTGATGCAGGCTGAGGCTGAGGCAGGCTGAGGCTCAGGCTGAGGCCGAGGCAGGCTGAGGCTGAGGCCGAGGCAAGCCGAGGAAGGCTAAGGCTGAGGCAAGCTGAGGCTGAGACAGGCTTAGGCTGAGGCTGAGGCAGGCTGAGGCTGAGGCAGGCTGAGGCTGAGGCTGAGGCAGGCTCAGGAGGCTGAGGCAGGCTGAGGCTGAGGCAGGCTGAGACTGTGGCTGAGGCAGGCTGAGGTTGAGGCTGAGGCAGGCTGAGGCTGAGGCTGAGACAGGCTGCGGCTGAGGCCGAGGCAGGCTGAGGCTGAGGCTGAGGCAAGCCGAGGCAGGCTGAGGCTGAGACTGAAGCTGAGGCAGGCTGAGGCTGAGGCTGAGGCAGTGGCTGAGGCTGAGGCAAGCTGCGGCTGAGGCAGGCTGAGGCTGAGGCTGAGGCAGGCTAAGACTGAGGCAGGCTGAGGCTGAGGCTGAGGCAGGCTGAGGCTGAGGCTGAAGCAGAGGCTGATGCAGGCTGAGGCTGAGGCCGAGGCAATCCGAGGCAGGCAGGCTGAGGTTGAGGCTGAGGCAGGCTGAGGCTGAGGCTGAGACAGGCTGAGGCTGAGGCTGAGGCAGGCTGAGGCTGAGGCAGGCTGAGGCTGAGGCCGAGGCAGGTTCAGGAGGATGAGGCAGGCTGAGGCTGAGGCTGGCTGAGACTGAGGCTGAGGCAGGCTTAGGCTGAGGCTGAGGCTGATGCAGGCTGCTGCTGAGAGGCTAACGCTGAGGCTGAGGCAGGCTGAGGCTGAGGCTGAGGCTGAGGCCGAGGCAGGCTGAGGCTGAGGCTGAGGCAAGCCGAGGCAGGCTGAGGCTGAAGCTGAGGCAGGCTGGGGCTGAGGCTGAGGCAGCTGCTGAGGCTGAGGCAGGCTGAGGCAGGCTGAGGCAGGCTGAGGCTGAGGCTGAGGCAGGCTGAGGCTGAGGCCGGCTGAGGCTGAGGCAGGCTGAGGCTGAGGCTCAGGCTGATGCAGGCTGGGGCCGGGAGGCTGACGCTGAGGCTGAGGCAGGCTCAGGCTGAGGCCGAGGCAGGCTGAGGCTGAGGCTGAGGCTGCGGCCGAGGCAGGCTGAGGCTGAGGCTGAAGCTGAGGCAGGCTGAGGCTGAGGCTGAGGCTGAGGCTGTGGCTGAGGCAAGCTGCGGCTGAGGCAGGCTGAGGCTGAGGCTGATGCAGGCTGAGGCTGAGGCAGGCTGAGGCTGAGGCTGAGGCAGGCTGAGGCTGAGGTTGAGGCCGAGGCAGGTTGAGGCTGAGGCCGAGGCAAGCCGAGGCAGGCTGAGGCTGTCGCTGCGGCTGAGGCTGAGGCTGAGGCAGGCTGAGGCCGAGACAGGCTGAGGCTGAGGCTGAGGCAGGCTGACGCTGAGGCCGAGGCAGGCGAATCCTTCGGAATCCTTAGGATTCTCTAGGAATCCTTAGGAATCCCAAGGAATCCCTAGGAATCAGGATTCCTCAGGATTCCTAAGGTTTCCTAAGGATTCCTATGGACTCCTAAGGATGCCTAAGGATGCCTTAGGAATCCCCCGGAATCCTTAGGATTCGATTGGAGGATTCCATTGGATCCTAAGGCCGTTGCCACTGCGACTTCCATTGCGAATGCGACTGCGACTGCGAGAACAGCAGAATTCTAAAACTGGATTCCCACCTGAATCTTAAGGGGGATGCTTCCAGATATGCTTATACACATCGCTGTTAGGTTGCTTTGCCGGGATACTTTCTTCTGGGTTATACGATGGGTTGTCGTAGTTATATGTAGGCATGCATGTGACTTCCAAATGTGCTACATGGAGGCACCCGCAAAGTACCACCTATACTCCAGGCGTTTCCTGGGCGTGGCCCGCCGGGCGTCTGGGCGGTTGGGCGCCCATTGGGGGCGTCCGTGCGTCAGGGCGCTTCAGGTGCCCGGGCGCCTGGGCGCTTGGGTGTCCGGGCGCCCGGGCGCCCAGGCGTCCAGGCGCCCAGGCGTCCGGGCGTCCGGACGTCCGGGCGCGGGCGCCCTGCATGGGCGCTTCTGGCGCCCGGGCCTGGCCCGCTGGGCGCCCGGGCGTGTCCGGGCGTCCGGGCGTTCCGGCGCCTGGGCGTCTGGGCGCTTCAGGCGCCCGGGCGCCCGGGCGCCCCTGCTGGGCGCCCGGGCGTCCGGGCGTCCGGGCGTACCGGCGCCTGGCGCCCAGGCGTCTGGGCGTCTGGGCGCTTCAGGCGCCGGGGCGTCCGGGCGCCCCGGAGCCCGGGCGTCTGGGCGTCTGCGCGTCCGGGCGTACGGGCGCCTGCGGGGCTCGGGCGTGCGGGGTCCGCGCGTCCTGTTTCCGCCCGGCGCCGGAGCGGTCCTTCTGGGCGCCCGGGCGCCGGGCGTCTCGGCGTCGGGCGTCAGGGCGCCCGGGCGTTTCCCGGGCGGCCCGGGCGTCTGCGGCGCGGGCGTTCCCGGCGTTTCTGGCGCACCGCGCGCCCGGGCGCCTGGGCGCCCGGGCGTCCGGGCGTCCGGGCGCGGGCGCCCTGGGCGCTCCCAGCGTCCGGGCGTTTCCGGGGCGCCCGGGCGTCCGGGCGCCCGGGCGCGGGCGTTCCCGGCGCTTGTGGCGCCCGCGCGTCCGGGCGCCCGGGCGCTCAGGCGCCCGGGCGTCTGGGCGTTTCAGGCGCGCGGGCGTCTGGGCGCGACCGCCCGGGCGCCCAGGCGCCCAGGCGTCTGGGCGGTTCGCGCACGCCCTCGGAGTCCGGGCGCCCCGGTGTCCGGTGTCCGGTGTCCGGGCGTCTGGGCGCCCAGGCGCCCAGGCGCCCGCGCGTCTGGGCGCTGCGTCCGGGCGCCCGGGCGTCCGGGCGTCCGGGCTCCCAGGCGTCTGCGCGGTTCGCTCGTCCGAGCGCCCGCGGGCGTCCGCGCGCGCGGGCGCCCGGGCGTCTGGGCGTCTGGGCGTCCGGGCGTCCGGGCGCCAGGGCGCCCTGGGCGCTAGCACCCAGCGTCGAGGCGTTTCCTGGGCGTGGCCCGCCGGGGCCCGCCGGGCGCCCGGTCGCCCGGGCGCCTGGCCCCGGGCGTCCGGCCCCGGGCGCCCGGGCGCTTTGGCGCCCAGGGCGTTCGTGCGCCAGGGCGCTTCAGGCGCCCAGTCTGGGCGCCCAGGCGTCTGGGCGCCCGGGCGTCCGGGCGTCCGGGCGTCCGGGCGCGGGCGCCCTGGGCAGTTCTGTCGCCTGGGCCTGGCCCGCCGGGCGCCCGGGCGTGCAGGCGTCCGGGCGCCCGGGCGTCCGGGCGTCCGGGCGCCCAGCCGGGCCTTGGTAAAATTGCGCCATCCCTCAGCACAGCATCAGCACAGCAATCAGCATCAGCATCAGCATCAGAATTCAGCATCAGCATCATCATCATCATCATCATCCTCCTCATCTCATCATCATCATCATCATCATCATCACCATCATCATCATCATCATCATCATCATCATCATCATTCATCATCATCATCATCATCATCATCATCATCATCATCTCATCATCATCATTCATCATCATATCAGCATCATCATCATCAATCATCATAAGATCCCTCATAAGCATCGGCATCATCCGCTTGAAAAAGCGTGTTTATTCGCTGCTGGCGGAAAACCGGGGGGGGGTCACTGGGGGTTCTCAACCCGTCCCCCCCCCTCGAAAACCGGGGGGGGTCACTACCGGTTCGAACACACAACCCCTCGAAAAACCGGGGGGGTTCACTACCGTTCGAACCCCCGCCTCCCCCCCCGTCGCCGCCGGCAAACGATTCCCGCTCCTCGGGACAGTTGGACAGTGGTGGGGATACTAGCACAGTGGTGGGAACGGTGGTGGTGGGGACAGTGGTGCGTGGTGCGGGCAGTGGTGGGGAGGGTGGTGGTGGGGACTGGTGAGGGGACAGCGGGACAGTGGTGGGGACAGTGGGACAGTGGTGGAGACGGTAGTGGTGGGGACAGTGGTGAAGGCGGTGGTGCGGACGGTGGTGGGACAGTAGTACAGTGGGGAGAATGGTGGGGACAGTGGGACAGTGGGACAGTGGTGGGGACAGTGGGGACAGCGGGACAGCGCAGTGGAACAGCGGCGGGGACAGTGGGGACAGTGGGACAGTGGTGGGAACAGTGGGGAGAGTGGGACAGTGGTGGGGACCGTGGGGAATGGAGAGAGTGGAACGGTGGTGGGACAATGGTGGAGAGAGTGGGGACAGTGAGACACTGGTGGGGGCATTAGTGGGGACAGCGGGGACAATTGTGGGAACAGAGTGAACAGTGGGACAGTGGTGGGGACTGTGTGACAGTGGTGGGGACTGTGGTGGTGGGGACAGTGGTGTGAGGACAGTGGGAATGTGGTGGGGGCAGTGGGGCAGTGGTGGAGACAGTGGTGGTTGGGACAGTGGTGAGGGCGGTGGCGAGGACGGTGATGGGACAATGGGACAGAGGTACAGTGGGGACAGTGGTGGGGACAGTGGGGACAGTGGTGGGAACAGTGGAACAGTTCAGTGGGACAGCGGAGGAGTCAGTGGGACAGTGGGGACAGTGGGGATAGTCGGGCAGTGGTTGGGGGTGTGGAGAAAGTGGGGAGAGTGGAACCGTGGTGGGAACAGTGGTGGGGACAGTGGGGACAGTGCGACAGTGGTGGGGGCACTGGTGGGGACAGTGGGGACGGTGGTGGGAACAGCGGGGACAGTGGTGGTGAGGACAGTGGTGCTGGGGACAGCAGTGGGGGATGTGGTGCGGACGGTGGTGGGGACCCGGGTGTCGTTTGCTGGCGGTGAGGGGGGGGGTTCGAACCGGTAGTGACACCCCCCCCAGTTTTCGAGGGGGGGGCGGGGGGCGGAGGGCTCGAACCGGTAGTGAACCCCCCCGGTTTTCTGGAGCGGAGGGGGGGGGGGTTCGAACCGGTAGTGACCCCCTGTTTTCTGGAGGAAGGGAGGGGGGGGGGGTCGAACCGGCAGTGACCCCCCGGGTTTTCCCGAGGGAGGGGGGAGGGGGGGTTAGGAGGGGAGGGGGGGGGATGCCTTGGAGGAGGGGGGGGTCCAGCAGGGGGAGGGGATTTTCGGAGGGGGAGGGGACCCCTGGGTTCCGGAGGAAGAGGGGGGGGAATTGTCCACAGTAAAGCAGCGGTGGATCACGCTCTCTCCATCATCAGCATCATGATCAGCATCACCAGTATTCATAGTCATAGTAGTATCATCATCGCCACCACCACCAGCATCATCAGCATCATCATCATTAGCATCGTCATCATTATCATTATCGTTATCATCAGCATCATCATCATTATCATCATCATTATCATCAGCATCAGCATCATCATCAGCAGCAGCATCATCAGCATCGTCATCACCATCAGCACCATCACCACCAACAACATCATCAACCTCACCATCACCAGCATCATCAGGATCGTCACCAGCATCATCAGCATCTGCATCATCATCATCATCATCATCATCATCATCATCATCATCATCAGCATCAGCATCAGCATCAGCATCATCATCAGTATACTCATCATCATCATCATCATCATCATCATCATCATCATCATCATCATCATCATCATCATCATCAGCATCAGCATCAGCATCAGCATCAGCATCAGCATCATCACCATCATCAACAACAACACCATCTCCTCACCCGCGTCTGGTTATTTTCCTCCTCCTCCTCCTTCTCAGCCTCTTCGTTTCCTCCTCCTCCTCCTCCTCCTCGTCCTCCTCCTCCCTCCCCCTCGCCTCTCCCCGGCACCCCGACGTCGTCATTACTTCGCAACATAGACCTCTGGAGGTCCAGACCATCATGTTCTCTGGACCAGCTTTTCGTTACGAGTTGTTTTTTGACAGCCCTGGGGCCTGGTAAGGGCGCCTTGCTCTGGGGTCATAGCTCGGGGCTCCAAAGGCCGTTCGGGACGATCTGAGCACCCCCAGGGCGCTTTCGGCGAGGCGCAGCCGCTGGAAAGCAGCCCGAGGCTGGAAGAGCCTCTGGCAATCTCGAGGAGTCCTCCTACCGCCCTGCGGGGGGACGATGACGGCGGGGACCGACTCCTGGGGGGGGGGAACATCGAGCCAGAGTCGGCGAGACCCATCGCGGATAGATCGGCGATGGCCTCCCGACAGCGAATCCTCACGCTCCTGGGCGGGGAGGGCCATCGGGCCCCCAGGGCGATGCGTCCCCCCCAGCTCGGGGGCGCGCAAACATGGTTTAGCGATGCATGGATTTGGCTCGCGGTCGCCGAATCCATGGATCGGGGGAGGTGCCCTGCCCAAAATGCGGCCGGCGCCGCCTCGCTCGGCGGCGGAAATCCGCGACTTCCCACGGAAATGGAGAAAGGACCCGTCGCTAATGCACGCCCCCGTGATCCATGCTTGCGATCGCCTGGCCCCCCCCGTCCCCCCCCCCCGACCGTTGCCCCTCCCCTCCTGCTTCCTCTCCTCCACCAACGGGCGGGGCGCCGCCAGAGTCTCCGGCGCGCGGGGAGCGGCGGGGGGCGGCGTCCGGGCAGCCGCGCCACCTGGCAGGGGCGGGGGCGGGCGGTGGAGGGGCAGGGAATCGATCCGCACCTGACCCGAAAGTCGCAACGAGAATGGGCCGCTCCTTCCCGCTCCTCCTCTTCCTCATCCTCATCCTCCTCCTCCGCCTCCTCCTCCTCCTCCTCCTCCTCTCCTCCTCCTCCTCCTCCTCCGCCTCCTCCTCCTCTTCCTCCTCCTTCCTCCAGCCTCCTCCTCCTCCTCCTCCTCCTCCTCCTCCTCCTCCTCCTCCTCCCTCCTCCTCCTGCACAACCGTTGGTGCGCTTCCCAACCATATCCTGTGGTGTTGGGTTTCCTCGTTTTGAAGAGACGTTCCGCCCCGCGTTCCTTCCTCCTTCTCTTCCTCCTCCTCCCCATATCCTCCCCCACTCCCATCTTACATCATCATCATCATCATCATCATCCATCATCAAATCATCATCATCATCATCCAACCAACCACCACCAGCCACCATCATCAATTCATCATCATCATCATCATCATCGTCAAACCACCACCACCATCATCATCACCATCATCATCATCATCCATCATCATCATCATCCATCATCATCATCATCATCATCATCATCATCATCATCATCCATCATCATCATCATCATCATCATCAATCATCGTCATCGTCATCGTCATCGTCATCGTCATCGTCATCGTCATCGTCATCATTATCATCATTCCCAACCATCCTGTGGTGTTGGGTCCTCGTTTTGAAGAGACGGTGCCCCGCGTTCACGCCTCCTTCCTCCCTCCCTCCTCCCCCCTCCTCCCCCTCCCACACCCATTCCTGGCACACCCCTCACACGCTTCGTGGCCCCATAGGGAGCTCCACCGAAGGCCCCAGTGGCTGCGCTGGCATGCGGTTCCACTCCCCATTCTGGCACACCCCTCAAACGTTTCGTGGCCCCATAGGGAGCTCCACCGAGGGCCCCAGTGGTTGCGCCCGCATGCGGTTCCACCCTCCATTCTGGCACACCCCTCACACGCTTCGTGGCCCCATAGGGAGCTCCACCGAAGGCCCCAGTGGTTGCGCCCGCATGCGGTTCCACCCCCCCATTCTGGCACACCCCTCACACGTTTCGTGGCCCCATAGGGAGCTCCACCGAAGGCCCCAGTGGCTGCGCCCGCATGCGGTTCCACCCCCCATTCTGGCACACCCCTCACACGTTTCGTGGCCCCATAGGGAGCTCCACCGAAGGCCCCAGTGGCTGCGCCCGCATGCGGTTCCACCCCCCATTCTGGCACACCCCTCACACGTTTCGTGGCCCCATAGGGAGCTCCACCGAAGGCCCCAGTGGCTGCGCCCGCATGCGGTTCCACCCCCCATTCTGGCACAACCTTCACACGTTTCGTGGCCCCATAGGGAGCTCCACCGAAGGCCCCAGTGGCTGCGCCCGCATGCGGTTCCACCCCCCCCATTCTGGCACTTCCCAACCATCCTGTGGTGTTTTGGGTCCCTCGTTTTGAAGAGACGGTGCCGCTCGCTTTCCCGCCATCTTCTTTTCTTCCTCCCTCCTCCCCCTCCTCCCCCCCCTCCCACACTCATTCTGACACAACCCCCTCACACGTTTTGTGGCCCCATAAGGAGCTCCACCGAAGGCCCCAGTGGCTGCGCCCGCATGCGGTTCACCCCCCATTCTGGCACACCCCTCACACGTTTCGTGGCCCCATAGGGAGCTCCACCGAAGGCCCCAGTGGCTGCGCCCGCATGCTGTTCCACCCCCTATTCTGGCACACCCCTCACACGTTTCGTGGCCCCATAGGGAGCTCCACGGAAGGCCCCAGTGGCTGCGCCCGCATGCGTTCACCCCCCGCCCTCTGGCACCGCCCCTCACAACGTTTTTCGTGGCCCTCAAATAAGTTAACATAGGAGCTCAACCGGAGGCATCAGTGGCGCAGCCCAGCATGCGTTCCACCCCCATTGCTGGCACACACCCCTCACACGCTTCGTGGCCCCATAGTCGGAGCTCCACCGAGAAGGCCACAGTGGGCTGCGCTCCGCATCGCGGTTCCACCCCCCATTCTGGCACAATCCCCCTCACACGTTTTCGTGGCCTCCATAAGAAGCTCCACCGAAGGCGCCCAGTGCTGCGCCCCATGCGTTCCATTCACCCACAAACCATTCTGGCACACACAACTCACACTTTCGTGGCCCCATAGGGAGCTCCACCGAAAGCCCCGAGTGGCTGCGCCCGCATGGCGTTTCCCCCCACTCATTCTGGCACACAGGTTACGCCCTCACACGTTTCGTGGCCCCATAGGGAGCTCCACCGCAGGCCCCAGGGGCTGCGCCCGCATGCGGTTCCACCCCCCATTCTGGCACACCCCTCACACGTTTCGTGGCCCCATAGGGAGCTCCACCGAAGGCCCCAGTGGCTGCGCCCGCATGCGGTTCCACCCCCCAATCTGGCACACCCCTCACACGCTTCGTGGCCCCATAGGGAGC
>CAUYUJ010021015.1:290697-313197 GCA_963575745.1 Prorocentrum cordatum | reverse complement strand
GGGCGTGGGTGTGTGTGTGTGTGTGTGCGTGGGTGGGCGCGTGTGTGTGTGTGTGTGTGTGTGTGTGTGCGTGTGTGTATACGTGTGTCTCTGTCTGTGTGTGTCTGTGTGTCTGGGTGTCTGGGTGTCTGTGTGTCTGTGTGTCTGTGTATCTGTGTCTGTGTGTCTATGTGTCTGTGTGTATGTTTGTCTGTGTGTCTGTGTGTCTGTGTGTCTGTGTGCCTGTGTGCTGTGTGTTGTGTGTGCGGTGTGTGTAAGTGTGCGTGTGTGTGTGTATGTGCGTGTGTGTTGCCGGCGTGTGCGTGCGCATGTGCCTGCGAAGGTGGCGCGCGTGTGTGAATGTGGTGTGTGTCTGTGGTGTGTGTAGTGTGTGTGTGTGTGTATGTGTATATGTGTGTGCGTGTGTGTGTGTGTGTGCGCGTGTGCGCGCAATGTCTGCGAGCGTGTACGCGCGTGTCTGTCGGCGAAGTGTCGCCGCCCAGTCCGGGGGGCACCCCAAGCGACCCGGATGGGCGGCACTGGCCGAAGGCTACTACCATACGGAAAACCTCCGTCGAAAATGCCCCCAAGAAATACGACAAACCTCCGAGACAGATTTGTTCGCTGCGTTGGATCTCTGTTGAGCAGGGACCGACCCTCCTGGCATTCCTATAGTCCTACCACGAAATGATCTTAGAACCCCAGAAATGCTCTAAGAACAAAGACGATGTTCTTAGAGCATACACCCGATGTGTTCAAACAAGACAGCCCCCGCCAGAAATGTTCTAAGAACACTTCGTGGAAACCATCACAGGTTCTTAGAACATTCTTTGGTGGGGCTATATCGGGCGTTGGTAGAACTGGGTTTAGTGGAACCTGGTTTAGTGATCTGTACTGGGGGCGCCCCCCCGTCCCATTTCCACTCACCGGAACTGCCGTCACCCGAAGAAAGCACCAGCTACGGCAGACCGGGTCTAGTGATTCTGGCCAACTTGGGGGCTCTGGGGCCCTACTACTAACCGGGGCCCCTTACCTGGGGGTCCTGGCTATACCCGACTACAGGCGAGCCAGGACGCTTCGCCACTGCTTGATGGGCTGGGCCGCCCCGGGCGCGGCGGGCGGCGCCACGAACGCCGGCAGCACTGCGCCCGCCGTGAGCGACGCCGCGGCGGCGAGGCCGAGGCCGGCGGCGGCCTCCGGGAGCGCCGGCCGGCGGCCCCCAGACGGTGATGCGCTCGTGGCGGCGCGACCTCCCTCCTCCTCCTCTCCCTCTCCTCCTCCTTATATCATGTCTCCTCCTCCTCCTCCTCCTCCTCCTCCTCCTCCTCCTCCTCCTCCTCCTCCTCCTCTACTCCTCCTCCATCCTCCTCTCTCCTCCTGCACCCCCCCCTCCTCCTCCTCCTCCTCCTCCTCCTCCTCCTCCTCCTCCTCCTCCTCCTCCTCCTCCTCCTCCTCCTCGTTCTCATCATCCTCTTTGTTTGTGCTCGGTCCTGGGGCGCCTGCTCACGGTGAGGCGGAGTATTGCAACCTGGGAGCAACGTGCGAATGCGATAACCATAACGGCATCGAGAGCAATATCGCGGCCCGACTTCGAGTGATCCGCGACGACGCCCGTGACTGGTCCCGCCCCACCTCACCCCTCTCCCTGGTAAAGTCACGATTCGCGCATCGTTTCAACATGACGAGCAGAAGGAAGAGGAGGAGGACGAGGACGACGACCACGACAACGAAGAGGGTTAATCGGGGCAGCGGTGGGAGCGGGGGACAGGGAGAGGGACGGGGAGGAGGGGTCGATGGAGAACGGGAGCAGGAGGAACCAGGAGGGAGGTACTGGCAGGGGGAGGCGGGCAGGAGGGGCGAGAGGAGAGGAGCGGAGAGACGGACGAGGGACGAGAAAGAGAGGGGGAGAGGGATGGAGGAGGAGGGGGGAGCGAGGAGGAGGGGACGAGAGAATATACGGCCATCGCGCTCCCCCCTGGGAGCGCTGGATATGAGGACCGCCACGGCTGGCCTCGGCCACGCCTCGGTGCCGCGCCCTGCCTCTGAGGAGCGGGGCCCGGAGGCCAAGGCCCCTCCCGAGCCCAGGGCGGTCAAGTCCTCGTGCTGGCGTCTCGATCGGGTCGGGCGAAAGGGGGGGATAGCAAAGGGGGGGTTTGAGAATCAGCTCACGTAGCTGATTTTCCCGGCGCCTCCCGGCGCCGGAGGCGGCCCATGTATCGAGGAATGGGCCCCTCGGTGGGGCCGAAACCAGCTGCATGCAGCAAATTTCGTAACCCCCCCTTTCCCAATCCCCCCCTTTCGCCCGACCCGAGAAACAGAGCAGGAAACCCTGCGGGGACCTTCTGACCAGGGTCCATCCAGACCCGGGTCAGGCAGGCCCTGCAGAATTTTGGGGGGCCACATGCGAACCCTGACCCCCACCCCCCTCAGAGATCGTGGGGGGCAGGGGTAGGATTCGCATGTGGCCCCCTAAGCATCCTGCAAGATCCTGCACCCCAACCGGGGTCCACGCGAGGGATCCTGCAAGATCCTGCACCCCAACCCGGGTCGCTGCGACCCTGGCCGCCACAGGATCCTGCAAAAGTCCGGCGCCCTGGCGGACCCCCGTTTGCATCGACCCCCGCCTCCTGAGCCCCGAACCTTCACATCCGCCACCGTGCCCTGGGGCACCTGGCCCCTCGAGGCTCCGGGTCCCGAGGCCTCGAGGGTCCCAGGCTCCGGGGCCCGACTCCTCGAGGGTCCGAGGCGCGACGCCCCGCATCGACCCACGTCTCTTGAGCCCCGAACCTTTACATCCGCCGAGTGCCCTCCGCTCCCTCCCGAGCACCGCGTTGACTGTTGTAGAGGCTCTCGTTGTTCGAGGGCCCACAGCCCCGAGTGGCAGCCCCGAGATCTGGGCGCCCCCGGGCGCGCCCCAGGCTTCCCCGCGTGCCTCTCGGGGCGTGCGGCGTGGCATTGCGTGGGGCCAGGGCGCCGAAGACGGGCCAATAGGGGCCCCCGTGCGCCCCGAGACGGCCCAAGAGCGCCCCGAAACGGCCCAAGAGCAGACGGCCTCAAGACGAACTCGAGGTCCCCAATGCGCCCCAAGAGGGTCCAACAGGCCGCCCAAGACGGCCCCAAGAGGGAACAACAATTGGTTTCCTGCATGTGTTTTATCGTTCTGGTGTTGTCTGTCTTCCGACGCTCCAAGGCGGCCCAAGAGGACCCCACGGTCGCCCCCAGACGGCCCAAGAGGCCACCAAGAGAGCCCCGAGTCTTGTGGATGCCATGACAATGGACACTCTCACCGTTCTTCCATTGAATTGAACATGCTTGTTTTACACAAATCTTCTACATGCTCAAAAATGTTCGAAACATGTTGTAAACATGTTTTAGTACTGTGTAGACATCTGGAAATTAATTGGCAATCTGCCTCCTCTCCCGTGATCGTCTTCCACAGCCCGAGACGGCCCAAGGGGCCCCCAAGGCGGTCCAAGGAAGCGCGAAGAGGGCCGCAAGAGGGGCCCAAGAGGGGGACCGCGAAGACAAGGGAGAGGACACGACTGGGGAAACATAACAGTGCAGACACCGCGACTTCGACCTGAATCAAGCAGCGGCGACGAGGGATTGGCAGCGGTGTCGGTATGTTTCCCGTTGTCACAACGAGGAGAAACTGGTACAGTCGGGGCGCTGACCTAAGGAATCCTAAATAAGGAACGAGGCCCCTTTTGTCCCGACGGTGAACGTCGATTCCCCATCGAAAACCTAAGGAAAGCCTGAGGCAAGCTGTGAAACAATGAAGGAACACGGAGCCTCTCCCCAACGAAAAGAGTTCCTTCTCCAGCGCCCCGACTGTACTCTCGTCTCCGACGGCCATCCGGGGCGATGCGGACACTCCTGGAACACTCCCGGCGAGGCGCGGTCCCTGGAAGGCACCGCGGCGCGAATATAAACATCGAAGCGCGCCACCAAGGAGCCCCTGGGCACTTCCGGCATCTTTGCACGCCCTGAGAGATGCAAGATGAGCACTGGCTATCGCTCGGACGTCCATTCCCTGTGTTTTTGTTCGGTGTCGTGCGTGTTTTTTTTTTCGCCAAATGATCAAGGATGCTCCTCGATGGTCCTCGCCGAAGGAAAAGTGCACACGTCCGAGCGATGCCAGGAGCAGCAGCAGCAGCGGCAGCAGCAGCAGCAGCAGCAAGAGGCCCGGCAGAAGTGGCAGGGGCGGGGCGAGCTGGGCCGACAGCAGCAGCCAGGGTGAGCGGCAGAGATGGGTTCGGGAGGGGCAGAGGGAGGAACAGGACTGCAACGTCTCAAGCTTCATATGATGACTCGTCTTACCACTATGCATGCTTCTCAAGTGTAGTCGTACTACAATGTGGTCATGATGTATGTATACGACCGACTTAAATATGACTTTCCTTAGGTGCATCGCCAACAAGTTCTTCGCACGCTTCTCATCAGTATCATTATTCCTTCAAATGCCTTCTTCTACTTCCCTGACATACTCAATGCTGGTCTTCTTATTGTACCTCTGTTGGACCAGGCTGGCTCAAACGCTCTGTGATGCCCTGGATGCACGCTGCCGCGCCCGCACTGGGCGCGGGGGCCCCATCAACGCCCTGGGAAGGTGAGTGTTTTTATTCGGCGTTTCGACATTGAGCGAAGAGAGGGGGTGGGTCTGGCTCTGGACCTCTGCTTCGTGCGACTGTTTGCGACAGTGCGTCCTATGAGGGACTCCACCTGCTCGAAACAGGCGCCAAGAACAGCCAAGATCTACTCCCAGGGGGGGGGGAGGGGGGGAGTGCGAGGGTCCGCGACGATCGGCAGCACAATGAGTATAAAAACGATCACAAGGTGCCCTGCCAGAGCAGGATCTGAACTCGTTCGTTTACTCCTTGCCTTCTGGCGCTGAGTTCGCTCACTTGCTGCGCGCGCGGGGTCCTCCTCCTCCTCCTCCTCCTCCTCCTCCTCCTCCTCCTCCTCCTCCTCCTCCTCCTCCTCTACTCCTCCTCCATCCTCCTCTCTCCTCCTGCACCCCCCCCTCCTCCTCCTCCTCCTCCTCCTCCTCCTCCTCCTCCTCCTCCTCCTCCTCCTCCTCCTCCTCCTGGTCGCGGCGGGATGTTTCGCCGGGTGCCCAGCGGGCGGCCGCCCGTGGGCACCTCTCTGGCGGGCGTCCCGCGCGCCGAGGACAGCGCACGGCTCCCACGACATTGGAGGGGCCCCAGGAGACACAAATGAACATACACACAAATACACAGATTCCCAATGTTTTCCTATATGTTCTGGGTTTCTGCCTTCTCCCGACTTCCCATAGTTTCCCATATTTTCTGGGGAATCAAGGATTGATGATGTCTGTGTGTTTCTTTTCCTCCTGAAACATGGCCTGCGCTACATATGGCACCACGTGGCTCGCACCAGCGCGCAGCTGCCCTGTATGGCTGACACGAAGGCCGAGCCAACGGCGATGTTGATTCACGGCGATGTTGGGAATCCGACTCTTGTGACACCGAGCTCGCGCAGCACAGAGTGTCGGAAAGCACGAAACGCCGTTTCCTACATTTCAAACGTGCGAATGTATGGAGCGAAAACGACGCAGCGAGCTGTAGGACAACACGAACCACGCGTTCCTAAAATTGGTTTGGCCACGAACCACGCCTTCCTACAACTGGATGTCCTACTTCAACGTTAGCTAACACACCATTAGCGAGTCTACGGTGACGTGGCACAACTTTCAACGCACAGCGTGCACCGCATGCATTGCACTCTGCGCAGAATGCATCAGGTAGCTTGCAACGCACAGCTTGCAGCACAGAGATTGCACCACAAGGCTTGCATCACGAAGCTTTAGCACGATAGCTTGCACCACACAGCTCGCACCGCACAGCTTGCAACATACTGATGACACCAGATGTTTCGCACCGCATCGCTTTCACCACATAGGTTGCAAGACACCCATTGCACCATACACAGAGAACCTGACATATAATTTGCAACGCACGTATTGCACATCGAGGGTGCAAGAGCATACGGTTTGGGACCCCAACTGGCTCACATGGTATGTGCAGATGAATTCATGTGTGTATGGTCTACGACTTGTTTGGAGAAAGATCTGGATTAGGACAACGATGAAGAAGCAGCAAGATGAGCAGCAACAGCTCGAGCTGGAGGCGGAGGCCGAGACTGAGGCGAAACCTCGGGGCAGTGAGAGAAGGCCTCCTCACCAACCGCCTCGTCCTCATCCTGTGGGCAGAGAAACTGTATGGACAATAGTTGGCCCGTTGAAGAGGACGGATAGGAGCGACCAGCTGCCAGAATAGGTAGCAACAGCGGGTGAATCTGACGTGCCGCATGTTTTCTCCCAGAGGGCACCAGCTGGGAGGAGGGATAAGAGAAGGCGGAGGCGGAAGACAGGTCGAGAAGAGGACCAGGTCGATCTGGAGGAGGACGAGACGGATCGGAGCGAGCCTCGGGTCACCCGTGGCACTATAGGCTGCCCGCCGCTTGGGGCTTGCTGGCCTGGGTCACGAAGTAGCCCACGGCAACCGCTGCCACAGAGATCCACAGAAGACCCCAGAGGACGGTTGGTATTCCAGTCACCTCTGCCAGCATGGCCGCGTCTGAGCGTGCCTCGGGCCGCTCCAAGACGTCGCTCTTGATGTCCAACACCGCGTACATGCAGCTGGTAAGGCCGATGACCCGCAGCAGGAGGTCGTTGAACCTGTCACTGAGGTAGTGGCCCGACGCGAACAGCGCGGCCCCGGCCGCAAGGGCGAAGAGCTGGCCGAAGCTGAGAAACGGTCGGACAAACACCAACCCAATCAGGCCTGTCATGACGCCAAGCCCCATGGAAGTGAATCTGCTGTACAGCGTGCGGCTCGCCAGGACGAGGATGAGCCCGCCCCACAAGGTGCTGCCCAGGTATCCTGCCGACAGCGTCAGGAATCTATTCCCACCGATGGTATAGCACACGCCGCCCTCCTGGGAGCTCACCTCGATGTGGTCGACACTGCCCCCCGTCAGCACCGCGGCTATTCCGTGGCTCGTCTCGTGCAGGAAGACGACGAGCAGCTTCAGGGGATACACCACCACCGTGTCCCACAGCAGCACGATCAGCACCACCAGCGCTACCAAAATGCCAGCCTGGCCCCAGTCCAGGCCGCACGGGCCGCCCGCCAGCCCGCGAGCAGGGGGCTCCTGCAGGGCCTGGCGGTAGCCGGCGCGGCTGGTCGTCGCCCCCTGCTGCCCGAAGAGGCCGCGCAGCCAGCCTCCTCCCGGCCCGTGCCCCTCCGAGGCCTGGCCCTCCAGGTCCAGGTGCCCCCCCCGGAACCCTGAGCTCCCGGAAGGCGTCGGTGGCGCCCGCGCAGCAGGGGCCGCCGGCGCCAGCAGGGGGGCCGCCGCGGGCCTCCTGCTGGGCGGGGAGAACCGGCGGATGCGCCGCGACGTGCCCGTCTTGGAGTTGGTCTGGGTCCACGGCGGGCTGCCGTGCAGATCGACGTGGTAGAGCTGGCCCTGCATCTGCACCTGGAACTGCGGCCTCCCGCTGCTCTGGTAGGCGTCCATCTGCACGCTGTCCTCCTCGGACATGTCCTGCCACTGCCCCCGGAGCTGCACTTGCCAGACCATGGCTGGAAGAGGGTGCGGCACACGGGGCGGCCTCTGTGCCAAAAAGGCTACAACGGAGGAGGAGGAAGAAGAGGACGAGGAGGACGAGGATGAGGACGAGGAGGAGGAAGAGGAGGAGGAAGGCGACGACATGGACGAAGAGACAGAGCAAGGATGAAGGACAGTGCGAGGATAATGATGGAGGAGAAGTAAGGCCTCACAAAGGCCCACAAAGGCCCCGCAACCCAACAGGCTGCTCCTCAACCGACTCGCTAACCAGATCGTCTGTGTCACAAACTCCAGGTTGAAACTTACCCCTCCCCCTTCGTCCGACCGGCCCTCCTACAAAGACTTATCCTCCTTCCTCATTATCCCGCTGCTTCTCCTACTCATCAGACATCTCCAATAACAACTTCACTTGCGACGGCGACCTATTAATTTTCATCGCACGTTCTCGGAAAATGACACATCAGACAACACTGTGAATCGAGCGCCTCCCAGAACCATCCTGTGCCGTCTGGGCGCCCTCCCGGGCCACGTTGGACGCCTCGTAGGCGCCTCCTGGGGCCCCACTAAAATAATTTGACAACACCCAGAAAAGGCGGAAGACACATTTTTCCCGACGCGGTACAGCACCGTAACCCGTTCAGTAGTACCCAGCGCATGCTCTCCATCCTCCTTCTCCTCCTCCGAATACTTCTCACGCGCGTGTGTCCTAACACTTGGGCTTCTCCTGAGCTCTGTCGGGGACCCGTCGGGGCAAAGCTTAGGCCCTCATTGGAGCCACGTGCAGCGTCTTGCTGCCGCATGCTTGCCAACCCTCCTGCGGAGATGGGTTCTCGTGTTCCCCACCTGCTCCCTGCCTGCTACTTGTATCATTTACTTGCCCTCAATATTATTTGCACTACGATTAATCATACTAGCCGACCACTCTGCAGTTGATCGGGAGCTTTTGTATATAGAGAAAGATGCGGGCGCTTCTGGGCGAGAGGAGAGTGATCGAGAGGAGAATGAACGTGATGATCAGGAGGGCGAGGCTCACGAGGGGGAGAATCAGGAGGGTGAGGGCAACGCGGGCGAGGATCAGGCGAGCGTGGAGCAGAAAGGCGAGAAGCCTGACCTCCTCGCGCGCCTTGCAAAAGGATGCCTCGAGCGAGAGCCCTGTTGGGACACACCCAGCGCGCCCCGGCGCGTGCCCAAAAAATCCTCCCTGGGGGCGCGGTGGGGCCGGACCTCCTCGCGCGCTGGGGGGCGACTCTGCGTGGATGCCTCGAGCGAGAGCCCTGCTGGGACGCGCCTGGTGCGCCCCGGGGCGCGCCCTGGAGACGGTCTCTGGGGCGCGCGGTGGGGCCTGAACTCCTCGAGCGCCTTGCGATGGTGCCTCGAGCGAGAGCCAGAGCCTGCCTTAGATACGCTACCGCCCCAGTGCGGGGAGAGAATGCGCTACAGCTCTAATGAACTCCATCCTCCTCCTCCTGCTCCGCCTCCTCCTCCTCCTCCTCCTGCTGCTACTCCTCCTCCTCCTCCTCCTCCTCCTCCTCCTCCTCCTCCTCATCATCATCATCATCATCGTTCCTCCCTCCTCCTCCTCCTCCTCCTCGTCGCCCTCCTCCTCCCTCCTCCTCCTCCTCCTCCCTCCTCCTCCTCCTCTCCTCCTCCTCCCTCCCTCCTCCTCCAGGGCCCAAAGACGGCCCAGAGAGGCCCCAAAAACGGCTTCCGACGGCTTCCGACGGCGTCAGACGTGCAGGGAACGCCCACAGACGACCAAAGGGGCTCCCAAGAAGCTCCCAAATGCCCAAAAGAGGCCCAAGAAGGCCCCCAAGAGGCCTCCAACAGGCCACCAGGAAACTGCCAGGAGACCCCCAAGACGCCTCCTCCTCCTCCTCCTCCTCCTCCTCCTCCTCCTCCTGTGTCCTCCTCCTCCTCTTCTTTTTTATTCTTCATAGTATTATAATCCTTCTGATTATTCGCATGCTTCTTCGTAGTACTTGTATCATTATGTGTGAAAATATGCCGCTTCTTTTTTGTTAACACTACTAGTCCTACTATGATTAGCCGTACGGCTCGAACTATCATATGCTTAGTAAGATGATTCGTCTTACCATGATAGTAGTAGTGTTGGTCGTCTCACTGGTCTTGGTATTAAGATTACTGCCACACTTAGTGACTTATTAATAATAGCATTAATACTCCTAGACGCCGCTGCGCCCGGGGGCGCGATGTTCCACAGACTTCGTCACCTCGTACGAGGAATAACCGAAAAATGTGGTGCCGAAACCACGAGGCGATCGAGTGCTCGTTAAACCTTGCCGTCGCTCGGGCGTCCATTCCCCGTGCATTTATCGGTTTCGTGCGTGTTGTTTTGTTCTTGCTCGATGGTCCAGGATGGTCTTCGATGGTTCTCGCCGAGAGAAATGCTGGTTCTCGCCGAGGACGAGGAGGAGGAGGAGGAGGAGGAGGAAGAGGAGGAGGAGGAGGAGGAGGAGGAGGGGAGGGGGAGGAAGAGGAGGAGGAAGAGGAGGAGGTGGAGGAGGAGGAGGAGGAGGAGGAGGAGGAGGAGGGGGAGGAGGAGGAGGAGGAAGAGGAGGAGGAGGAGGAGGACCACGAAGCGATCGAGTGTTCTTTAAACGCGACCTTTTGTTCAGGGCCGCGCTGTGCGCGCCCAGCAGCGCAGGCGAGACCCGATAGGGGCCGTCTGGATCCCGGAGTCGCAAATGGAGCGCCCGGGGCCCCCGGGATGCACTGAAGGGGCCCCAGGACGCACAGATAAATACACACAAAGAAAAGGATGCCCCAGATATTGTCCCATATCTTATGGGTCTCTGTCTTCCCCCCCACTTCCCATACGGCAGGTTCGTGTCGTGTCGACCCTGGCGTTGGTTCCTGACACCGCGGGGATCGTTCAACCTTGAACGATCGGGCGTCTCCGAAACGTCCAAGTCGTTCCACATCGAACGATTCTGGGCCGCCCGCGGCAATCAACGTTGAACGCCGCTGGCGGGGTCGCCGCCGGTCGACACGACGCGAACCTGCCGTACTCTCCCATCTTTTCCGGGGAATCGAGGATCAATTGTGTCCGTGTGTTTTTTCCCCTCCGGATGCACAGGGGAGGCCCTGCAAACTACAGCGACGAAACAGCCGCGCAGCCACTCCCCCTGGCCAGCGCGAGCCACTTCACGACACCGGAGGCGAGCACCGCTGGCGCCGCGGGCGCCTGCAAGGGCGGCCGACGCGATCGCCGAACGCCCGCCGCCTTCCAAGCCGCGCGGCAGCGATGGCGCGGGATCGCCCTCGCGAAAGACGCCAAGGAGGCAGCAGCGTCGCCGAATTCTTGACGCCGCCAGACTCTTCGAACGCGTCCACCACGCGCTCCGCCAGCAGCCAATCCAGCTCCTCTTCAGGAAGCAATGGCACCTTGTTGCCCAAGTCCAGCATGTCAGAACTGAACTCGCCGATGGTGTCACTTTACCTCTGCGCCGCGATTGGCTGGAGGACGATCACCATAAACGGAATGATGCACCAACGGCGCCTGCCAGGATCGCTGGACAACGCGCGCTTTCGCGCACTGCGGGCAAGGGCGTCGGCCTTGCCAGGCCAATCAGGGCCTGGCACAGCTGCGGAGGGTAACGAGCCAACTGGGTAGGAAGGAATCCCCGTCTGGACTCAGCCCGCCAAAAGAACCTGCGGCGATGTCGACGATTGATCCCCAAAGCCCCATCGGCGAATGGTTCATTGGTGACGATGGACGTTGGCTTCGGAGAGATGGACCCGCGAAGGCGCTGGTCAAATGAGACGAGATGAAGGCCAGACTCAGCGATCCACTCTACTAGAGCGTTTCAGAACGAACGATACATGCGATTTACAAGACCCGGGGGGCGCCGAGGCCCAGCCCAACCCCCGCGCCGCATAGCGCCGGGGGAAAACTCCAGGCAGAAGGAGAAGGCACGCTCCAAGCGCGAAGGCCCCACGCTCGACATCCGCCAACCCATGCGGCAGCACGAGAAGGCCACGTCTAGAGCGCAACGGCTTCAGCCCTCTGCGCTCCGCCGGAGCGCCGCCGCCGCAGAACTCGGGCACGTCGCGGACAAGGCGGGCGGGCGCGAGGTCGCGACGATCGCTGGCGGCAAGATCGCAGGCCTTCGCTCTCGCCGACCCGGCCCGCCCCCGGCGCCTCCTGCTCGACCGTCTCGCGAGGTCGCCCCGGCGACGCGGGGTCGGAACAGAATCGCGCGAAGATGGCCTCGCGCCACCCCCGGCCTGCAGCCGAGGGCGGCCCGGCCCGCCCCCGCTGACTGCCTCTTCGACCCGCGCGAAGGCCGCGCCAGCAGCTGGGCGAGTCGGCAAGGTTATCCGCGCGGATACCCAGGAATGGAATTTCGAAAAAACCGCCCGCCAAATCGATGGCAGTCGCGCGACGGCGCCGCCGATTCAACCTGCGCTTCGCGCCTCTGCCCGCGACGAAGGCGCCCGGGCGCGCGTCGCTGGCGCGCGGGGCGCGACGCCCCCACGCGGGCGCGGCGACGCAGGCGGACCTCCACGCCCCAAAACTCCCCGAAACTTCGCGCGCGCATCCTCGGGCGCGACGCGCTCGTTCCGACCGGGCCCGCCGAGCTCGAGCCAATAATGCTTGGCGGGCGACAGAGCAACCGGGGCCAAGCAGCAGCGCCCGTCCAAATCCACGTCGCCGCCGAAGCCAGTGCCGAAGGCGGCGCGCGGCGCGCGGCGGTCGGCCCACCGCGAAACGGGCCGCGCCGACTCCTCGGGCAACGCGGCCCAGGCCCTGCCGTGCCCCCCCGGGGCCGCGTCGGCGCACTCCACGCAGGCGCGCCACTCGGCGCCCGGGTCCTGCTCGGCGAATGGGACGAAGACGGTCGAGAGCAGGATTTCGCGCTACGACTCCGCCGACGAATCAGCGACGGGATGGCGCGGGGGCGGCGGGCTCTCCAGCCAGACGCGCACCTGCAAGAAGGCGGAGAGCAGACGCGGCCGAAAGCACCGGCAGCGCCCGCGCTTGCCCACCATGCGCTCCGCGCCCCTGCGGCAGACCACCCGCTGCCCCAGCAGGCTGAGGGGAGCCGCGAAGAGGCCCGACCTGCGTTGTCGGGTCGTCCGCGGCCAGCGGTGCGCGGGGTGGGCCTCGGCCCCCAGAAGCTCGCCCCCGCCGCCGCCGATGTTCTCGCCGTGGCGGGCTGGGATGTCGTGGCGGCCCCGAGCCCCCCCTTCCTCTACCGCCCAGGCCAGGGCAGCGCCGCGCGCCCGACCCCTGGCAGACGGCTCGTCGAGGCCCCGCGGGCCGTGGACGATGCGCCCCCCGACCGGCATCTCATCGCGGCAGGGCTCGTCGAAAAAAGCGCCCCCCGCCCCCCCCCCCGCGATCCAACGGCGGGGGAGGCGCGCGCATGGGCTTCGCGCGGCGCATCGGGCAGCCCGCGCAACCGCGCCCGCGCGGGACTGGCGCGGGAAGGCGCGCCAGGCATTTGCACCGCGACATCCGCGTGGACCGCGGGTGAAAGTAGCGCCGAAGGCCGCGCCCCCGGCGGCGCCGTCGCCGCGCGCGACCTCGGCAGACGGGCAGAGGCGGGGCGCGGCAGCTTGGCGTGGCCCAGGAGCTCGTCGACAGGGGGGTCGGAGGCATCGCTCTGCTCGGCCTCGGCCTTCTTGGCGCCGAAGGCCCCCGCGACGAGAGGCACTCCGCTGTGCTTGCATGCTTTCTTTCTGGAGCCGCGCGCAAGGGGCCCTGCCGCGACGTCGCGGGCAACCGGGCGAGGATGGGTGGAATCCACCAGCGCGCGAGGCCTCGCGGGCCACGCAGGCCGCTGACCACGCCAAGTGGCGACGGATGACGAACCTGATCAGCAAGACCAGGGAGTTGCTAGCCCAGCGCGACAGCCAGTTCGGCAACGGCAGGACGTCCGGGAACTCCCCCGCGCTTGCCGCGCGGCGCCGCGACGCGCCCCATGGGCTCGCGACTGTCGGCACGCCGCGCAAACTCTTGAACGGTCGCTGCCTCGGGCCAACCCTGCTCGGCCTCAGGGAAGCGGTGGACGCCCTGCAGCGCGCGCCGCTGGGCCTGCGACGGCGCCGCGCCGTCGTCGCCCCATTGGCCTCGCAGAGCCAGCTCGGCGACGCAATGGCCACGTTGCCCCAAGCGCAGACTGCGCCCCGCCGCCGGCGCCCGCACTCTGCGACCTCGGCGCCGCGGCGCCGAAGCTGGGGGAAAGGGAACATCACTGGCGACGACTCGCCGAACTCCACGACCCGCGATCGGCCGAGGCGCCCGCGCGGAGAGGAGCGCCCAGAGGGCCGCCTGCTGCTCAGCCACTTCCTGCGGCCGACCAGCATCGAGGCCAAGGGCGCACCCTGGCCGCCCGCCCCAGCGCAGCCACCGCTGCCGCGCCCGCCTCCACCGCGCTAGGTCGCGAGCTCGAGGGGCCCGCCTGGCTCCACGCACTCCGCATTCTCTCAAGACCCACCCCCCATCTTGGCCCCTGGATGGCGACGACACGCCGGGCCAGCACGCCCATCGCCGTCGCGAGGTCCTGGGTTTTGGTCAGCCCAGTATTGCGGGCGAGCGTCTGAACCTCGCGCTGGCCCCGCAATTCTGCGAGACCCGCGTGAGTGAAGGGCCGCTAGAATACGGCGCCTGGCGCTGCATCTCGGCGTCGGCCAAGCGGCCACGGCTCCGCTTGCGGTGCAACAGCGAAAAGAAATAGCCCAAGAAGGCACTGGGGTGCTTGACCGAGAACGAGAAGGCTAGCAAGTCGCCCTTGACCTTGAAGTGTTACGTCTCCTGTTTGCGTTTCTGCGTTGGGTCCGCGTGGCGGTTCTTAACATTGTGCCTTGTCTAGCAAATCAATGTGTCGCTGCTGCTGCTGCTGGAGCTGCATCAGCCGCTTAACGAATCAAGTCTGCAGTCGCGCTCCCGATTATGAATAGTATTCGTGTTATTAATATTTGTCATTCGTAATAATAGCAGTAGTCGTAGTAGTAGTAGTCGTAGTAGTAGTAGTAGTAGTAGTAGCAGTAGTAGTAGTAGTAGTAGTAGTAGTAGTAGTAGTACTAGTAGTAGTAGTAGTAGTAGTAGTAGTAGTAGTAGTAGTAGTAGTAGTAGCAGTATCACTATTATTCTTAGTAGCAGTAGCCGTAGTAGTAGTAGCAGTGGTAGTACTAGTAGTGGTAGTAGTGGTCGCAGTAATAGTGGTAGTAGAAGTAGAAGTAGAAGTAGCAGCAGTAGTAGTAGTAGTAGTAGTAGCAGTAGTAGTAGTACTAGTAGTAGTAGTAGTAGTAGTAGTAGTAGTAGTAGTAGTACGTAGTAGTAGTAGTAGTAGTAGTAATAGTAGTAGTAGTAGTAGTATAGTCGTAATAGTAGTAACAGTAGTAGTAGCAGTAGTAGTAGTAGTAGTAGTAGTAGTAATAGTAACAATAGTAGTAGTAGTAGTAGTAGTAGTAGAAGTAGTAGTCGTAGTCGTAGTAGTCGTAGTAGTCGTAGTAGTCGTAGTAGTCGAAGTAGTAGTAGCAGTAGTAATAGAAGAAGTAGTTGTAGTATAGTGGTCGTAGCAAAGGTACTAGTAGCAGTAGTAGTAGAAGTAGTCGTAGTAGTAGAAGAACAAGTAGTAGTAGTAGTAGTAGTAGTAGTAGTAGTAGTAGTAGTAGTAGTAGTAGTAGTAGTAGTAGTAGTAGTAGTAGTAGTAGTAGTAGTAGTAGTAGTAGTAGTAGTAGTAGTAGTAGTAGTAGCAGCAGTAGTAGTAGTAGTAGTAGTACTAGTGGTGGTCGCAGTAGTAGTAGTAGTAGTCGTAGTAGTAGTAGTAGTAGTAGTAGTAGTAGTAGTAGTAGGGTAGTAGTAGTAGTAGTAGTAGTAGTAGTAGTAGAAGAAGTAGTAGTCGCCGTCGTCGTAGTCGTAGTAGTCGTAGTAGTCGTAGTAGTATTAGTCGCAGTAACAGTAGTAGTAGCAGTAGTAGTAGAACTAGTAGTAGTAGCAGTAGTAGTAGTAGTAGTCGTCGTCGTAGTCGTCGTAGGAGTAGTAGTAGTAGTGGCAGTAGTAGTAGTAGTAGTAGTAGTAGTAGTGGTAGTAGTAGTAGTAGTAGGTGTAGTGTAGTGTAGTGTAGTGTAGTGTAGTGTAGTGTAGTGTAGTGTAGTGTAGTGTAGTGTAGTGTAGTGCAGTGCAGTGTAGTGTAGTGTAGTGTAGTGTAGTGTAGTGTAGTGTAGTGTAGTGTAGTGTAGTGTAGTGTAGTGTAGTGTAGTGTAGTGTAGTGTAGTGTAGTGTAGTGTAGTAGTAGTAGTAGTAGCAGCAGTAGTAGCAGTAGTAGCAGTAGTCGTAGTAGTAGTAGTAGTAGTAGTAGTAGTAGTAGTAGTAGTAGTAGTAGTCGTCGTAGAAGTAGTAGTAGAAGTAGTAGTAGTAGTAGTAGTAGTAGTAGTAGTAGTAGTAGTAGTAGTGAGTGTAGTAGTGAGTGTTGTAGGCGTAGTGCTGCTGTCTTCTCCTCCTTGTCCTTGAACCCAGAAGCTACGCCTCCTCTCTGCATCTGGCTCTGCGGCGCGCGCACCCCGCAAAGCATCGAAGCTGGGCCCAGCGACGAGACCGGGCCAGCCGGGGCGCCGCCGGGCGCGCCCAACGCCGCGGAACCCGGCCCCGCGGCAGCCACGGACGCCGCAGTGCCCGCGTAACCAGCGCTCCGTGCGCCACAGGCGGAGGCGCGGCGGGCAGCGCAAGAGCCCCCCCAGCCGCGATGGGCGGCGACCGCACGGTCCCTCCAAGAGGCACGAACACTGGCATCGCAGCAGGCTGCAGCCCCGCCGCGCCGAGCCGCGCAGGGCCGGGGACGTTCGCGGCGATAGGATAGCCGCTGCGATCCCGCCAGCTTCCTGGCGAAGCACAACCAGTTCCAGCTGGCTCGGACCCCACTGCCGGGCGGCGTGGGGCGGCTCGCACACCCAGTTGGCCGCCGCACCTGGCGCTCCAAGGGGAGCCGAGCGAAGGCCGCCGTCTGGCGGGGCCAGGGCAGCGCGGAACTGCCCCAGGACCAACCGCGCCAACCTCCACACCAAGCTCGCGCCCGTCGCGACGGTGGTCAGGGCGAGAGCGTGGTCCTTGTTGGGCTACCGGCCGAACACGAGAACCTCGTCCCGGTCGCCGCTGCGGCTGATGAGGACCCAGGCCAGAGCTGCCACCCTGATGGGCACGCCGCCTGCCAGCGCCATCTCCACCAGCTCGATCTCCAGAAGGGTTGACGCACCTGCGAGCTCCTACCGAAGATCGCGCGCAACAAGTCACAGCAGACGTCGCTGCACGCAGACAGCGCACCACGCCACACGGCGTCAGGCCCCGCGGGCCGCCGCGCCCACAGCCGCTGCGAGCCTCCGCAGCCGACGAGCCGCCTGGCCGCGATGCCGCCAGGCCGACGAGGTCAACGAACTCGCGAGCAGCCCGACCGCCTACAGCCCTTGCCAGGCCCAGGTTCCGCCTACGCCCACGGCGCTGTCGACCGCCTGGAGCTCGTGGCTGCAGACAGTCGACAAAGCACTGAGTGAGCACCTCGGGCGCGCGGCGGACTCCGAAGTATCGCACAGCAGATGTCTGGTACGCCGCGAGCTAGGCCAGCAGCGAAAGAGATACCCAAGAATACAGGAGACAGGGCGAGTGGTCACTGAGGCCCGCCGTGGTGCCACAACAAGTCACCGCGAGGGGACCTTGAGCCAAGATGAATGCAGATATGTCGAGTCGGGGCTGGGCTGATCAACGATGTGCAGAAAACCATCCAGCGAGCTCAATCTATACTTGTGCCATGCCAATACTACTCTCACAGCACTCCTGCAGTATCCATATCACATCCCGATCGCATTCCCAGAACATACTTGTAGCAGTCCTGCAGTATGCCTGAACTCCTGTAGAGGAGCCCTTGTCGAATTCGTGTACTAATCCAGCAAAAGCGGGCACAAGCCCAACCCGTACAACGAACCATTGAACATTAGTTGGCGCGACAGAGAGCTGTGACCCGTCGTGTTCTCCATCGAGCCGCATCGTCGATGCATCGGCGATGCGGCGCCATCTTCCGACCCCATCTGCGCTGAGCCCATTTCAGGGTCTAGAAAGCTACGGGGCAACGATAGGGGGGGGGACTGACATAGGGAGGGAACACATTGGCCTGGAATCAACGGTACATCGCCGATCGATCGGCGATAGGCCGCCGACAGCGAATCCGCACCTTCATCCTATCGCCGATACATGGGCGACTGGCGGTCGGCCATAAATGGGCGATTGGCTGGGCGATCAGAACCGTATCGGCGATAAATGAGCGATTGGGGGTCGATGCCTCCTCCCCTATGCAGATTCCCCCCCCTTGGATGCCCCCGAAGGAGAAAGAACAAACGCCATGAACATGTAATGTTGTCGCTCCGCGCGGAGTCCTTGGATCTGCACTGGACCCCCCTCCCTGGCGCTCGGAGCGCGCCAGGGGCGGCGCCGGAGGCGCCGCTGGGGGGGGGGGGGCCCAGCACAAAAATTGTGTTGGGGCGTTTGTTCTTCTGCGACCTGCAGCGCCACACTGCCCAGAGCACGATTCTCTTCGCACCACTGGGGGTGAGCCACGGGCCACCCGAGCCAGGCCGCGAAGGCGGGGCGCGGGGCCTCGCTGCGGCCAGCCCGGCACGAGCGCATGGCGCTGGCGCTGCGGCCCCCTGCGGCCCCCTCCCGGGGCGGGGAGGCGTCGCTGCTCGGAAGCGGCGGGTTCCCTCCCCTCCTGCTCGGAGGCGGCGGGTTCCTTCCCACCCTCCTCCTCCTCCTCCTCCTCCTCCTCCTCCTCCTCCTCCTTTTTCGACGTTGTCCAGACATGAAGAACGAGCTTGTTGCGTCAGGAGATAAAACGGTAAGACACCTGAATGCAGACATAAGCGGAGCAGGAGGTGCGAGGAAGCAAAGAAAAGTAGCGAAGCCCGAGAGCGCATAGAGTATCAGATCTGGAGGCGTCAGCAAGGTATTCCCCTCCCACCGATTATGTTTTCCTGGATCCTCTCACCCATCCGATCCCACACGTGGCCAGGGCCCTCACCGAGAGCAGTTCCCATTTGCAACTCTCACCGAGGGCAGCTGGGAGTCCAACATTCGCGGCCTCAACTTGCGAGAGTGCCATATCCTCGGCATCGATTCTCAAACTCATAACCTATTATGTGATTTCCCTCACCGAGGTTTAAAGTAGCTGCGACCCGCTGTCGCACTTTGAGTGCAATGCCGTCGCAATGACGAATGCCGTCTACTCCCCCTTCCCCAACCAAATCGCCTCCTACTCTATACCTCCCCCGCTACGCCTAGGATACCACGACTGGTGGCAAAAAGAAACTGCCTCCCATGCACGCATCGGGGATCTTCTGACCCGGGTCAATCCAGACCCGGGTCAGTCAGGCCTTGCAGAATCCTGCAAGATCCTGCACCCAAGCCCGGGTCAGTGCGGAAGATCCTGCAAGATCCTGCAGGACCCTGCACCAAGACCCGGGTCAGTGCGACCCTGGCCCTGCAGGATCCTGCAAGATCGGGCGCTCTGGCTGACCCCCGTTGGCACTGACCCCCGTCTCGAGGCTCCCGAACGCAGATCAACTGAGAGATGCCGGCTCCATAGTCTGGCTCGATGGCCACGTGCCTCGCGTACCAGGAGAATGGAGGCGGAGCGGACCGAGGAGCGGGGCTACATTCAGCCTCTGCTCGTCTCGGGAGCCGCTGTGCTCGAGCATCCGCCGCGACATCAAGGTGAACGGTCCACCTCCACCACTTCCTCGTCAATCCACCTCCAGCATACCATATCTATATGATCGGCTCCCCGCCCACTGCACGTCAATGTCGGCACACCCCTCACACGCTTCGCGGCCCCATCAGGAACTCCACCGGAGACCCCAGGTCGCAGGTTCCACATGCGGATCCCCGCCCACCGCGCGTTCATCGCGGCACACCCCTCAAGCGCTTCGTGGCCCCATAAGGAGCGTCCCCCTTCTCTTCGCCCCACCTGCCTTGCGGCACCTGCAAGTGCACATGGTTGGGTCTCTCGCCAGGCTAATATTGTCAAGCTGGGCCTCCTGCCACTTAGCGGGGCAGTATGCTGGGGGGGGGGGAGGCAGAGGGAGGAAGGATTAGGTCGGGCATGTCCCCCTACAGGGGGATCTTGGGCGAAAAATGCAACTACTCAAACAATACTCCAAGCATGCTCAACAAATAATCAAACAATCGTCCCCAGACTATTTTTCCCTACCTAGGCTCTGCCTAGAAGGGTTCTTACTCGCTTGGTTTAAAGGGGCCGGGCAGTGCAAACCGCCCCGGGCGGTTCCCCCAGTCCCCTGGGAGCCAAGCAAAAGCAACAGCAAAGGTAAAAGCAAACGCGCGGTACCCCCAGTTGCGTTCCCTGGGTGCCAAGCAACAGCAAAAGCAAAGGCAAAAGTGAAGGCAAAAGCGAAGGCAAAGCAAAAGCATAGCATAGCATAGCATAGCATAGCATAGCATAGCATAGCATAGCGCAGCATAGCATAGCGCAGCATAGCATAGCATAGCATAGTCTAGCCTAGCCTAGCCCAGCATAGCATTGCGCAGCATAGCATAGCCCAGCATAACATTGCATAGCGCAGCATAGCATAGCATAGCATAGCGCCTCATAGCATAGCGCAGCACAGCATAGCATAGCATAGCCTAGCCCTGCATAGCATTGCGCAGCATAGCATAGCTTAGCATAACATAGCATAGCATAGCAGAGCAGAGCATAGCGCAGCACAGCATCCACTCTTGCTGCTGCTATATATATATATGTATACTTTCCTAGAGGCTCCAACTAATGTTACTTTCCTAGAGGCTCCAACTCCTAGGTGGGGTCGCACTAGGATAATTTATTACTTTTGAGCATCCCCCCTATAGAGGGACAGGCCCGACTTAAACAGACGAGCGCGTTCCACTACTCGCAAAGTGACTACTCTCAAATGGCCTGGACCCTCTACGGGGAAAGCTACGAGAAATTACGCTGGAGCAGACATGTGTTTTTCGGACGTTTGCGAGTAGGCACTTTGCGAGTAGTGGAACGCGCTCGGTGAGTAAAGGAGGGAGTGAAGGAGAGATGCGGATGAGTAGAGGGGGGAAAGGACACGGCGGGGAAGAGGGAGGAGGAGCGCGGGATCCAGGAGGGACGGAGGGACGAGCAGCGCGAAGCCGCCATCCCCTGGGCTTAATTGCCGCAGCCTGCAGAGCCACGGCGCAGTCTCCCTGGCGGCGTATCTTTAGAGGCCTCCTGGATTCGAGAGTCCCGAAACGGTGCGGTGACAGACCGTGCGGTGACCTCGAAATTCCCCAAAACCTCACCGCACGGTCCGTCACCGCACGATCTTGGGACCCCAGAGGCCCCAGTCGCCCGAGACGTCCTCGAAGAAGGCCTCGAGTCCCAAAACCGTGCGGTGACCCCGAATCCCCACCGACTCACCGCACGGTGTGGTCACCACCCCGTTTGGGGGCCCCCGATGGATGGGGTCCGAGTAGATGGGGCCGGAGGATCGCGCCGCATCGCCAACACATCGGCGATGCATCGGCGAGGCAACGGCGACGAATCATTGACGTCGGCGATGCATCGGCGACGTCGACGTGAAGCAAAATGGGGCTCCGCATCGAGCCGCATCGCCGATGCATCGGCGATGCGGCGCGATCCTCCGACCCCATCTGGTCCGACTCCATCTGGGGAGGCCTAGAGTATTCGAGATGTCCTGAAAGCCTTCCGGGAGAATGTGGGAAGCGACTCTTGGGGCCTCTTGGGGCCTCTTGGGGCCTCTTGGGGGCACTTGAGAGCTATTGAGATCCTCTCAGGGCCCTCCGAGGCGCTGGGCAGCTCTGGGGCGCGTCCTGGGGGCTCGTTGGGGCGTCTTCGGAACGTCTTTGGGGCCTCGGCGGTGCCTCTTCGGGCACCTTCCCGCCGCTCAGGACCTCTTGTGGCCTCTTGGGGCCCCTTCCCGCCGCTCGGGACGCCTCTTGGGGGCATCTTGGAGCTCTTTTGGGGGAGCATGCGCAAGCCTCGGTTGCGCATGGGAGGTGGAAATGCGAGACACAAACATCATCGATGATCCTTAGGTTGTTTGATGATTTTGGCATCTCGAGGGCTTCTCTGAAGCTTTTGGGGGACTCTTGGAAACCTTTTCGGGCGATCTCGGCCGTCTTGCAGCCTTGGAGCACTCTTGGGCTGTTTGGAGAACGTCCTTGGCCGTCTTCAGGCACTCTAGGGGCTCTCTTGGACGCCTGGGAGGGCGGTACCCGGGCTTTGCCGCAGATGGTTGCGCGAGGTGCGCGGGGCCCCGGGGAGGAGGGCGGTATCATCATATGATATACAGGTACATACATACATGGCCGATTCCCCCCCAAAAAATGAATCAAACAAATGTGAACCACAACTTGAGCAGGGACCGACCGTCCCGGCATTCCTATAGGCCTACCACGAAAGTCTCTTAGAACCCAGCAATGTTTTAATAACAAAAACAGTGTTCTTAGAACATGGACACGATGTGTTAAAACAAGACTGTCCCAGCTAGAAATGTCCTCAGAACATTTCGCGCAAACCACAAAAGGTTATTAGAACATTGTTTGGTAGGCATACAGGAACGCCAGGACGCTTCGCCACTGCTTGAGCTACGCATATCACGTTTGTGCAATACATGTCCATGTTTATTGAGCTCTTCTTGCGACAACTCCCACTAGCTGGCTGGCGCTGGGCTCACCGCTACCTGGTGTCATGGATACCAATGGGGCTCTTGTGGAATGCGCTTGCCGATCGCAGCGGCCGCAAGATCTTCACCTACACCAGCCTGGAGGGCGATAGGCCCCTTCCGTACCACATGCCAGGCACTGACAATATTGTTTGTCACTGGTTCTCTGTGCGCACCTCGCGGTTGCCGGTGATAACTCCAACAAGGAAATGGTAGTATGAATGGGTAAGC
>CAUYUJ010021015.1:210697-283197 GCA_963575745.1 Prorocentrum cordatum | reverse complement strand
CTGAGACCTCCTCGAAATCGTCTCGCTGACGAGGCTCCCGCCTGATACTTCCCCCCATTCCTGGCTTCAGGAGCCTAAGAGTGACGACTGTCACACGGTTCCTGTGACCCGCTCGGATTAGTAACATAATCTGCGGGCCCCTCAGGGAGGAGGCTCCCGCCCGAGACAATTCACACACAGACGAGGCTCCGACCGGATACTTCCCTCACATCCTGGCTTCAGGAACCAAATAGCGACGACAGTGACACCGTTCCGATGACCCGCTCGGATTGATAACATAATATACGGGCCCCGTCAGGAGGGGGCTCGCGCCTAAGACTTCCTCGCACGTCACTCACAGACGAGGCCCCCGCCGGATATTCCTCCAGATGAGTGCGTGGGTGTGTGAGTGTCAGAGTGTGTGACAAAGGTGACGATGATGGTGTGATAGTGATGATGAGTGGGTGATGAGTGATAGTTATGAGTGGGTGGTTGAGCCATTTTGGGGAAGTGAACCAGTGAGTGAGCATTTCTGGGAAAGTGAACCAGGGAGTGAGTGAAGAAGGGATGAGTTAATGAGAGTGATCGAGTGAGTGTGATGACGAGTGACTGAGTGGTGCGTGAATGTGAGTGCGTGAATGAGCGAGTGAGTGAGTGAGTGAGTGAATGAGCGCGTGTGTTGGAGTGAGTGTGCGAAGGGAGAAGAGGAGAGGGGGTGAGGGGTTGCTGCGCGGGATGTGTGCAGAGAAAACAAGAACCCCACATTGGATGCGGGAAAGGAACAATTCTAGTCAAAAGAGCACGAACAATCGTCGCACGACGTTTGTCTTACTACTCTTGAATGTTCCCCTGTAGAGGGGCATGCCCGACTTAATTCTAGTGTAGAGTATTCGACCTGTTAGGACCCCTTTCTGGCCAACCGTCTCCGCCCCTGCCGACCCTTGTTCCCAAAAGGCTTCCAAAACGGCCCAAGAGGCCTCCAAGCGGGAGGGGGAGAAGTGAGGGGGCAGGGAGGGAGCGAGGGAGGGAGGGAGTGGGAGGTGGAGGAAGGGAAGGAGAGAGGGTGGGAGATGAGGTACCGTAGCAATGTGGTCGCAGAAGGAATGAAGAAGGATTATGATCAGGATTTGGGCGAGGATCGATGATCGTGAGGAAGGTAAGGTGACCAAGGTGAAGACAAGAGAAAAGGGAGCGAAGACGGAGCAAAGTGTAGAGAAGGCGGATGGCCACGGGAAAGTATGCTGATGTTATGTTGATGGGTCACTGTCACGCAATCACAAGTACAGCCAATACTGTTGGTAAAAGTGTTGTGTGCTAGTGATGGTGACGCTTATCATTTCCGGCATAGTTGTTCTAGCTGGTCTGGCGCACGGCTGCAGTCCCCAAGCTCACGCTTAAGCTTCAAAGCGTGTTCTTGCAACGGGATGAGCTCTTAGCGAAGGCGCAATAGACCGATGCGAAAAACTAGCACCCAAGTGAGGCCGAGCTTTCCCTCCACCGTCTGCCAACACATTTCGTCACATCGGACGCGCAAGAACTGTCTCGCCGTCGGCAACTTAAACAAACTGCCCCGATTGCTGTCGGTGCTAAGCGTCCGAACAAAGGACTCTCAGGAACACGGAACTGTGCCCTCCAAATGACGATCCGTCCCGAGTGCCTGGTACCGACCGAAAGACTTGCCGTGGCTCGGACGTCCATTTCCCGTGTATTTTGGGTTTCGTGCGTGTTTTTTTGCTCGATGGTCCAGGATGGTCCTCGATGGTTCTCGCCGAGAAAAAAATGCACACGTCCGAGCGATGCCAAGAGGAAGGAATGTCACACAAAAGCGAACACGACAATGAACAGAGAGCGGTTCGACAAAAAACTAATTGACCGCAGACGCGCGGCCCGCCTGCAGAGGTGGGCGCACGTGCGAGCCTACCGCAAATGGGGGCACGTGCTGGAGAACCAGGCAGGGCTGGTGCCCAATTCAAGGGAGGGAGAAGGAGGCGGGGCGTCTTCCCGTTGCCTCGGGCGCGTCATAGGATCATACGCTGGTGAAGTCAGGACCGTGGGGTCCCAATCGCTCGGTGCGCAGGGAACTCACGCACCCCTAAGACACGTCGGGGCATCGCCTCGCCGGCCGTGTCTCAGGCAGCTTTCAACACCAGTGGGCGGAAATTCGCCGACCCTTCGGCGTGTCGAAGACGCCATCGTTGTCGTCATCATCGTCGTCGTCGTGAGTCCCAACGACATTGAAGATCAATGAAAAGGAACGTCGTAGTGAAGTCGATTCCCGGCATCCCTTCCCTGCCAGGGGCGTGGGGGTGGGTGGGGTGAGGTGGGGGTTTGGGGACGGGAGGGCGTGTCCTGGGTCAGAATACCGTCCCCCCCCCCCTGGGTCCCGGCGGTTCCCGGCGGGGGGCGTCGCCAGCGAGGGTCCTGGGGGAGGTCCCGCCTTCAGGGTCGGCGGCACCGGCCGGGAGGCCGTCGCAATACTCCACCAGGGAGGCGACAGCGGCAAACCCTATCGCCAACGAATGCCTGGTCGGTGCGAGCGCCGTGGCCGCGGTAACGTCCGGTCGGGCCACAAGCTTCGCCTCATATGCATCGAATTATTGTTAGGTCTGGCATGTCCCACTACAGGGGGGTGTTTGGGCGAAAAATAAAAAATACTCAAACACTACCCCCAAATGATCAAACAGTACTAAAAAATCGTCCCCAGACTATGTTTTTACTATTTGGGGATGTTCCTCCTGTAGAGGGACAGGCCCGACTTAAGACTATTGCCACACCGCAGAGGGCAGACGGCAGCACCTGACAGAGGCAGACGGACGCACGAGCCCAGAGGGCGCCAGTGTTCAAGAAGTGCGGCCACGTGGAGGAGGATCGAGAGGGGGGGGGAGCTGGCTCCGGGGGCGAGACAGGAACCTGGCATCGGCGACGCATCGCCGACGGATCAGGGATGAGCACCCGCTAGAGTGGAGGCCAGCCCACAAAAGACCTTCCACAAGAATCCCAGCCCTGAGACCCCAGGACGTCCTTGGCTTTTTGGCGTGGGCACGTCGCGCTTTCCGTGGCAGAATCATCACCGAAGCCCAAGAAACCCAGGGCACCCTGGAGGCAAGCGGGGTGTCTCTTGGCCTGGGCCCCCACTGCACAGGAAGCCGCACGCTCCTGGCCCGCATGGGGGGCCCGGGCCCGGATTGACATGACATGGGCGAGTGGGGGCCGATGCTTCCCGCCCTGTGCTGGGCCGGTCCCCCCCCCCGGATGTCGCCACCGATCCATTACACCCGGACTCAGGTGCAGCCTGCCAGGACAGCGGCTCCTCCGTCTCCTGCACGTCGGCTCCCCGCACGTCGCCCGTCGTCCATCGCGCAGAAGCCTCCGCACTCGTCCTCCATGGCCTTGAGCGCTGCAGCGCACATGCAGTCCAGCGCCCCGTCAATCGCGTCGAAGGCGTGGCTGCAGGCGCCGTCGAGCGCCCTGTCGCAGAGCAGCTCGACGTCCGCCTCGAGCTCCACCTCAGGCCCTGCGCCGGTGGGCCGGAGCCCGGCCTGGTCGCCAGCGGGGCCACGCCCAAACTCGGCCTCGAGGTCCTGCATGACCTTGGCACTGTGGCTGTCCATGGAGTCCAGCTCCCGGGCGCAGAGGGCGTCCAGCTCCAGGTCGCATCTGCGCCCAACCTTCGCCTGGAAGGCCTCGAAGTCGGCGCCCAGGTCATGGAAGGTGAGATCGCACTGGCGCCCAATATGTGCCTGGAGGGCCTCGAAGTCGTGCCGCATCTGCGCCTGGAAGGGCTCGAAGTCGATGCCCAGGCCCAGGTGGGTCGGCCCTGCCCGCACGTGCCCAGTTGCCCTCGCGAGGGGCGCGGAGGCGCCCGCGTCCAGTGGGTCCAGCTTCGACTCCTTGGCCAGTGCCGAAGGGATGCCACGGGCGCCGATCGCCAACAGCATCGCGAAGAGTGCGCACAGCACGGCTGCAGTCGCCACGAACCCAGTGGGGCCGAGGAGTGCAATTGTGGCCTCAAAGGCCATCGCTGTTCCAATCCGCCAATCTGCCAATGGCACGTCGGGGCAAAGTAGAATGCCTGTTCTCTGCCTGGCAAATGTTCTGTCGTCCGTCTTCCACGGCGACCCCTCATTCCCATGTCGGAGCCTGCTTCGGAGAGCCGTCCCCTGTTCTCGAGCGCTCCTCGCGGCAGCAAGAAGGCTCCAAAAAAGGTCCGAGCCCGTTCGGAGACACGCGAGAAGAGGCCCTGGGCAAGGGTGGCCCTCACGGCGACCCCTCGCCGTGGTGCTCTGATCCTGTCAGAGCCTGCTTCGGAACGCCGTCCCCTGTTCTCGAGCGCGCTTCCCGGCAGCAACAGGTTACCAGCCTCGCACGTAGCCCTATCCCCAAGATTGACACGCCAAAAGGCGATGACAATCGTAGGGATCCGCCCTCAAAAAATAAAGGAATCCCCAAGATTGGCATCGCGATGAGGAGATGCCCAGCATAGGGATATAGGGATATGTTCCAGGCTGGTAAACAGGGCTCCCAAAAACGTCCCCAAGAGACCGCTCGGAGGCGCGCGAGAGGGGCCGTGTGCGGCACGAGGGGCCCTACGCAGGTGCGCGGCCTTCGCGGGGGCCCGCGGGGGAGGCGCAAATCCTGGGGGGCAACCACTGGGAGGCCGCCGCCCCCGGAGAGCCGACGCTCCACAAAAATTGGAGCGGCGGGCTTTTGGACCGCGTTCGGCCTCCGGGGGCCCTCGCCGGGCCTCGGAGCCGCCAAAATACGGGCCTATGGGGAAGTGGTCCAGACCTCCGGGGCCCACGCACCGAATAACTTGGAGCAGCCGGATGTCTGGGTCAGAATTGAAAAGATGAAGCCCCGCTGGGGGGCTGCTACGCCGGATAAGGCCGCGGATTGAGCGGGATTGAGCGGGATGCAGCCGGATTAAGCAAGGCTCAGCGGGATTAGGCCAGATAAGGCCGGAGTTCGGACCAGGCCTGAGTCAGGATCTGACCTCCCAGGAGTGGCATCCGAACAAACCCAGGCGCGCAAGCCGCTGCTGTCGCATCACGTGCAGAGATCAAGAAACTCCGGTGGGGCCCGCACCGAAAAGGTCACGCCGGGCAAAGGGTCCCTCTTACGGTTAGGTCGGGCCTGTCCCCCTCCAGGGGGATGTGGGGCGAAAAACCCAAAATACCCCAAACATACCCCCAGAATGCTCCAAAAGAAAACTCCAGAAATCGTCCCCAGAAATCGTCCATGGCATTGGATAAGGAAACCTTCCAAAGGAATCCAGGGTCTGGAAGCCAGAGGAAACACGATCGTGGATTGGCCCATGGATGCCCGGGGGACCCTCGACGGCCCGAGGGCTTCCGACGACGACACCCCAAGGTGGCTCCAAGAGTGCCCCACGTCGGCCACACGTAAGAGTGACCCTGGACAAGAGTGACCTTTGGTGCGCGACTGAACGGGGGACGCGGGGCGGCCAAACCAGGGCGCGCAAGCCGCTGCTTACCGCCTCGCGATCGGCGATCGGGGGATCCCAGTGGGCCCGCACCAAAGGTCACTCCGGCGAAACGTCACTCTTACGTGCAGTCGACCCACGGTGGTTCTGCCGAGCCTCTTCGGGAGAGCTCAGCCGGGACAGCCCGAGAAAACCCGGCCGGCCCCCCCCAAGAGGCCTCCCCAAGCTGGCCTCCGAGGGGCCACCAAGGGAGCCCCGCGAGACGAAGGCCGAAGCACTAGCAGCATCCGCGATACGGACGGAGTGCAAAGATGCGGCACCCTTGGAACGGCGCGAACCCCGTAGATGCGCGCGTCCAAACGTGCTAAGGATGGCCAGAACCGAAGGATGCAAGGGGCAAGGGCCCATCCGTAAAACCGGCCGCGGCTGTGAGCCGATCTCGAGTTACCAAGAAACACTAGATGGGCGTAGATGGGCGACGCAAAAGCCATGCAGCGCTGCGGTCGCGCCACGCTCGCAGGGCCGCTCTGAAGACTGCCTCAGCACATCTCTACCAGGCCGCTGCTCGAGGGCTCGGCAGAAGGATCGCGCTCAAGGCCAACCGAGAGCATCCCGGATTCCCGCGGGGACCTCGCGAAGCAGTTTGTTCTGCAGGGCCTGTCCTACGAGGCACGGCGGCGCGGTCGGCCGCAGGCAGCTGGATAAGGTGTGAGATATGGTGAATGCCGGAATGTAGTAAGTGTGCCGAGTCTGCATGAGCCACAAGGAGCAAGAGAATGGCGCTGATGGCAGGGAGGAGGAGGAAGAGGAGGACAATGATCACGAGGAAGAGGCGGACAAGGATGAAGAAGAAGAAGAAGAAGCAGAAGGCACGGCTTTGCGCGTGCGGTCTCACCATCTGACCTGCTGAGAAGAAGAAGCGATCGAGCTCGACTGAAAGCTGCATCGAGCACAATCGCAATCACCGGGGCCCGCGGTGACGAGCGTCACGCACCGCGCACCCTCGCACAGGACCCCGCCCACCGAGGCAGAGGCACATCACGGCTCTCTCGGCTGGGCTGGGGGGTGCCGCCCCTCGGGCGTCTCGACCCCTAGCCGCCGACACCGCGTGTGTCCGGCGGGGCACCGAGGACATTCGCCCCGCCCCGTCAAAAAACGTCGGTGGTGGGCCTGATTTTCCACCACCACCACCACCACCACGAAGTTGGAGGGGGAGGGGGTCCTCCTCCTCCTCCTCTCCTCCTCCTCCTCCTCCTCCTCCTCCTCCTCCTCCTCCTCCTCCTCCTCCTCCTCCTCCTCCCTCCTCCTCCCTCCTCCTCCTCCTCCTCCTCCTCCTCCTCCTCCCTCCTCCTCCACTCCTCGTCCTCCTCCTCCAACTCCTCGTCCTCCTCCTCGTCGTCCTCCTCCTCCTCCTCCTCCTCGTCCTCCTCCTCCTCCTCCTCCTCCAACTCATGGTGGTGGTGGTGGAAAACCGGCCCATCGTTCAGAACTCCTGCATGCGAGGGGCCCCCGGCGCGCCTCCTCGCCCACAGCGCCTCCGCCGAGCCTCTCTCCCTCGGGAGAGAGAGGCTCGGCACAGGCCGGGTCAGCGCCACGGGGGAGGGGAGGGTAGGGGGAACGGGCGCGAGGGAGCGGCAGGCGGGACGGGCGGGCGTAAGCGACAACCTTCGGGATCGCGCAGCTGGCTCAGCACAAAACTGAATACAGGGACGAGGAGGAGGAGGAGCGCATGCATAATCCCGAGTATGGGTAGGCGGGAGGAGGCCGAGGAGGGCGGGGCACCGGAAAGGCGAGGATGAGCCGGCGGGGGAGACGCAGGAGGACGGTGCGTGCACGCTACGAATATCTCGGCCGGTCTGCATTCTTGTGCAGTCTGTGGCGCGAACACGTCTTTGATATGCAAGCCTGGTCAGAGCGGCGTGAGCATGAAACGTCTGCGTGCCATGGGGGGTGAGGCCAAGGCCTGGTCATAGCGTGTTGCCGCTGCTACTGCGGCCAAGATGCTATCATGCGTCATGAGGAACGCTACGTAAGGAACGAAGCCCCCCTTGGCTCCAAAAGCGCCTGGGTGAACGAAGAGCGGTAGAGGAACAACCACTGAAGGACTGAAGGAACGGCGAGCCCCTAGGGAACCCGAACTGCTCCTCATGTCAGAGTCTTGACTGTACTCTTACACCAGTGGCGCCCGAATGCATCGCCTCAGTCATCGTGTTGAATCCCGCTCGCCAAAGAGGCCGCTGTGCGAGAGCGCCCCTCAGCCATGAGTTTTGATTTTTGCCGCCACATGGCATGCAGAAGAAATGACGTGACGACTTCGTCGTTGTTTTCTGGCACCACGCTGATCAATCATTCCATCTTGAGCGATCGCGGCTTCCCGATAACGCAGATCGTTCGGTGTCTGCCGATTGTGGGACTCTGGCGGCGTTCAACCCCGAACGCCCACGCTGGAGTCGCCGCCGCGTCGACACGACACGAACCTGACGTAGATGGCAAGGTTGCGCCAAACTGGAAACCCATGCGCGTGTCGTCGACGCTCGACGTCGAGGTCTCGCGTGCGCGTGCTTTGCCTAAGAGTGTGTGCGTCGCCGATGCTGAGAAAACCTGGCCCACTGCCGCAACCCTTTCGGGAACGCGCTAAGACTGACCCAGAACGCTCTGGAGCGATTGACTCGGGCCCCCGGGCGCCACTGTCGTTCGTGTGTTGTTGCAACCTCGTTCTCCCCTTACGGCAACCCGCTCAACATCTGTCCTGGACTCTCCCTGGGCACCATCCTGATCCTTTCTCCAAGCCGCGTCCAGCAATAACAACGCGGGGGGTCACAAAAACCCAGACAATACAAAAGAGGAGGAGAGGGAGGTCTCCAGAGGTCCCGAGAGGCCTCTGGAGACTCGAAACAAAAACTAAGGGCGCTGAAACAACAGATCGTCACGCACTCGGAAGCCGACCGAAGCGACGTCGAAACCAAAACCGACCGAAACCGACGGGCCGCAAGAAGCCTAGAAGGGCGCAGCGACGCAGAAGGACACAACAACCGACCGAACCGAACCGACCGAATCTAAACGGCTGCCACGCAGCCGAACTGACAGAACCGCGGACACCGCCTCCTGCGTCCTGCGGTCTGCATCCTCCCACACTCCTCCTCCGCCTTCCTCCTCCTCCTCCTCCTCCTCCTCCTCCTCTTCCTCCTCCTCCTCCTCCTCCTCCTGCCTTCTCTTCCCTCCCTCCCTCTCTCCCTCTATACCCAGAGGTCCTTGAAGGCCTCTGGAAGCGCCTGGACGGCTGTGTAGGCTCCAACATCGCTCCGACGCATCGACCCTTGATCCTCGATATCATCCACCACGCTCCTGATCATCGAACGGCGATCGTCGCCCCTCTTCGATCGGGGAGACGTAAGACTCGGGTACGGGGGACTCGGTTTGGCCTGACGGGGCCGTCATGAAAATGACGAGACCCAATCTGAAATTGGACGCGAGCTCCCGGTGCAACCATCCCAAGAACACCAGTCCGTCAAAATCCAAAGCGGGCTCGTCAAAAAACGTCGGCTAACCCGAGTTCCGGCTTACTCGGGTCTCACGTTTCCCCGATTCGACTAGGAGATCGACTACAAAATTGATTCACCCCAGTAATATTGTTTTGTTCCTCGAATATGCGGGAAATACGGAGCATCCTACGTATTTCTCGCATAGATTCGACGAACAACGATTCCAGGGTAAATCAATCCTGTAGTCGATCCCCACTCGATCTCTCGCTCACAACTCTCAAAATCAGTCAACAACGAATCGGGAAAATCGGATCGGATCGGAACTTACGTTCGGTCTGGCGGCACCGGCACGGAGTCGACATTGAATCGCATCGGCTGTGCCAGGATACAAACGACACCACGCAAACGTCGGACCGCATCGGATCGACGGAAAATCGAGATCGAACCAAACCGGGCCGGCCGAAATTGACACCGAACCAGATCCATCGAATCGGTATGGACCCCGAATCTCGACCCTTGATTCGGAGCAGGGCCAGGTGAGACAACGGCAGCTCAAAAGATGGTCCCCGGACCCCTTCCAAGGTGCGAGGTGAGACAACGGCAGCTCAAAAGTCGGTCCCCAGACCCCTCCGGGGCCCGAGCTGCGTCCAGCCGTGGCGACGACAGGCCCCGATGGCCAGCTATCGTTGTCTCTTTTCGCCCTCCCCTGATCGACCTAGACCCCTGGCCGCTCCCTCGGGCTTCTACTGAGCTGGGTCAATGCAAAACCGGGCCAGCCAGGCTTTGCCGGATCCTGCAAGATCCTGCAGGCTCCTGCAGGACCCTGCGCCCCGACCTGGGTCGACGCACCCCTGGCCCTGCAGGATCCTGCAAGATCCGGCGCTCTGGCCGACCCCATCTTGCACGGACCCCCCTTCTCTCAAGGCTCCCGACTCCCGCTGAACGACCCAATGCATCCCCGCCGACCTACCACAACACGGCATGGCCACCGCACTGTTCCGGGGCCCCCGAGCAATCCTCGACCACCTCCTCCTCCTCCTCCTCCTCCTCCTCCTCCTCCTCCTCCTCCTCCTCCTCCTCTTCCTCCTCCTCCTCGTCCTCCGCCTCCGCCACCGCCTCCGCCTCCGCCTCCGCCTCCCCCCCCCCCCTGGGCCGCTCCCGCTCCCGCTCCCGCACGCCCGGCCGGCTCCCCCATCAGAGCGGCGGCGCCCGCCTGCGCCAGTCCGCCGCGCACTGCTGCAGCGCGTCCCGGATGTCCTCGCGCGCACGCACGCGCGCGCCGACCAATCACAAACGAGTGTCGCGCGAGATGAGGGAAGCAGGGGCACCCGCTGCCGAGAGGCGGCGGCGGCGGCCGCGTGCTTGCGCGGGGGCGGGGGGGGGGGCACGAGCGAGGCCGACGGCCCCGCGGGGCTCCTTCAGGCCGGCGTCCTGGGACAGGGCCTCGCCTGCACCGGGGGGGGGGGGCCGAAGGCGGAGGGGGAGGGGAGCGCGAGCACGGCAGGCCCCGAGCGGGATCGGTTCGCGACGCGCGAAGTGCGATTATCTCCATGACATTGTGGGTGACCTGAGAGATCGGATCGGATCGTGGAGAATGATGGAATCGCGCCTAAGTCGGCGCGGAATCGGATCGGGATAGGGACCATTTGGGTTCGCAGATCAGACTCTGCAGGCCGGAGGGAATCATCTGGTGTCGGATCGGACCAGATCGAGATCAGAAGCGAACATTGTAGGATCGATTCGGGTCGGATCTGCCCCGTGAGAAAGCGGCCGTGCATGAACGAGAGGGGGAGGTCGAGTGCGACGCAGACGACGAAGAGGTGGATATGAAGAGGAGGAGGAGAAGACTGAGGATGGGGAGGAGGAGGAGAAGGAGGAGGAGGAGGAGGAGGAGAGGAGGAGGAGAAGCAGGAGGAGGAGCAGGAGGCGAAAGAGCGGGTGAAAGGAGGAGGCCGACAAGGAGAAGAGGGGGGAGGAACAACAGCACCACGAGGAGATGAAAGAGCAGGACGAGGACAAGGCCGAGATGGAGTAGGACGAGGCGGGGGAGGAGGAGGAGGATCTCGAGGACGAACAGGAGAAACAACAAGACGACGGGATCTCGAGAAATCAAAACAGGAAGAGAGGATTGAGGCAGAGGAGCAGACAGAAAAGGATGTAGAAAGAGGAGGTGAAGAAAGGTGAAGCTGGCGAAACAAGAGGTGAAGAAGGGTGAATAAGAAGAAAAAACAGAAGGAGGAGAGGAAGAAGTGATGCGCAATCGACATCAGGATGCAAAAAGGGCTCCGGACCGGGCCGCACTGCAAATGCATTGGCGATGCGGCGCGGTCCTCCGACCTAATCTGCTCCCACCCTGCCTGGGCGGCCTGAGTTACTTCTGCATTTTTGAAGATACATACGTAAATACAGAAAAGCACTCACACTCACAGACACACAGACACACACACAAACACACACACACACACGTGCCTGCATCGCGCCCCAAGCAAAGGCACCACCCCGCGTGGGAGTGTGGGCAGAGCTATGAGCCCAACACGCTCAACACACTCACACAGACACTTTTTGCGTCGGCGGCTGGGCAGAGGGTGACTGCTCCGGCGGAATGGCAACAGGGACGCACTGTATGCAAATTCAGGCACACACGCACAAACAGACAGATAGATAGACAGAGAGACAGACAGGCAGGCAGACAGACAGACGGACACACACACACACACGGACACACACACACACACACATTCAAACAAACAAACAAACAAACAAACACACACACACACACAAAACAACAACAACAACAACAACAACAACAACAACAACAACAACAGCAACAGCAGCAACAACAACAACACAAACAAAAACAAAAACAAAAACAACAACAACAACAACAACAACAACAACAACAACAATAACAACAACAACAGCAACATCAACAGCAACAGCAACAGCAGCAGCAACAACAACAACACCAACAACAACAACAACAATCATCTTAAGACTGATCGCTCTTATATGCGCGCGCGTCACTCAATATGTAAATCCCAAACCCTCGATACCCACCCTCTTCGTCTTCGGTCATACCCCATTGGGATATATCTTTTTTTACTCGCCACGTGTAGTTGGCGCAGCCCCTAAAACAGGAAGAGCAGGGGGAAGGAGGAAGGGAGAGCGAGGAGGAAAAGAGTGGGGGGAGGGAGGGAGGAGGGATCAAGAAGAATTATTCTTCAGTATTGAGAGTTCAGCAGGGCTCAGTTGTGAGGGAGGTCCCAGGCGGGAGCGCCGCTCCCGGAGTAATGCGCGAGGAAGTCTCAGGCGGGAGCGCCTCCGCCTGAGTAAACTGCGAGGAAGTCCCAGGCGGGGGCGGGGGTCCTGAGCAAATGTGGAGGAAGTATCAGGCGGGAGCCGTTGTTGTTGTAGTCCGGGGGGCCAACAACACAGTTCGATGCTCAGTTGTAAGGGAGGTCCCAGGCGGGAGCGCCGCTCCCGGAGTAATTTGCGAGGAAGTCTCAGGCGGGAGCGCCTCCGCCTGAGTAAACAGCGAGGAAGTCCCAAGCGGGGGCAGGGGTCCGGAGTAATTTGGGAGGAAGTCTCAGGCGGGAGCGCCTCCGCCTGAGTAAACTGCGAGGAAGTCCCAGGCGGGGGCGGGGGTCCTGAGTAAATTTGGAGGAAGTATCAAGCGGGAGCCGTTGTTGTTGTTGTTGTCCGGGGGGCCAACATCGCAGTTTGATGCCCACGACTTTCCCTGATAAAAAACTAGGTGCGAGCCCCGGAAGGGGCACTTCAATTGAAAAAATACACTGTCCGCCGGAGGGGGGGATCAACAATAATTATTCTTCAGTAATTGGAGTTCAACAAGTTTAAGACAGAATATGCCCGAGTGTCCAATGACGCGTATTTCCCAAACCCTCGATACCCGCCCTCTTCGTCTTCGATCGAACCCCTTTTGGGGGGTATACCTTTCTTCCCTGCAGGCCGGGCCCCGGCAAGCGGCGGGGCGGCCGTGGACCGTCGGCCTGGCCAGCGGCAGCGCTGATCGACGGGGCGGCCGCGAACCGTCGACCCAACCCCAAGAAGGACTGACAGGGGACCGACCACGACGACGACGACGACGACGACGACGACGACGACGACGACGGCGACGACGACGACGACGACGACGGCGACGGCGACGGCGACGACGACGGCGACGACGACGACGACGACGACGGCGACGACGAGCGAAAGCGAGAGCGAGAGAGAAAGACAGCAGGGCCACGAAGGGCACGAAGTAGGCCACGAAGGGCGACAGCGGGGACACGAAGGGAATGCGTGTGGGGCCACGAAGAGCGCGAACGAGCGGGGGCCACGAAGTGCAGATAATGCGGGGCCACAAAAGGCAACTATGGGGCCACTGAGGGTAGCAACTGGGCCAAGTAGGACAGTGAGGGGGACACAAATGGCGACAGCGGGGCCACGAAGGGCATGCACATGGGGCCTCAACGGGCGCGACTCCTGGGTGCCTGGGTGTCGGGAGCAGGGCGCTTGGGCAAATCCCACCAGCCCTTTAGAGCGTGAGTGGTTTAGCGAGCCCCCTCTGTCCTCAACCCCCCTTCTTCCCCTTCGGGGAGGGGTTTACCCCTCCCCCTACCCCCTCCCCCTGGGCCTGGAGAGGGAGTTCCGCCGGTGGTCAGGGGGGACTTTTTCGACGACTGGGAGGGCCAAAAAACGACGACCCTCATGAGGATTCTGGCCCCGTCGGCGGGGTGCTCTTGTAGCCCCCTTCTCTTCTGTGAAGCCAAAATCCTTGCTTTTACAATGGTTTTGGCCCCATTTTGGCCTCCCGAGGGGGCCGCGCTCATCTTCCTTCAAAGCAAAATCATTGATTTTACGATGGTTTTGGGCTCATTTTGTCCTTCTCAGGGGGCAGCGCTTCTTTGCGCTTCTGAGGAGGTCGCAAGAGGCCCCAAGATGGCCCCAAGAGGCCCCCAGGAGCCTCCCAAGAGGCCTCCAAGAGGCCCCCAAGAGGCACCCAAGGAGGCCCCAAGAGGCCCCCAAGAGAGCCCCCAAGAGACCCCAGAGGCCCCGAGGCCCCCAAGGCCCCCCCCGAGGCCCCAAGAGGCCCCGAGAGGCCCCAAAAGATGAAAAGAGGCCGCCTGGAGGTTTCGAGATGCCCGATGTCTGGGGACCAATGAGGGGCCCGCAAGAATGACCGTGAGTAGCCCGAACGACCCTTGGTGAAGGAGGGGCCCGGAACGCGGGGTGGCCAAACGAGGGCGCCGAACGACTACCACCACGAGCGCCAACGATCTCACACCCCCATTGGGCCCGCACCGACTCCACTCCGGCGAGCCCGACGAGTACACCATTGGCGGGCGCCGAAGGACTACACCAGGGGGGAAAGCTTTTTTAGAACACCTGCTTCTCCCGAAGGCGCCACCCTAGGATCTACCGACAAGGCCCGCGCCTTCTGAGGAGCAGGGGTGCTTCTGGGAAACCTCCCCCCCTACCCCCCCCCCCTCTGCCCGTGGCTGAGTGTAGCCGAAAATGGGCCCTGCGTTGAGCAGGGACCGACCGACCCAGCATTCCCGAGGCCTACCACGACATGTTCTTAGAACCCCAAGCTGTTCTTATAACAAAAACAATATTCTCAAAGCGTACCCCCGACCCGTCAAAACAAGACAGACCCAGCTATAACTGTTACAGAGCTTAGAGCATCGCTGGGTGTGCCTATGGGCCAGCCAGGAAGCTTCGCCACAACACCACTGTGAGGGGCCCGAACTTCGGCACGCGCGGCATCAACGACTTGCAGCACCCAGCGAAGAGCCTCCGAAAACTGCGGCTCGGGCCTCGGTTCCCCGGCACGACTCGTCACCAGGACGAGAAACCCCAAACGACTCAAATCACGAGGAGCGTTTTCTCTCCCTCCTCCTCCGCCTCGTCCTTCTCCCGCTCCCCCCACAAGGAGGATGTACAAGGAGGCGGGAGGAAGGAGGAGCAGGGGAAATATGCGGGGCCAAACGGACACACGCCTCCTGTCGGCATGCTTCGCATGAGTTGCTGTTGTGAAATGGGCTGGTGGGGATACGCGAAGCGTAAAGAATTGCAAGAAGTTCCAACGCAAGGCCATTCTTCAGTAAGTTGCAAGCTCTCCAGCGAGAGCGCGACTCCAGAACGCCGGGAGAGCGATTCCTCAATAAATCTTAAGGAAGCCCAAAAGGGGAACCTCAACGTTCCGACTTTCAACTCCCAAAAAGCCTTCAGGAGGGCCTCAGGGGCTCCCAGGAAGCTCCCAAGAGGCCCCAAGAGAGCTCCAAGAGGCCCCCAAGCCCCCAGGAGGTCCATGAGGACTCCGTCCGACCCAAAACCCAAGCACGGTGGCGGGAGCACGGCTATTTGATAGCTGGCAACGCGCCGCGTCACGACTTTCAGGGTGCCCCTGGGGTCAGGACTTTAGGGGGGGCGCTAAGAGGACTCAGTTGCAACATCGCCTTGGTTTAGGGGGGGCGCTAAGAGGACTCAAGATGCATCTTGATGCGGGGGTGGTCGCCGTCAACTTGTCCGTCGGCGACCGCGAAAACGCTGACGAACGCGAGCGCTCGGGACAACCGAAAGCACGTCTGCAGAAACGCACCCACAACAGCCCAAACGCGTCCTGGGCCATGCAGTGCTACGCTGTGCTCTCATTCGTGCAAGGCTACTACGGATGTGGCCGTGGCATGAAGCGATTGCACGCAATGCGGCGGCTATGATAACGGCAACGCGCGCCGCCATGCAATGCTATGCTGAACTACCAACGATGCATGCAACGCAATACAGAGCAGTAGCGGTGGTTGACATACGCGTAGACGATCTCTCCATAACACACACACGTGGCAAGACCACACTGTCGGCCTCACTACTGCACGCTGCTCCTCAAGCCTCCTCTGCCTCCTCCCGTCTGCCCTATTTTGTGCTCTGCCTCCCTCTTTGTCTGCTTATTCGTCCTCCTCCTTGCCCCCATGGTCATTATCATCCTCCTCCTCTCCTTCTCCTTCTCCGCTGAAGCTTTCCTTCATTCCGAGCTCGGCTCAGCGCAATTTCACTGCGATCCCCCCGCGCCACTGATGGCCGTTCTCGTCGGCACGGGTGGCACCAGCGTGGAGAGAGAAAGAGAGACGAAAGTGGAAACCGCTACGGTCCTCTACCCCCCCCCCTCCCCTCCCCCTCCTGATCCACCTCGTCCTGCTGCCCCGCATCCTCATCCAAACCACCGCCACCCTCATCCCTACGCCCCCTCCGCCCCCTGCCCACGCAACCCCAGAGGGTACGCGGCCCCCCCCGACCCAAGATAACATGATCAAACATATGTTCGCCCCCCCTGAGATCTGAATGACTGTATTCAGAGGCCCCCCTGGAAGAACTGACAGGGCACCCTTCTGCCAGAAACGGGCCTCGCAAAACGCGGGGTGGGGCACCAGGGCGACAAGAAGATGCCCCGCTAGAAAACGTCGCGTGTCGCAATTCGGGCGACATCTGTGCGCGGCCCCTGAAGGCCACCGAGGGGGGGAAGGGTTGGCAGACCCCGCCATATTTCTCGCGATGACCCCTCGGCCACATATTAGCTCCAGCCTAACACACACCGTCGCTCAACCCAATTTGCACTACGGCCTACTTCTCTGGGGATGAGGGCACTGAGTTGTTGAAGGAGGGGGGGGGGGGGGGTAGTCGACGCTGTAACCACTCGACGCCGTGGCAAGCTCTCGCACAGACTGCATGCGCTTGCCACGGCCCAACACTAGACAACCTGGCGGGGTGCATCCGGATAAAACGTCGGGCACGCACATCGCGAGCGCGACGACGCTTTTTGGTCCCGTGGCGGTGCGAAGCGGGGCTACACACCTCAATATCGATCCAACGCCCGCTAGAGCATCGCGCAACCTCCTCAAACGTCGGCCCCGAGAATCCCCTGGGTAGCGCAAGCGTCACCGCACTTGCGATGCACGAGCCCTTCGCCCCTTCAGGATGCACCCCTGGTAGCACTGCCGTGCAATGACATGGCTGACACGCGTGATCGCATCAGCTGTTCGAAGGTTGCCAGAAGCTGTTTCGAAGTTGGCCCAAAGCTGCCTCAAACATTAAACTGCGTGCGTTTCATGACGCGTGCCCTAAATCCATGGGCTGATCGATGAAACTCCCGAGGATTGCTGCCGATGTGATCGCAGGTCTTGCGAGCCCAATTGTAAAACTCGACGGCGGCTACGACGAACGCCTGCCGATAGACAGGCGCGCCAACTTCGCCTTCTTGGCGGGCGGGCCTGCGTCGGCCGCCGCTGACTCCGACACCGACGGGGGCCCTGCCGAAACGGATGGCGAGATGCCAGCCGCTCCCTGGCGCGGTGCTGCAGTCGTAGCCGACGCCGACGAGGAAGCAGCCGACGCGCCGCTCGCAGAGGCGGTGCCGCGGATCTTGGTCAAGCTCTGCGCCTCGAGCCTCAAGGCGGTCGGGGAACGAAGGGGCTCCATCGGCGCCGAGGCGCCGTCCTCGACGCAGGCCAGCTCTGCCCAGAAAGCATTCGGGCGATTGATCTTTTTGTCGGCCTTGTGCTTGGCTTTGAACTCACGGGCCGCCTTCGATGACGCTGGGCCCTGCGACTGGAACCTCAACAAGTTCACACCCTGGATGAGAACTGAGGCCTCGTAGAGGTTCGCGAGGGTCTGGGACGCCACGGCGACGCCAGACATCGTCAACGGGTTGTGCTGAGGGGGGGGGGGGCGACAGCTCAACGCGCTTGGAGGCAGTGCCAACTTTGGAAAGCACACCGAACAACGCGTTGTAGCTTCTCACGACGTTCGCCAGCTTTCCGTCCAACAGGTCGACCGCCATCGCCAAGTTGAACGAGTTATCTGTGAATATGGGCTGCCAAAGCGGGAGATCGACCCTGCATTCCAGAACGCTCTTGGCGAGACCAGCCATGCGCAACTCCATGATGTCATCTCGGCATCTCCTCGTGAACGTTGCTACCTGCGTGGCCCACTTCCCCAGACAATGCGCAGAGATCCGCATGCTGAAACCGTCGAGCTCCATCTTCCTCGTAGCCTCGCTCGTGACGAAGGTATCGATCAGCTTCAGGCGGTCGTGCATCAGCGACAAGGCATTCACATGGATGTTCGAGACTGGGTGGTACTGTGCCTTAGCAAGCTCCACCTCCTTGGCAACCTCCCCGTCCATATTCACGAGGTGGCGCTGAAGTGCAATGGCCATCATGACAAGGTCCCTCACTGCAGTCATCAAGTCGAACACGAAAGCCGCCACCTCGAATGGCACGGCGTGGTCGCTGCCCTTTCGGCACAGGTCGGGGGAGGGGCGCCGTGAAGCACGAGCGCCCACCGCTTGAATGTGGCAAAGGGCCACGGGCATCCGACACCGCCCCTGGAAACTAAACTTGCGGTGGCGCTGCGAGTTTCCGTTGCCAGCCCCCCCCGCCCAACCCATCAGGCCTGCTCGCCATCTCGCATCACCGCGCCGGCGGCCTGGATCACGCTCATGTTAGTAGCAGCGGCGAACTCCTTGAGCGCACTCAGCGTTCTGTGGTGAACCAGCTCGTCGAATTGGTCGCTGTCAGCCTCCTCCAGCTTCAGCATCGCCTCGACGTCGCCTGGAAGCGCGTCGTTGACGCCAGGCTTGCGAATGAGGCGCCCTAGCACGTGGGCGCGGTCGGTGGACTCCAGCGCGTCATCCTGGACCACGGCGACCTCGAGCTCGCTGAACCCCAACATGGACATGGCCGTAGGAGATATCCAGATATATGCGATCTGATCGTAGACTGCGTCGGCGACCTGCGCCTTAAAGCCGAAGAATGCAACGCTGATATCATTGAGAACGGCTGCGTCGTCGACGGAGCTGGTGCCCATGAAGACGATCTCGGTGATGCCCGCGAGCTCGTGCTGGAGTCGAGCCATGGTGATGGCGTAGTCCCTGAGCGATGCATCAAACTTGGTTGGGCCAAACAGCTCTGCTCCATCCGATTTTGTCAAGACAGCTGAGATCTCGACACACGCCTGCATGTAGTCAACCATGTCCTGGACCATCTTCCAGTTCCCGTTGAGGGCGGCCGCCACCTCCGTCACGGAACCCAGCGAGGCGATCATCTCTGCGAACTCTGGGTCGCCCCTCCGCTGCGTCAGCGCGTCGATGCACTTCGAGATCCCCTGCAACAGCTGCTGCAAGCCAGCGTGGTAATCAGTTCCGCTCTGCTTGACCGTGCGCAGGCCCCCCAATACTAACATCACAGGGTCAGTGCGGTCGGGGCGCACTGCGTCAAGTTCAAGGCCTTGCTCGGAATCGGCATTCTCGCTGCCCCTCGCTGGCTGTGGCTGGTCCCCGAGTGAAAGGCCTGCTGAGCCATCCCGTCCAGCGCCGCCGTCGCAATCTACGCCCCCTGCTGAATCCATAGCTGCTGGGTCGGCAAGAGCGCGGGACAATGGGCGGCAGACGAGCTTGTGGAAAGTTGACATGACCCCATACACTCCGCATGACACCAATTCCAATGCGTTGGCGATAGCTGACGTGATGGAGTCGAGGTTGTCGTTCATGGCTGCGACTGACCACCGCGAGGCCGAATTGATGATAGCCACAAGGAGGTCGCTGATTGGCAAGAGCCTCTTCAGGAGGACCGAGTACGTCATGGTTGCGCGGACATCGTCGCTCTTGTCGGGCTCGTTAATGAATACCTCCATGTCGGCGTACGCTGTTTCAAAATTGGTCTCGAAATTGGCGCAACCGCTCTCGAAAATCTTGCTCGCAGCGTCGTCCTCAACCCCTCGGGGCGCATGCCTCCGAGCGACCTCCATGATGTAGATGGAGGGCTTGTAGCCGATCACCAGCTAGCAAAGGTCCTGAGCCACCTGCCCGATCTCGTCCGAACCCTTCCCAACATAATTCGCATGGATAAACTTCCGCGCAGCACGAACATCCGAAGTCGGCGGCTTGTCCTTCTCGTTCTCGCGGGCGCATTGGGCAACAACCTTGATGCTACACAACGCCGTCTCGATCTGGCAGGTGTCTATCGTCTTAGTACGTTCAGAGAACAATTTCACCCGCGCTTCCCACACCTCCTCAGTCTGCCACGCGACGCCGATGAGCATGCCATCTTTGATTGTGCCCCCAGTGGCGATTGACTGCCAGAAATGCTGCAGAGCGCTGTGCACCATTATGCCGAACTGCTTGGCCACGGGAAGAGCGAGGTCAACAACGTCATCGATGAACTTAACTTTGCTCTTCTTGCGAGCCTTCGCGGCTGGAGCCGACGATTGGGCTTCACCGCCATGATCAGCAGCGCCCTCTGCCGCCTCCACCTGGGCCGCCGCCAGCTCCTCCCCTTTCTTCAAATACTCCACTGCGCGCTCGTGAACCAGATCCAGCCCTTGGAGGCCGCAGCGCAACATTGCCTCCACGAATGCGAAACGGACGCGTGCCCGACCGAAACTGGAACTGCCGCTACCTCCCCCCCCCCCACGCCATCAGGCGCACTCGAACAAAAAACGCCACCACTCTGGACCCTGGACGGCCCAACCCAGGACACCTGGAAGTGCTGGGTTGGCAGCCCCAGTTTCGGTATCGAAGCACCGTTCGCTTCGCATTCCAATCGCCTTGGCAACCGACGAGTCCTGCAAATAAGCATTGAAGAACGCTGCCTTCACTGTCACGAGCGCGACGGGTGGCGCCAGCTCGTAGCCCGACGCCTTCAGGTACATGAGCAGAGCCTTCATGTGCGGCAAACACTCGACCAACTTGTCGTCAGTTCTCACCTGCGCCCACGTGGTGAAGGCCTTGTTGACGTGCAAGAGGGCTTTGACACGCTCCTGGAGCTGCTTGAAACAAACCTGGATATCCAACGTTGCCTTCCCAACGATCTTCTCTTCGTGACCGTTGAGCCGTCGTCCTAACGCACCAATCGTGGCTGACTTGAACCCCCTGTGCCACTCGAAGGCGGCCAACGCTTCGACGTGCGAGTTCACCGTCGTCCTGATGCGCCCGAGGTACTTGGCACGTCAGCCCCTTGGGAAAGTCCTCCTTCATGGACAGAGGCGTGGGCTCGCACTGGTATAAAGCTGGGTCCAACAACGTCGGGATCTCGCCCCCCCCCGCCGCCATCAAGAAGACGCGCTGCGCACTCGGCCTCCTCGGGCAAGACAGCGGCGGCAACCCCACTGCCGCTGGCACTCCCACCCTCTAGCTGCTCGACCTTCATCTGCGGATCTGTCAAGTCGATCAACGACACCGTCAAGTTGGACACCTCTGGCATCGCGGCGCGGCACGCAGCGTCAGCCTGTGCAACTGCAGCGGCCTGCTCGTCATCGCTGCCCTCGCGCTTGACGGCCGACTCGCCCGCCACCTCGCCATCGTTCTCGTTGGTCGGGCTGGCCTCAAACCACCCAGACTGGCGATCTGGGTCCATCTCTGGCGGCAAGGTGATCGCCCCGACGTTGAGCGCACTCAGCGGCTCGCGGGCGCCGTCGCCGCCGCTGGGGTGAAGCTCCTCCTTCACAGCAAGAGGCATTGTGCGTCGGGCAGCTCGCTCCCCTCGACAGGTGGACCTGGGAAGAGCCAGTAGCAGGCATGAGCCTTGAGCCGAAATAAGGTTTACGGTTTGATGTTTGACAATTTCTGGCCTGCTGAGGGCCGCATGGTTTCAGCTCGACGTTGTTGGATCCGTCGTTGTTGTTGTTTGCCGTGGCCCGTTCTGGCCTTGATTGGGCTGGCGTCTGCTGGCCTTGGTGTATATAGGCCCACCTGGGAGGCCACGTGAAATTTGCCAATGCCTTTATTTATGATGTTTAGTTTCCGTGAGTCGACTGCGCTTTCAATCGCATTGGGAACCCCATGTTGAAGGACTGTTTCAGACCTGCGTCGCATTAATTATTAATTGCGGCATCGCATTGCAACCCCTGGGGTCGCATGTTGGGCGTGTCTCCGAATGCGTTGTTTCACGTGCCCCATGCTGTGCTGCGCTGCGCTGTGTCATCGCACGGGGAAGCCAACGGTCCCAGCGTCGTTTCTGGATGGGCGTGCCCTTAAAGCCGCGGCTGGACCTCGGCGGGGCGCCCAAGCCCGCATGGCGCCTCTTTCTTCGGAAGCAGGCGCCCCAGAGCTCAAGACCAATACTGAGATCAATCGCAATACTGCGGGACGCCCCTCATTGCTGAGGAGAGCACGCGGGCACCTGCACTGCTGGACAAGGCAGAGCGAAGAGACCGACGTGACGAGACTGACAAGGCTGATGGTGATGAGGAGGGGCCGAGGCTCCTGAGGCGTGTTCGACCAAGCGCCTCCGCGAGCGAAAACAATATTCAAACGAAGAGTTGGCTGAGGAGACTTGAACTTCTTCACGATGCAAGCCATGCTGGAGGCGTTGCTCGAACAAAACTGCAAACTGCCGCTGTGCCGCCAGCGCACTTTCAATATGAAGCACTCGATAATGGGTGGTCCTCGGAGTCGACTTCCAGGGGCTGCGCGTCCTCATGATTGCCCTGCCCTGCTGCTGTGCCTGCGGCTGCGCCGCCTGGAGATCGATCCTCCTGATGTCGCCGTGCGGCGTTGCTTTGACCTGCAGGTGCTCCCCCCGTCGCGGCGATGTTCACATCTCTGCCGCGAATCTCGGATGCCGCTGTTAGCACGGGGGCTCCTCCCCCCTCCTCCTCCTCCTCCTCCTCCTCATCCTCCTCCTCCTCATCCTCCTCCTCCTCCTCCCCACCCCCTCCTCCGCCTCCTCCTTCTCGTCCTCCACCGCCTCCTCCTCCTGCTCCCGCCCAGAGAAAATAATCGGGCGGTCCTTGATGGTCCTCGCAGGAGATCCCTGCTTGCGCTTGGCCGTGAGCTCCACGACGCCTGGGATTATGATCCCGCGCCTCTCGCCGCTGAGCTGCTGCTTGGTGACGGTGCGGAGCGCGGCCAACGTGCGATCCACGTCGAAGTAGCACACCTCGGAAGGAGGGACAGCCCACGAACGCACGCGCTGCCTGCCAGTCGCATCGCCTGCCTTCGAACTGATGTTCGACGTCGGGCGATGCGACTGGCAGGCAACAGCTACAGCAGCGGCTGCAGCAAGGATGTGCGCACGCATCACGTATCCCTGGCACCCTTGGCGGAGAGAGCCCCAAGACGGAGCCCACGTTCTCCGTCTCGTCGGACACCAACTGCGCCAGGCGCTGGGTGTCCACCGACAAGCGGCTCAGCGGCGCGGTGCGCGGTGGATGCGGTGACGCGGCTGCCTCGGCACCTGCCCCGTCGGCCTCGCCGGCCGCCGCCGCCGCTGCTGGGGCGGCAACATCAGCCGCTGGCGCCGCCATCTCGGCCCCGAATCCTGGGCCGCCCGCCGCTGACGCAGCGGCGCAAGCTCCCTGGAGCGCCCGAGAGGTGGAAATCTCGGGCCTGGAAGCTCTGGGAAAAACTCGTTCTCCTCCGCCGCCCCTCCTTCGTCCCGCCATCCCTTCCCCCGCCCGCACTGTCACAATATCACGACGTTGTATCGCACGTGGAACCGCGACATGACAAACACATGCGAACGCTTCGACAGGACATGCGCATGGCATCAGAACATGGAATGCACATGCACACGATGCAGCGCACAAAGACCAGCACCCATAACCTACAGAATGTGTTACCAAACCTGGCACATAATACACTCATAAACACGGAAGCCAGCATTGACGGAATTACAACGAGGGGGTGGATGCATTTGGGACCGAAGAAACGCAATGCGACAAGGTAGGCGGTCTGTAAGACCATCGTAGGCAGCAGGTGGCAGCGGCTCCGAGGTATACCGCGATGCACACGCCGCAAAGGTGCAAGGCTGCATGCGTGCCTCAACGGGCGCGTGCTTGCGTTTTTTACAGCCGTTCTGGTAAGAGGCGGGCGCACGCGCGCCTGTTCTCAGAATGGTTCACCATTCCGCCGCGCACCCAAATACACATCCAGGCTCACAAGCTGGGCGCGCAGCTAAGATGCTAGGCGGCGGCGCAGCAGGATAAGTGACGCCCCGCCACGGAAAGCGCGCACCGCTAACTAAGTGGACCATCCGATCGCGCGCTTGGTCGGGAGAAGCGCTCGCTGCGGGGTGCGACAGCAAGCGCGCGCCGTAAAGATAACGCTCGCGCTGCGGGCATGGCCCTGCAAACCCGAACGCTGCGGCGGGCAAGTGGCGCGCGCGCTATTCAACGACGCTCGAACAATTCGGCGCACCCGACTAAACCGCCCGCGCGCCCCACGCCCCTTTGAATGATGAGCGTAGCGCAGCCTATCTCCGAGCTGCCTTCACACCGCAGAAGGAGACGAGCGGCGCAGCTTGCATCGGATGCCGCGCGCGCGCTCGATCGGGCGCGCGCATGATCCACGCGCGCGGAAGCGCGCCAAACAACGACAACGCGAGCGCGAGCGCGTAAACCCGCGCGCGCTTTCAATGGAGTCCACGCCACCAAAGGCAACGGTGGCCAACCGATGCCAGCGTGCTTCGCCAGCTGACATGGCCAAGGGCGCTGCATCGCGCGAGCGCCTGGCTGGCGACGGCCGCATCACAGGCGCGATCGTTGATGCATGACGCCTATGTGTCAAAAGAAGACTGGGCATTTGCAAAGACCCCCTCCCTTCAACGCGCCGCCGCCGATGCCGCGCGCGCATCGGGTCGCCCCGCGCGCGCCCATCACCCGCTCGCCCATCGACCATCACCGTTCCCCCCCACACGCACACACACATACACACACACACGCCACAAGCACACGCGCGCGCAGCACGTGGACGCACGGGCGCCACCGCACACGCGTGCCCCATCCATTCCCAGCCGCGCGCGCGCGCCCCCACCACCATCGCAACGCGCGCCACGCCCACTTTGCAACGGCTAGAAAATTGCAACCGCGACGCTCCAATCTGCAAGCGACGGTCGAACCGACGGTCGGCAAGCGGACCAGCTTGGCCCACCCAACGCCAAGCAAGCGAAGCTGACTCGGTCGGTCGACTTGCAGGAACTCGACCGACGACGCTCGGTCAACTTGAATATCCGTAGCCGCAAGAGTAGAACGTCAACATGCCACGTCAACTTGTCGAGTCGACTTGCGACGTCGACATGCAACGCCGAATCGAATTGTCAAGTCGACTTGTCGAGTCGACGTGCGTATACGGGCCGCCCAAATCAACCCGCGAGATCGACATGCAAAGTCGACATGCAAAGTCGACTCGCGCTGGCGAGCCGATTTGCAAAGTCAACATGGAAAATAGAATTGCCTTGTGAAGTCGGCTCGGCTTGTGAAGTCGACTCGGCTTGTGAAGTCGACTCGACTTGTGGGGCAGAAAATCTACACAGGTCAAGTTGCACTTGCCAGGGCGGCGAAACGGTAAGTCGACTTGCACTCGCGAAGTCAAGTTGCGGGCGCCAACGCAGGCATTGGCGAGCGAAATGGTTGCACCGCGAAGCAAATCCAAGTCCCGTTGTGCTGCCAAGCTGCCGCTGAACCAGTCGGCCTGCCAAATGACAGGGCCGTCGGGCCATCGCCCATGGGGCGCCGCGCTCGCGCGCTCGGGGTGGCGCACCGAGCCTTGAGACTGCTCCGACGCCGCCGCTTGGCAGTGGCGGTCGGTGAAGCGCATTGCGCTTCGAGGAATCCGCGCAATGCCTGCGAGCTGCGCGCCCTGATATGACGTCGCAAGCCGAGAGGCCGCCGCAGCGCACAGGGCGGCAGAGGCCCGCGCAGAACCGCGCGCCCCGAGCGCACAAACTAACTCGCGACGCCAAACGCGACTTAGCTGCTGCGCAATTCGCCCTTGATGGCGCCTTCTGCGACTGGCCTCTACCGTGCAGTGCCAGGCGGGCGGGGGCGTGGCGTGATAGTTGGCAACGGCTTTATTTTAACAACAGCGCGCGGCTGGTTGTTCCGCCAGCCGCGAGATTTGACGCCGCCGCGACATACCCCCGAGCCATGGGCGATGCGGCGCGGCGCAATCGGCTGCGGCCTCGCCGCGCAAGTGGCCAGGCGCGCCCACGCCGACTCGGTCAAAGTGCCTGGCGGCGCGGTCGCAACTATGAGCTGCATCGCGCGCTCAGACATTCAACGCGGAACTGTCGCGTTCGAGCACGTCGCGCTGCCCCTGGTTGGAGCGCTGGCCGCGGGCCCCACGCAGCGGCGGTTAGGCTGCCGCGGTGACCCAGACTTGCGCCCCTTCGGCTGGCATCGCGTTCCATCGAGCTCAACCATGGCGTGGGCCCGCGAGAACGCTTCGTGAGCGTGAGTCCAGCACGCGCTTCGGGTGAAGCCGCTACGGTGTCTTTGCGCGCAGCCTAGCCATTGGCCGCTGGCAGTGGGCTTTGCTGCACATCGTAAGTGGCGTTCTCGCCGCGTGGGTTCGGAATCGCCGAAAGGCGTCTTTGCATGGGAATGGCGAGGTCCGCGAAGTCGACGATCTCATCCTGGCGGGCGGGGCGGCGCGTGCGCAGAGGGAGGCACTGGCGAGAAAGAGATTGCACTGGCGCGCGACGGACAGAACGCAACTTTAGGTGATGGCTGCGCTGGGGTGGGACGAGTGGGACACCTGTGTAGGTTCGCAACGCGAAAACCGACTCGGTCGCAGCGGCGAGCTGCGACCGAACCATACACCCCCCCCCAGGGCAACATCCATCGTGGGAGTGTCAGATTGGGCTGTTGTTCGGCTTGGGCGTGCTGCATGTTTTAAGACGTGGCGCGGCACAATTGACGCCCGTTTGGTGCCCCCTCTCCCCGCCCCCAGAGCGCCCCACTGATGCCCTTTTCCGAGTGTCCTAGGTGATGCGCGTGGCGGCCTATACAAAGATAGGTTTAAGCGGCTGCCGCGGTTCCCGTCTTGGAGCCAGCTGCGGGCGTTCCTGAAGCCCTGGTTGGGCCTCGTTCGCGCAGCTTGGGGGCGGCGTTGCGCCCCCCCCCCCCCCCGCCCAGAACCAGCTGGGGGTTTTCATCGTGATAAAGCTGCTCGTGACACGCGTGGCTTTGCATCGGATCGTGTGTGCTCGAATGGTTCGCGACGCGGTTTGCATGATTATGTCGGGTGCAACCCGAAATCTCAAAACCCATGCTACGCAAGTTATAAGTGGTTTCCGTGTTTATGTTGGCGCTGACACATGACATGATTACTCAAGCGCGCCCATACATGCACGCATGTGTGTACATGACCGTACTGGCGAGCTACATTTATCATGGTACGCATTTGCACGCACGTGATTCATGATATGTGCGTTGGGCTGTCCTGGCCACTCTGACACGGGCCATCCTAACATTGCTTCCATACCCTCGTCTGCGAGGGCTGGAGGTGGTGGGCGCACTGCGCGCGGACGCATTGCCTGCTGGCGGAGATAGGCCACCCAACCTAACTGGCCCAAGGGAAAGGAACTTGTCCTGGCCCAAGGGGAGTGTATATGTCCTGGGCCTACACGACACGGGCGGTCGAAGGACCTGCACAGGGTGGCGCGGCGCTGAGGCGATTCGGACTCGACGGGGGCGCCAAGGGACGATGACCGCCGCTGGCGGAGAGCGCGCTGAGGTTGCCCTGGGGCCCCTACGGCGAGCGGAAACGCGCGTGGAAGAAAGACCGACGGGGGGAGGGAGAAGGAGGAGGAGAAGGAGGAGGAGGACGAAGAGGAGGAGGGGGGATGGAAGGATGGGGGATGGAGGAGGGGAGGGAGGAGGGGGGGAATTGGAGGAGGGGAGGGGTGGGGGGACCTAGTTCGGAGTCACCATGCAAGGATGCCATGGTGACGGCGCTGGGCCCCCGCGCGCCCCCGAACACGTGCAAGACTTGTAGGGCCTTTTATGTGGATGACGTGGTCCAGAAGCACATTCGGAATGCTTGGGTCGAACAGCCACATCTCCTTCCTTTGGCCCGCCCCATCTCCCGAGGGAGCGGATCGCCCTCTCGAGTAGATGAGGGGGCGGGGGGTGGGAGGGGAGGTGGGCGTTCCCATCCCGAAGGTTCTCTGGAAACCCAACGGCTTGAAAATCACGGGGCGCTTCGGGAGGGCAGGGCCGAGCGCGCGGGGTGGGTGAGGCAGAGTACTCTGCGACAAAATGGACTTTGCAAGAGGCAGAGATTTGGCCCGAGTGGCCCCAGGATGATAAGAACTGCCTCCCGCTGGCGGGCGGGAACGGGGGGTGGCGGGGAGGGGGGGGATTGCAAACGTTCGGCGCGACGAGTGGGGGGATGAATCCGATGTGGGGGAAAAGTTGCGAGGGCGACTGCGACGGCGAGAGATGACGGCAGGTCGAGGGCAGTGGAGCGGGGGATAGTATGTGCACCGCCCCAGCGGCTGGGCCTGGCTCCGAGAAAACACCAAAGTGAGCTCGAGTGTCAGGGATGGCGTGGCCACGCACCCTCCTCCTCCTCATCGAGTTCCTTCCCCCTGGCGTGATGCTGGTCGACCGCCTTCTCCACCTCCCACCCTTCCTCGGCCTCCCACCTTTCCCCGTCATGGAATCATGGGTGTTGTCATCATCCTCCCCCTCGATCCGTGGCCATTGTTGATCCTTCAATCGACGCGAGCTCGCATCGAACAGTTCTGTTGTCTCAAGCGCCCTCCAGCTGGAGGGCGCAATCACATAGCAAGCGCTAGCGGAGCAAGTCAAGCTCCGCCAATCTCCTCGTCGCTGGACGGCGGAGGAGCACGAGCGCACCACCTGCGCTTGCCCCTGTTCATGTGCCTCTTCGCCAGCTTGGCCCGCTGCTCGGATGTCGCACCAGGCGGGGGCGCAGGGACCTCGAATAACCACTGCTTGAGCACGCCGTCATCTGGGGCGCGGGACGCGGTCATCGTGAGCTTGCACTTCGTGTGGATGGAGCAAGTCACGTACGCGGACCCCACGGGGCTGCCGCGCTGGATGCGACCAATGCAACGCCCGCGCCTGTAACAATACCCATCTGCTGACGGCCCGTCGACTTCCTCCCATGGCTGAACCTCGGGAGCTGCATCATCGCCACCTGCAGGAGCAATCGGCGCGGCTGGGTCTTCAACCAAGCCGATGGCATCTGCCCCTTCTCGGAGTGACTCCTCCAAGTGCTTCTGGAAGTCGAGGTCCACCTCAAGCTCGGCTGCGTCGGCATCGGCCTTCTGGTCGGGAATGGCATGCGCTGCCTCGAGCTCGCCATCAGAAGAAAGTTCCTCCTCGCTACCACGCATGTCGATGTCACTGGGGTCACGCCTGTCGCCACCGTCCGCGTCCTCTGGCGCCGGCTCGGCGTCGGCGATGGCTGCGACGCTCGCGCCAGCAGCTCTGCCTCTGCCAGAACGACCAGCTCGACCTCTCGCAGCACCCCGCCCTCTGCCACCGTGCTGGCCTCTGCCGTGCTTGTGCACGGCATCCTTGCCCTTCTCATCGAACGGGTCCCCGCGCAACATCTTCGACATCAGCGACGTGCCGCGCTCGTAGTCGGTCTTGCTAGACTTAGTGCCGAATGTCAAGGGTGACTTCACGCCGTCCGCCCAAAGGTCGCCGAGCAACTCGCACTGGGTGATGCGAGACCACTCGAGCGAACCCGTCGGAGTGATCACGACGTAGGTCAGCCGATGCAGCTTCAGCGCCTTCATCTCGGCCAAGCACTTTGCGATCCACTCGTCTGACGTGCGCGTGGACACAGTCGGGGTCCCCAGCGGCGGCTCTCTCCACCCCATCTTGCATGCCCTGGTCGAGATGACGGCGTCGCAAGGCAACTCCAGGACCTGAGAGGCCCAGTCAGCGCACGGCGAGACAACCTACGTGGCGTTCTGTATGCTGGCGGCAAGCCCGAAACGGCACAACGCCCCTAGACTAGAAACCCTCTGTCGGTTGGGGTCTCTCTCTCTCTCTCTCTCTCTCTCTCTCTCTCTCTCTCTCTCTCTCTCTATCTCTCCCCCTCTGTTCGTCTATACACCCTCCCTCCTTGTCTGTAGTCAGTTCCCTCCCTCCTCACCGATCTCCCTCTATCTCTCTCTGCACCCCTTCTCTAACCCCCATGGTTTTGCCGTGTTGCACTGCCTCCGAAAGTATGCGTTTGTAACTTCTCCCGAAGCCTCTATCCCTGGATGCGTGTACCCCGACCCCTGGGTGCCCCCAGTTCGCTTTCTGCCCTGGATTCGTTGTCGCGCTGTCCCTACGCGCATGCAAGCCTTATGCGCCAGGCCACATCTCCGATAGACCTGGCTAAAGGTGCACACGCGCGCCCGCAAGGGCTGCGATGGGACGCAAGCCGACATGCGCTAGTCTAGGGGCGAGGTCTCCTCATGGGCCCCTCGACCCCCGCAGACACATACCCCTACCCCTGCCCGCGAAGGGCTGAGCCCTCCTGGGGCCCTTCCTACATTAGACACCCGTGGGATGGAAACGCGTTCGAGCCCCCTCTTCCTGACCCCACCTGAAGACCCCCCTCCGACCCCAGGATGCTGGCACCGACGGGGGGGCAGGGGGGGGGGGGGCTGGCCAGGACAGCCAGGGCCAGGGAACGCAGGACCGAGAAAACGACTGGGCTAAACCACGAGATACATAACGCCACTAAGTATATGTCTCAACGTCCGTTGACTGTCCCTCCCTCCGAGGAGCCTCGGCCGAGTGCAAGTCGGCCCGATCGAACTCCACCTCGGTGACGTCGAAGACGTGGGGGTTGTAGGTCGCGCCAGTAACCAGCGCGAGCCGCCTGCAGTGCGAACCTGCGACATGGACCGACGGGCCGTCGACCATTATCATGAGGTCACCCTCGTCCGCGACGGCTTTCCCGACGCTGACAATGAAGTTGAAGATGCCGCGCTCGATGAGGTCGAACCCCCGCGGACTCCTCGAAACAGCTCCGTTCGAATTACGGGCCCGCCGCAACAGGCCCCATAGGTCCAACTCCGTGCTGCCTTCCTCGTCAAACGTGCTATCTCTCGGAACTGCCACTTCAAGTTCATCTGCATCGTACACGTCAACATCGGTGGGCCACACGTGAGAATTGATATACGAAGAAAGCTCGTGCGGCGCGATGGGAGAACTGCTGCAACCCCCACCCCACGTCGGCAAGTACTCCTTCACTGCATCAATCTCTGCACTCGTTCTGGGAGAATCCCTCCATATCAAGCACGCTTCCTTAAAGACGTCATGCTCACACAACGGTAGTTCATTCCACAGTTTGCGAAACAAGCGATGCTGATGTTTAACTTCGTCATCTGTCAAAGGCCTCCCCATGCAGACGTCTGGCAGCCTGCATCCACCGATTGCGCTCGAGCAGAAAACCGCTCGCGCCAGCGCGCCCCCCCTCCTCCTGCGGCGACTGGAAAGACGTGATATCGAAATCCAGCGCCCCCCTCGTCGCCACCACGCCGTCAGCAGTGAAGTTGTCGCCGCTCCACTCTACGATCGCATCCGCGTCGACGTCGCCGCCAGGATCCAGAACGGGAAGCACATCACCGCCTGCGTCGCTATGGACGCCTGCGATATAACTCGCAAGCAGCGGGTTGTAGCGCACAGTCTCTTGCTTCGACGCCTGCTGCCCGCACCTGGCCTTCAGGGGATGTGACCCGCCGCGATGCTGATGAACCGCGGCCGCCTGCTGCAGGAAGTCCTCCTTGCACGCGTACGACATGTTCTTCCCGCTGGTCGATTTGGTGTTCTTATGCGTCATCTGCTTGTTGAGCCTCTCGATGAAGTCGATGCCATACGGGTGGCTGCGGAAGTCGGCCAGGAGCGTGGAGTAGCAGTCGAAGGACAGCAAGCGTTGCACTGTGGGGTACAAGCGGCGGATGCCGCGACTGTAGACGTCCAGCACGTCGGCGTCAGCATCGAGCAACTCCTGGGCCAAACTCGTCCTCTGCTCCTCCGTGTAGTCATCTGCCGAAATCAGCGCATACAGCTTGTATGGCCACGATGAAAGGCGTAGTTCGTACCTCCTGTACAGCGCAGAAGAGAGCCGAATAATCTGAGATCGAGTCCAGCGCTGGAACGCCTCTGACTCCATTGGCGCTCCAATGGCTTCCAACACAGTCCAAGGATGGTCGCTAGTGTCCTCTCGATTCGTCCACGACTTCAAAAGGCCGAGCAATACTGCGAAGCACTCCTCGACCTTCCCATTGCGCGGATCGAGCAACACATCCATCTTGCTGGGAATCGACTCGCCATCTGGAATGGGGTCCCTGAGCAATGGGTAAAGTAAACAACCGTCCGAACAAGGATTGCGACATAGACCCCAAGCTGCCAAAAGTTCTCGTCACACTGGTAATACTCCTTGATCTTTTTATTCCTAAGCCTGTTGACCATGGCATGGAACTCGCCCCTACTCTCACCATCGAGCTTCACGTGATCGCCCGCGTCGCCGTCGCCTGCCTCGCACTCCAAGTCCAAGCAGAAGCTATCAACGCCAACGCGGTAAATTTGACGACGGACGAGCGACTGCTTGAAGTTCGCCAGGGTGTTCGCCCACCTGGACTCCGCTGGCACCTTGTCCTGGTTCCCCCACGTGGCGTTGCACACCGCGATGGTGACCTTCTCCTTGCACTCTGCTTCGCTCCTGCAGCATGGCAGCCCCGTGCCGGCGTCGTGGCACCAGTGAACCCACTCCTTGTCGCGCCAGCTGCCGTTCACCAAGCTGCAAAGTTCACGGAGATCGTGCCACTGTTGCGAATGGCCACCGTTTTTTCGCTCATGATGCTTGGCAATGAAATCAAAGAACGTGTTGATCACATTGAAAAACGTGTCGTCGCCAGCTGGCGAAGGGCCGACCTTTCGTTTGCACCGTTTCCTCGCCAAAACCTCAACTGCCCGTGTGACTCTCGTCATTGTCTTCTGAAGCTTCTGGATCTGAGCGATACCGCAATGGCGCATGACATGAGATCGAATCCCTTTCACCTGGAGCTTGGCCCTGTGATGCAAATGTATCCCGCGTACTTCGGGCCAGTACAAGATCTTCGGATACCTGGGCAACGACAGCGTTTCAGACTCATGCAACTGGCCCCAGTGCTTCATGATCGCAACGTTGGAACCTGCTTTGTCCGCAACGGGCATAAACGTGAAGGATTTGACATGATCGCTGATGGTATTCATCTGCTCGCCGTCGTCAAACCGAAACTGTTTAGGCACTCCTCGCCGCGCTCCTGGATACAAGCACTGAGCAGATGCCCCCCGCCAAGGCCGACGACTTGACGAGCGCGTACTCTCTGTGACCTGATGCCAAGCTCGCCTGACGATTGTACAACAACCACGTGACGCAGCCCCGTTGCACCAAGGTTGGTCGAGTCGTGGTCCGTCGAGCTCGGAAGGCCTTCGACGGCTCCCACCTGAACTTAGTGGCAACCTCGTCCCACATGTGCGCATACGTGACGTGAACACCGCGGGGAGATGGCTGATGGGCGCCGTCCTGTCGACGACCAGTGGCAGAACGAGCGCTCTTCAGCATCGCGCCGATCGCGAACTCCTGCCTGGCCTCTATCACACGAGCGCACGCAAGCACAAGCCTGGTGTGCTTCACTCCGAGGGCGAGCTTGGCTGTCTTCGGAAGGTGGGCTGCACGACACGCAATCGACACATCGCATGGCTCCAGCGGCTTACGTCTCCTCCCAATCGCATGAGCCTTCGACCGTGGAATCAACTTGCTCGCATCTGGAAGCAAGGTGGTGATCGCCTGAATCGAATCTCTGTGAGAGCGCCGTGCGTCGACCAGGTCGCTCCTGAGCTTTGCCATCCGTTTCTTGGCCAACGCCTCTCTCATATGCTGCATGTGCTCTCTGGACCATCTTCTGAATTTGACCACCCGTGGAACTGCGAGCTCTGAAGGGTAACTGCTGAGATCCACAGCGGCGGGCGCCTCAGCGATTGGTGCCTCTGGAGCCTGACCAACTATCACGACTGGTGCCTCTGGAGCCTCGCCCTCGTTCACTGCAGCTGGTGCCTCTGGAGCCTCGCCCGCCACGGCAGCGGCCTCTGGGGCCTCGCCCGCCGCGGCGCCACCGCCACGGTCATCGACCTGCAGTCAGCCGCGATCCAGGATCGCATGGATATCCATTCGCCAAAATGGCGTGGGCCATCTGGAGCCAAAATGGCTATGAATAGCAGCTGTCATGTTAGGCGGCGTTCGTGCTGTCATGAGCTGTTGCGATGTTTCTGATCAGGGTATCTTCACGGGGCTCGGATTCTGAAGGCGCCACGGTGCCAGATGAATGACCGATGGGCCTGCGTGTGCTTCTGAGCTTTGTTCGCCATCATTGTCCCTCTCCTACCTTCTGTCTCCTCCATGCCCAACGAGGCCCCAAGAAGTCCCATAGTGATTCCCAGAAGTAGTACACATGGTACCCCAACTGCCTCCGAATGACATCCCAAGAGACCCCGTCGAATCCCCAAGAGGCCTCTGACCCATCGCCTAGGCACGGTGGCAGGATGGGCCTATGGCCACTAAGTAACGGCGGGGGTAGTGGGTGAGCAACGGCACAGAAGACTACGAACATGCAAATGACGATGGTGAGGACACGAGCCCCTCATGCGAGTACGACGGGACGGATTGCTATGACATGGGGGGACATGGGAGTAGTAGTCGTGTTGATAGGCCCTTCTGTTTAGCGAAGCACCCAAGCGACTGCCAGCAAACGTGCGCTAAGCTATTATTAACTAGTGTTGAGGGGGGGGGAGGAGGTTTGATGTTCCAGCCTCCCCTCCCCCTCCTGTTCCCCGACCCTCTCCTTCAGCTCATACATAATCGGAGCGATCCTCCCATCATGATTCCCCCTATCCAACATCATTGGTACAAGGGCCTTGCGCTGGGAAGTGGGACCTCTGATCTGCTGGGGAAGTCTCGTCGCGCGTGTTCACTGACATGCGTGCCGAACTATAGGTAATGTAAGAAGTGGACGTAGCGCGTTCCCACGCCACTTGGAACTTGGCCTAACAACTTGACGTGGCCCTTCGTCGACCACGAGAGCACAACTGAACGCCTTCTAAAGTCGGGCTCGATCTCTGACCCCCAGCCACACTGAAATCAACATCCTCCTCCTCCTCCTCCTCCTCCTCCGCCTCCTCCTCCTGCTCCTCCTGCTCCTCCTGCTCCTCCTGTTCCTCCTGCTCCTCCTCCTTCCTCTCCCTTGTCTTCCTGCGTATCCTTCCGCCCCCACTAACTGTAACCGTTCGTTTTTATTTCCCCCTTTTCCGACTTCTGCCTCGGTCCGACCGCACGCGACGGGCGTGCCGAGCTGGGGCCCTCTCTGCGCGGTCGCTCGAGGGCCAGCCGCCGAGCGCCCGGGCACGCCGTGCGCGACGGGCGCACCACATGTTGGCACATGGCAGGTCCCGGGAGGCAAGCATCGAGCCTCTGCCCCAGGGCCACGGGAGCCGTTGACCTGCGCAGGACGGGCAAATGTCCTCTGTGAGGCGCCAGCGGCGACAAGCGGCTGGCGAGAGCGCGTCGGCGCCGCCTGGCGCACAGCGTCTGGGCGCTGAGAGCGCCTGACGTCTTGCAGAATCCCAACCTGCGGCAGGAACCCAAAGGCCAATGTGGCTGGGGACAGCAGCCCTCCTCGTGGTTCCGGGCAGGCAGTGCGGTCCGGCGGAAGGGGGCGAAGAGGGGAGAAGCAGGCAGACGACGACGAACGCCCAGGCGGGAGGCCAGGGCCGGCGGGGCGGGCGGGCAGGCAGAAAACGGGCCAGGCGGAAACAGCAGGCAGGAAGCAGGAGGAAAGGAAAGGGAGGGAAGCAACGAGCAGAAGCGGAGGGAAAGCAGGGGGAGGAAGAGGAGGAGGAGGAGGAGGAGGAGGAGGAGGAGGAGGAGGAGGAGGAGGAGGAGGAGGAGGAGCAGCAGCGGCAGCAGCAGCAGCAGCAGCAGCAGCCGCAGCAACAGCAGCAGCAGCAGCAGCAGCAGCAGCAGGGCCGGGACAGGGGCCAGGAGGGAAAGGCCACCCGCGACGAACCTACGGACACTACGGCGGCGACAGGGGGGCCGGTGTGGGCGTCGGCGTCGGGAAGGGCGTCGGGAAGGGCGTCGGGGGGGGCCTGGCCGAACCCAGCACGCTGCGGCTTGGCGGGGAGGGAACCTCTGCGGTATCACCCACCGCCCCGCCGAGGAAGGGACGGCCGGCAGTGCGGGGGGGCGCGGGCACGCCATCCGCGAGAAGGGGCACTGGGGAGGCGCCCGTGCTGCCCAGCGAAGGCGGGGGGAGTGGGCAGGGGGCGTTAGGCAGCGCCTGGCGGCGCTCACACGGCGTGCACCGTGGAGGCCGCCGTGGCCGCGGCCAGGCGGGCCACGACCACTCCCGCCCCCAAGACTGTGTTTGGAGGCGCCGCAACACCGCCCGCGCGTTCTCCCTGCGCAGGGAGACGGAGAGTCGCTGGGCGTGTTGGTCCGCTACCAAAGCAGCGTCTTCCCCCGTGGCGTCAGCCACCCGCTTGGCCAGGACCCCGAAGGCCCTGCGCGCCTCGCGGCCCCGCCGCCATGGGCCTCCACCGCCATGGGGGTGAAGGTGAAGCCCTGCTCCACGCACAGCCGCGCGGTGTCCTGGTGCTGCCCAGGCGGCCGCCGTGCCGTTGCGCCACCTCGGTAGGTAGACGTCGGCGGGGCGGCGGCCGTTGTCGTCCACCTGGGATCCGCCCTGCTAGCCCCCGGGGAAGGCCTCCCCGGCGGGGCGCGTTCGCTTCGGCGTTCGTCTGAACGAAACCATCCGCCCTCCCACTCAGCGTATGTCGCCGGAGCGAGAAAACACGGAGTCGCCTGCGGACCCTGGGGACCAGACCCTGTCGGGGCGTGGGGGTCCAGCGCGCGTGGCACCCTTCGACGACGGTCCAAGCGGTTCGGCGATCATGCAACTCAGAGCTGCAATTTCCACAGGGGCGACTGAATCTATCAATATCTTGGCGGCGAGCGAGGGGGGAAAATGGAAGGAGAAGGCCTTGTCAGAAGGCTCGGAACTCCCCCGGCCTTCCGGGAAGCTTTCTGAGCCTTCCCCGAATACATAGAAAACTTCCCAGAAGGCGCGAGGGCTTCTGAGAAGTTTCGCCGCCTTCTGAGAAGGCCTTCTCCTTCTCACTTCCCCCCCTCGCTCGCCGCCGAATCTCGTCCGTCTTCCGATTTCCAGGCTCCGAGGCTTGCCTGCCCGGCCTCTCTGGCGAGCCCAAAGGCGGCGCACGGCACTCCTCCGCGCCGAGCGGGGCGCAGCCACTGAAGCTGTGAGGTCCCCCTCTGAGCTGGTGGCAAAGGCGATTTTTGTTTCGTTATGTCTTTCTTTTTTTTTCACCGCCGTCTGCTTTCCGGCGAACCAAAACAGGAACAAAACGGCAACCCAAACCAGAAAACAAACGGCAATACAACACTCGGGGGCGGCCAAGAGGGGGGCGTCCAAGAGTGGGGGGCGCAAATCACGGCCGGCGGCATGTGCGCGGCTAAGGCGGGGGGTGGCGGGGATGGATTGACATAAGAAAGGCCGCCATGAAATCTGGGGAGATATCATGGCCCCCGCCATGATATCCACCCCTGCCTAGTCATCACCCCCCTCTTTGCCGCCCCCGATCGTCAGCGGCGAAGCAGAACTGCACCGGAACCGAACCACCCACGGCGTGAACGAGAATCCCCAAACGGAAAAACCAACACCCCCAGCGTCATCTGAGTGCGGGGCGCCTCTGCCGTCGCGTGCGCCGTTCGGCCACGCTTCCAGCCACGGAGGGGCACCCCTTGCACGAGTGTGGTGCTGGCCCCAGCGTCTGGTCTCCGAGGAGATGCACATGCTGGAGCTGGCCAGGACCTTCTGCAAGTGGTCCAGAGCACGGATGGAAAGCAAAGCGCGGCCAACTTGTGGCAAATGCCTCCTGCCTCCATGACTGTCACTACCAACACACCTTGAACTCTCCCAAACATCGCTCATACCCCGCGCCCCCTCCGCCGCTCCTCCGGGACCGTGACGTCGTACTCGCCCTGCTCTATGCCGTGCTCTTCGGCGTAGAAGTTCCGTGTGAACTCGTCGCCTCATGAAGGCTGGCGCGGGGGACCCACACTCCATCATGAGTGCACGCTGTAGGTGACCTGGGTCACCTGATTTCGCGCACCGTGCCCCGAGATGCGCGGCCACCATGGACAAGGACACTCTTCGTCCCAGGCCGCGACGCGCGAAGCGTGATCTGGTGCACTCCTCACGCCCTCTGTTCGGCAAATGGGCGATCGCTGAAGATTCCGGACTTTTCTCAAAATGCTCCTGTGTTTACAAGAATCGACCAAAAGGCCAGAGATCCGCTGGACTCCCTCGGAACGCAAGGCTGGGAAACGTGCTGTTGGACTACTGTCATGTCATTTGCGTGGCATGTTGTCTCTTGCCTTTTGTTTGTCTGGTCCTGCTCCCTCTCTACAATCGATTAGCGGGGCCGTGAGACCAACAACAAAAACCTGCGAGGGCGACCCAACATCCTGCAGATCTAGGTCCCTGGATTCCCGCAGGACGCCGACAGACGGGCAGTAGCGCCCAAGAGTCCTCCAGATCGGCCCCAAGAGGCGCTCACGAAGGCCTCGAAGAGTCCGTGGCAGACAAATGTAGCCCCGAGGTGCCGAGGTGCCTCTCAGATGGGTCCGGAAGACCTCAAGACGCCCCTTGGGGAGCTCGCGGGGACGAAGGATCACGATTCCAGAGGGTCGAAGGGAATACAGTGGAGGGAGGCCAGTCCAGAAGAAACCTTCCACAAGAAACCCAACCCTGAGACCCCATGGCGTCTATCGAGTTTCGGCGTGGGAACGTCGCGCTTTCCATCGCAAAACCATCGAAACCCAAGGCTCCTTGGAGGCAAGCAGGGTGTTTCCTGGCATGGGTCTCCACTGTAGACGCCCATCCTGCAAACGCACAAGAGATGGCGGCGTGACCCGGGTCAGCCGCGAAGCTCGCCGTGGAGCCCCTCGATGCACCATCAGCCTGGGAGGGGCCGTGGGGCTGTGCCGCCCCGTGGCACGACCGAGTCACTTCTGTCGCCCTCGGATGTGTGTGTGTGTGCCTTTCCCAGCACGGCCCGCTGCCTGGCAGCCTGCCTTGCCGGCTTACCCCCCCCCCCTGCCGCCGGCCCGCGGCTGCTGGTCCTACCCGCTGGCGCCGCCCCGCCGCCGCCCGGCCCCGCTCTGAGCGCGCCCGGCTTCCTTCTCCCTCCTGCCACCGCTGGGCGTTCCTCCTCTGCGGCTTAATTCGCATTCGTATACCATGCTCAAGTTTTTCCGCCAGCGCGGTCACTCTGCCTAGCCGCCGACGTAAAGTGTGTGTGTGTGTGTGTGTGTGTGCCGATGGCGCTAAGGACACAAGATTGGGGAAGGAGGTGATGGGAAGAAAGGTACCGATGCCGCTGCCCTTGCCTCGTTTTCGCCGTCATTTGGGCATCCTGGGCGGCCCTCTTCGCCACGGCTGGGTTCGCCATGAAGTTCGGGTCAGAACGTACCCTGGTAGAGGTCTGGGGAATAGCGGTATTGGTACCTCATTGCCCCCCCCCACGAAGCAGACGCAGAACCACTGGAGGAATGGATTAGCACTCCTCGAGTCTGAGCGTCACGCAATCGTAAATGAACAGCTCCCGCCCGTATATCATTACGGTGGTGCCCACCTGCAGCTCCTCGGCCTGGTAGGCGACCTGCTTCGGCGAGATCATGCCTTGCGGCGACGCGATGAGGCAGGGGAAGCGGAACAAGATGGGGACCCCACATCGGACTGGGGTTAGGTCGAGCATGCCCCCCTACAGGCGGATTTTGGAAGAAGAATCAAACATAGTCAACACATTGTCAAACATAGTCAAAATTAGTCTAACAGATCGTCCCACTGCTATTTATGACTGTTTTTGAATATTCTTCCTGTCGAGGGACAGGCCCGACTTAAGACTGGGTGCTCGGCGCCAGAAGAAATCTTCTGCACAATGAGCTGAGCAATGCCCAGTGCAGACCAGACAACACACCGACAGGAGCATCGTGCTGGGGGGGGGCTATGCGGCGGGAGCTGGCGAACCCTACGTCGAGAGGCAGATGGAGGGGCACGCAGAAAAGGACCTGTCGGGAAGGGGGCTCGCGCCAACCGCCAGCTCACCCTGGGCGGGTGCTAATGGGGGGTGGCCCAAATCGGGGGATGAAGAAAAGAGCCCTTCAGGGCCCCTTTTGGAGCCAGTTGGTGCCCTAAAGGGGCCCTAAAGTGCCCCTGGAGGGTCTTTTGTTTCACCCCACGAGTGGATCCCCCCCTTACCACGCGCCCGATCACTCACTGGGTGTCTAGACTGAAGCCCGGCTCCATGCAGAATGCATCGCCGATGCATCGGTGATGTATCGGTTATGCATCGGCAATGTACTGGCGAAGTCGGTGATGCGTCGGCGACGTCGGCGCGGAGAAAGTCGGGCTCAACATCGAGCCGCATTGTCGATGCATCGGCGATGCGGCGCGATCCTCCGATTTGACCCCATCCAGGAGACCTGGATAAACTGAGGGGGGAGCCTGGCTCCCTGCAGAAAGACCCCATGGCCTGAGATCTTGTGCGGGACCAACCATGCCCGCAAAATATCCGTCAAGCGGGGATTGCGCCCAAATCTCTCCTTACACCCGGCTGGTCTCCGCTCAGGTGCCCTGAAGGAAACAGGTACCTCAAGACCAGAGCCCTCACGACCAGATCCCCAAGACCAAAGCCCTCGAGACCAGATCCCTCAAGACCAGAACAGACCCTCAAAACCAGATCCCCAAAATCCTCAAGGGAGACCGGACACCGGGTCGTTCCCTCAAGACCAGACCCCCACCCTGAGGCGTTTTTCAGCAGTCCTGGTGCCCGCGGATGGCCCCAAGGCTTTGAGCATGTAGAGGAAACGCCAGGACCCCTGTCCTCCAACTGGTGGGTTCCCAAAAACCCTGAACCCAAAAACGTTGCCATCTCTTGGGGTGTACCTTTTACTTTCGCCGGCTTCCGTCGGAGGAATTCCCTCGTCTTGCTTCCGCGGTCTCTTCCGCCAGCGTTCGACGAGGAAGCAATGCCAACTCCTCGAGGGCAAGGACCTTTCTGGAGCGAGCCAACTCCCTAGACCCCCGACGTCAAGATTTTTGTTCATGACGTCGACCCCCAGAGGTCTCGACCCATTCCAAGGGACTGGTTTTTCATCCTCAGTCGTTTTGTGAAGGCCCCGAAGCCCAGTGAGGGTCCTCTGCCGTCGTGATTGTTTCATGACTCGAGGGGTTCTGGGTCTTGCGCGTGCCGTCCGCCCGACTTGAGCAGGGACCGACCGCCCCGGCATTCCCGTAGGCCTACCACGAAATTCTCTTAGAACCCGGAAATGTTCTGAGAGCAGCTCGTGCAGACCACAACAGAAAGAGAGGCTCTCAGAACATTCTTCGGGGGGCCTATCGGCGAGCCAGGGCGCCTCGCCACTCATGCTCGAGTCTTGCGCGTGCCGCCCGCCCGGCACCTCTCGCCGGATCGGCTCGGGCCAGGGCCAGCCGGCGCCGGCGGGGTGCGCGCCCCCCTCGGAGAGACCCCGGGTGCGCCTCCGTGCGCCGACGCTGCGGCGGCGCCTCCCCCGCGCAAGGGGCCTCTGGAAGGGCCCTGCGTGGGAGGGCGCGCCCGCGATGTGGCCTTCGTGTGGGGGTCGGTCCCCCCGCCGCGTGGTGACTGGAAGGCGAAGCCAGGACGAGGATGACATCGGGTGAGGTTACATCGAGGATCACTCAAATCCAGCGGCTCTCTTCTCAGAGCGTTCCGGCACGCTCTGAGAGCGTTCCTGAATGCTCTGGAACGGATTGATCCTCGTCCTAGCCCCGCCCGGGACAGACCGTGCGGAGACCTCGAAACCCAAGAGACCTCACCGCGCGGTCCGTGACTCCACGGCTTTGGGACCCTGGAGGCCCCGGTCGCCCGAGACGTCCTCGGAGAACGACCCGAGTTCCAAAACCGTGCGTTCACCCCACATCCCCACCGACTCGGTGGGGTCCGAGCAGATGGGGTTGGAAGATCGCGCCGTATCGCCGATGCATCGCCGATGCATCGCACTGGCGCGCTGGCGACGACGGCGTGGAGAAACTCGGTCTCCACGTCGAGCAGCATCGCCGATGCGCCGGCGATGCGGTGCGATCCCCCGACCCCTTCCACTCCAACCCCGTCTGGGAGACCCAGACCACCGCGCGGTGTGGTCGCCACACCGTTTGGAGGCCCCCCAACGGACGCCGCGCCGGGTCGACCCCGAGGGCCCCGGGGGCTTCGGCGGCGGGGGGGCGGGGCGCTCGCTGGCCCGGCATGGAGAGGCGAGGTGCTCGTCGAGGAGCCGGGAGCTTCGGGCGGCGAGGTGCTCGTCGAGGAGCCGGGAGCTTCGGGCGGCGAGGTCTGTGCGCATCCGCTGCTCCTGGCCAGGCCCACACTGGGCCCGGGAGCGGTGTGCGCGCCCTCCGGGCTTGGCCAGGGAGGCAAACGCACAGCTCCTGGGCCCAGGATTGGCCTGGCCAGGAGCAGTGCAGATGTCCAGGTCTCGTCGCCCTCGAGCCTGCGACGAAAGGAGTTGAAAACCATGTGGGGCCTGCTCTAGAACAGAATCGTTCCGTAGACGGATCCACCCTTTCTGCGACCTTGTCCTGCGCAGGGCGCAGCGGCCGTGTTGTCCACAGACGCATCCCCCCCGAATGCGTCTGTATAGCCTTCGGACGCAAGCATCGACCCTCCACCGTTATCTGTCGCACCAGCAATACGTCTCTAATTCGAAAAAGGGGCGGGGAATCGCCGAGCGATATCATTAGCACCAAAAATTCGCCGGCCCAACGGGCCAGAGGCGTGCTAAGATCTCCGGTAACTGGTTCACAATTCTTCTAGTTCGGGCGCGCGGGGCGGCCCCTGGGGGTCCCCCGGCGAAAAGTACCCCGACCGCAGCCCGGGAAGGTCCTGGGAAGGTCTACTCAGAGATGGTTTTCCTCCTGGGTACGGCCTCTCAGGCCCGCCAGAGCGCGCCAAGAGGGCCCCAAGAGGCCCCCAAAACTGCCCAAGAGGCCCCCGAGACGCCCAAAGGACGCTCCAAGACGCCGAAGATGATCCCAAGACGGCCCAAGAAGCCGCCAAAACGCTCCAAGTGGCCTCCAAGAGGCCTCACAAGAGCGCCCCGAGAGGCCAAAATCATCAACAATGGTTTTGGAAGGATTTTGGCCTTGTCGCATTTTCGGCTTTCCGATGCTCCAAGACGGCCCAAGAGACCCCAAAGAGCGCACGAAGACGGCTCAAGAGGCCCCCAAGAAGGCCCCCAGAGAGCCCAAACGGGCCCTGAGACGGCCCAAGAGACGCCCAAGACGGCCCAAGAGAGCCCCAAGACGGCCCCAAGAAGGGCCCAAGATGGTGACCACGAACAGAAACCTCTAGCCGTCCGCCCCAAGAGGGCCCCAGGAGGCCCCGAGAGGCCCCCAAGATGGCCCAAGATACCGCCAAGAGGCCCCCAAGAGACCCCACCAGGAGGCTCCAAGGAGGCTCAAAAGAGGCCCTACAAGGCTTCAAAAATGTCTCCCAGGCGCTCCCGAACGGCCTCTCAACAGACCCCAGGGCCTCCCAAAGACGCATCTGGACGACGGCCCTATTTGGCCCCAAGAGCGCCGCAAGATGCCATCGAGAGGCTTTCTCCTCCGCCCTTTTCTCTGCCTCCTCCTCCTCCTCATATTTATCTTCATCCTCCTCCGTTCCTTCTCATCCTCTTCTCCTCCTCCCCTCCCCCTCCCCATCCTCATCTTCCTCCTTCCGGCGGCGCCTAAATGGCCCCGAGCCCGCGCCGAAACAATAGCGATCATGCATTACGGGCCGGCGGAGTGAGCGAAGCGATTGAATAATTAATGAATTCCTGGGTGAGCGAATTCTTAGGAATCTTCGGAGCACTTTCCGGGACCCTGCAGGAATCCTTACAGATCCTTGTGGAGTCCTTCAGGAACTGGGAGGAATCCTCAGGGACCCTTCAGGAATCAGTCTGCGTTCCTCAAGAATCTTTACAAGCCAGCAGCAAGAATACTCAGGGGCCCTCACGAATCTGCCGGGACCGACAGAAATCCCCTACGATCTTTCAAACATCCACCAAGAGAAAGCCAAGAACCCAAGCACCCTCAAGAATCCTCAAGAACCCACTGGATCCCGAAGCATCTCTCAGGAATCCTTCGGAAATCCTGCAACGATCTCCAGGGAAGCCATCGGGAATCCGCATGGTCCCGCAGGAATCCTTCCGGGACCATTCTGGAATCCTCGGCGCAACGCGGCCGGCCGGGTCACGTTTCCTCCTCTTCCTCCCTGTTCTTTTCCTCCCTGGGCTACGATCTGCCTTTTCACTTGACTCACTCCCGGGATAATTGCGGAGGATGAGGAGGAGGAGGAGGAGGAGGAGGAGGAGGAGGAGGAAAAGGGGCGCATAGGAGGAGGAAGAGGAGGAGGTGGAGGGCGCCTTTGCGCTGCGACTGGGGAGAATATCGCTCTCAATATCGCCATCCAATCCCTCGTTCACTACCCGCAAACAAATGCGATTTACATACGCGCCCTGCCTTAACACGGCGCTCACAACAACACGCACGGACTCGAAAACGCGCTGGGTTGTACCCTTTCCCTTGCGTTCCCGACAACTTCTGAAGACAGGGATCTTGCCGGCTTTCTGAGCCAATTATCCAACTACTCCTGGGCGTTCCTGAGGTGTCCTCGGGATTTCCTGTAGATTTCTGGAGGATTCCGGGGGGATGCCTGAAGGATCCCTGGAGGAATCTGGATACATACTTCGGGACTCTGCGGGTTTCGGCGTCTTCATGATGGTTTCTCGGAACGCCTGGTGATATCTGAACGATTCCGGGAACCATTGAATATTCTGGGAAGGAAACTCCGAATGCCAAAAAGGATTCCTGAAGATTCCTTCCGGGCTCAGGCAGGATTCCTGAGGATCCCAAACAACTCCTGTGAGTTCTGGGGGGTTCGTGAGGATCCCAGAGGCGTCCTGAAAGCAGGCCGTCTTAAGTTCTGTAGACACGGAGCGCGCTGCTTTTGGCACGGGCGCACAACAACCAAGGCACCTTCCTGGCCACAGATGCCACCCCCCCTCCCGCATCCTCCTCCATTCGTAATTTGTGGTCCTGTAGGTTTCTGTGCAGTCCTTGGGGTTCCTGAAGGATTCCTGAAAGATTCAGGTGGGTTCTTAATCAATTCCTGGAGATTCTTGGCCGGTTCTTGCCGAGTCCAGAAGAATTCCTGGAGATCCTTGCCTGATACACTCAAGAGTGCTGAAAAATCCTGCGGGTTCATTCGGATAGGACTCCTGGGGTTTCTCTCGTGTGGACCCCAAAGGTGTCCTCAAGATTCCTGTGGGCTCTAAAGGCTTCCCACAAGGAACTTGACGAGGTTGACTCCTTCTGGTCTTCCTGAGGGCCCCCCGCCTCTCGCATAGACACACCATCGCAATTCTCCTTGCGCCGCTGCTCATGTCATTGGGTTTTCTCGGCAGCCTTTCAAGATCTCCTTGTCCTGGGAACATCGCCCCCCCCCCCCCCCCCTCTGCGCCGACCTCGATATTTAGCACCCGTATTCATCAATTCTTCGGGGCTGACGGGTCGGGGGGATTTGAAGCGGCGGGGGTGGTTGATTCCTCGACAAATTAGGGATCCTGAAGATTCGGCGCCATTTGTTGACCACGATGCTGGAGAGCTCGCTGGGTTGGCTGCCAGGGAACGCCGGGTCCCAGTGGGGGCAATCATTCGGGCGCGCGGCATGACGTTATGTACTGCGAGACGATTCAGTAGTACTAACACGAGTAGATTACCATATCAAAGAATAATGTTTTTGTCGCCCTTACCGCGCGCAAAATGCAAGTGTCATTGGTGAGTTGCTAATATAGTTGTGGAGCTGAATCATGAAAGCCACGTGTCCCACTACAGGCTATAGTATTCTGAGGACCTCACCATGACGTGATATGTGTATATACCTACATATATATAAACGCAGGGCCCGCTTCTTATTGTGCGCGCGTGTGCGCGCGCGCACTCTCGCATGCGCGATGCGAAAACAATGAAAGAAAGGCCACCTTAACTTTGAAAGCTGACTGATGGAAACCGAATGATTCACATGTGCTCTGCGCCCTCCAACGCGGAAGCCCACGTTTTTTTTTTTTTTGCCATTTTTACTTTGAACATGAATGGTGGAGACCAGTTGCTTGAATCGTATCTGGGATGCCCCAACGTGAAACGTTGCGTTGCGTCACTGTGCGCTTTCATTACCAACCGCGCGCGCAATGCGAACGTCAGCGGGGGGGCTCGGCCAACTTTGCTTCGAACACGGAATGGCGAACCCATACTTCCACTCATAATTCTGAAGGCCTCGATATGGAAGACTGCGCTGAAGCCACGCGTTTTCATTATTGCTCGCTCGCGCGCGAACAATAAAGACAGCGCGTCGCGACGCGACGCGTCGTGTCACATCGCCGCCCTCCCAATCCTCAAAAACAATACGAATGCGACAGATTTGTTTTCGCCGGTCAGCTTTCCGAGATCAGGAGGCCGTCCGCGATTGATTTTGTAAGCGCGCAATCGAGAGCGCGCGCGCAAGGCGACGCGCGGGCAGTCTGACGTTGCGCAGTGCTGCGTCGAGGCCTAAGGCGCGAGTGGAAAATTCAACATTTGCCATTCCTGATGGTTCCCGCAAGGTGCGCGCGAATGCGCGCGAGCGATGCGAAACGTCGTATGTTCTCGCAGTCGTTCGTATCATGTTGAAGCCAAGAACGCGAGTGACGAAATTGTTCCATCGTGCACTTCCGAAAAATAAATTCATGTTCTACACGTTGTCGCGCGAGCGCCGCGCGCGCGTCCATGGGCGCAGCTGAGCTTCTGCATCGTCCATGGTAGAGTACTCTCCATGTTGGCATGAGAACTTTAGTGGGCCCTTTACTGACCGAGCCCGTTGTGTTTTGCTGCCTGGAGAGGGCCGCGCATGTATTGCCAGGTTGAGTAGCGTTCTGAAGCGGAACCTGATGGCAGGAGCAGGCGTGTGCGTGAGGACGCGTGCGTGCGTATGCGCGAGTGCGTGTGCGTGTGCGTCCTCATCAATTTCCTGGCCGCTGCATGTCTACTTTTTGGGTGCGCAATCCCTCTAGCACGGCGCCCATTGCTTGCACGCTACAGTGTGCGACGTCTCGCGCGCTGCCTTCGACAACGCTGGATCGCAACTAGCACTTCCATCTGCTGCCCGCACTTGAGGTCCCTCTGCGCCGCAGACGTAAAAGTGCGCGTGCGTGCGCGCGCACGCGTGCGCGCTGGGGGGTCTGAGCGCCTCGAGTGCCTCAGCGGCGCCAGCCAGGGGCATCGGGCCTTGGCAAAACAAGGTGAAGCCCGCGAACTCAACCTGCTCGTCGCGGGTGGGCTGGCTGACATCACGCTTGACAACAGGAAGGCGCCTGTGGCCTGGCGTTGCTGACCCCGCGTGGCCGCGGCCTGCCAGTGGAGCGTGGTTTCGTTTTGATCGAGGATCTCAGCCCTGGCTTCAGCTGAAGACAGGATCGCGTTGACCAGCGGTGAAGACGGCGATGGGCTACGCCTTGAGCGACCAAGGAAAATTGCCGATGCCGCTGTTCCTTGGCGGTCTCCTGGGGCGCGTTACGATGAAGATTACGGGGCGAACCCGGCCGTGGGAACGATCAGAAGGCAACGGCATCGGTGCCTTTTCCTTCTCTGATGCCTCACGCGGAACGATCGGGCCAATAAGCCGATCTATCAGCACCTTGCAGGCGCAGGCTGAGTAACCCTCATCCTTCTCGTGGACCTATCTCTCGAGAAACGCAAGGCGCTTTCTGATCGTCTCAATCGCCGTGATGTCACAAACTCTGCGGCTCGAACGAGCGGCGATGGTGTTTCCCAGCCGCCTCATGTCCTCCGTCTTCTCAAAGCGTTCCCGTGATGCTGACAACTCCGGGTCTCAAACGCCTTGAAGGTCTTTCATGAAAGGTCGGGCTTCAACGTCAGGGCGAAGCTGAAGCCCACAACAACGACGCTCACGAGGGGGAGCGCCTGGCGCGGCAGCCTGACTGTATGTCTGAAGGCTGGGATGTTTGAAAGCTTGTGTCCAAGGACACGTCTGCTGAAACCCCCTGGAACCGAAACGGCGCCCGGAGCGGAAGAAGGGGGGGAGAGGGGAAGGGAACACTTCAAAGCAATTCCTGCATATTCCAACAATTCCCCGGATTCCCTGAAGATTCCACTGAGATTCCCCCGTGACTCCCAAGAGTTTCCCCGGATTTCTGGAGGACTCCTGCAGTCCCTATATGGTTCCTGGGTTCACGCAAACACTTAATGGATTCGCCAGGATGCCTGACATTACCCTTTTGCCCGATGATGTGAAGCTCTCCATCCATATGGGGCAGTCTCAGAAACCTGGCGGAGAGAACAGTGCCAACATTCCTACGGATTAATGCAAATTCTCTCGGGACCCGGCTGAAACATTATAGCTGACTAGCGCCAGGCATCTTCAAGACACCGAGCAATGTTTCGGGCATCCTTCGGGAATATCTCCAGAATCCTTCAGGAATCCTCAAGGAATCCTTCGCGACTCCTCCAAACATCTTCAAGAACCATCAGGGATCTTCGCGAACCGTTCAGGATTCCTGCACGAAACTGCTAGAAATCGTTCAGGAATCTTCAGGAATCTCCTCACTCCTCGGGAATCCTGCCGCAATCCTGGAAGGAACCTCTTGCAATCCCGTTGGGATCCCAACATGATCTTGGTGGGATCCCGTGGTGAATGTTCTGGGGGCGGGAATATCACTTCCAGGGGCAGACAATGGTATAATTTCGATGAGGGGCGGGGCGCGACAATTGTTTGCAAAGGTTATGTGAGGACACCCAATGTGTCTACAGACGTTTGTGGCTAAAACGTGGCAGCGGTTTTTCGCATAGGCCCTAGGTATTGGTCTTCCAGCAGCAGGTAGGCTGTGCCTTCCAAGCATTCCAAGCAGAAAGTCGTCTAACCTCCCGCATCGCGCCACGTGACGCGCGGCTGTGCGCGTCGAGAAGGAGCGCGCTGTGGTCGAGGCCGCGACGCGCGAAGCGCGGCTGCCTTCGCGCCCCTGGGGGCGACCTAGCACATGGGACTGGTCGGAGGATCGCCGATACACCGCCGACGCTTCGGCGACGTCGGGATGGAGATAATCATGTGGTTTGGTATCATGCTGATGGGGCCGGGGGATCGCCGATGCATCGGCGACGTCGAGATGGAGAGCATCGGGCTCCAAATCATGCCGCTTCGTCGGCGCATCGGCGCTGCGGGTCTACCTTCCGACCCCATCCGTGCGTGAAAGCAGCGGGCCGTACGCGAGACGGCATGGAGACCTGACGCGGTGGTTACGTGGGGCCGCCAGCGGGGCACGCAACACCCGGCAACGAGGGCGGCGCTCACGCGCGACCCTGCGGAGGCGACTTGCGCGCTCATGTCGGGCGTTGGTAGAACTGGGTCGAGTGGAACCTGGCTTAGTGATCTGTACCAGGGGCGCCCCCCCCGTCCCATTTCCACTAACCGGAACTGCCGTCACCCGAAAAAACACCAGCTATGGCAAACCTGGTTTAGTGATTCTGGCCACTTCGAAGGCTCCAGGGCCCCACCACTAACCGGGTCCCCTTACCCGGGGTCCTGGCCATGGACCCGATTCTGTCCTCGCAGACGGCGCCGTTTCTCCACATGGCTCATCTGGGGGGCCCGGACCTCCGCGCGGGCGCGCTCCTCGGGCGGTTCCTTGCGTGGCCGTGGCCCGAGCCTCCCGCGGCGCGCCCCGAGAGGGCCTTCTGGCGCCCAGCCCGGGCGGGGAGCCGGCGACAGCCTCCCTCATTGGGGTCCAAAGCAGATGCGGTCGCAGGATCGCGCCGCACCGCCGGTACATCGGCGCCGCCGGCGTGCAGAAAATCGGCATCGTCATCGATGCATCGGCGATGCGGCGCGATCCTCCGACACAGTCCACTTGGACCCCGTGTGGGAGGCCTGGAGCCGGAGCCCTCCGGCAGCATCGCCGCTTCCTTGCGATCGGCTGCCGTCGAGTGCAGGGGCAATCAGGACGCAGACCGGATCAAAAAGGGCCCGGGGGGAGGCCAGCTCCTCTGGCGGGTCGCGTGCTCCCGCAGTGAGTCCCCCCACTTGCGGGGCCACGAGCAGCAAGGAGTGGGGGAGGCGGATCAGAAAGGTTGGTTTGGGCTTCCGTCGGCGCGGTCGGGCGGTCACCTGGCCCTTTCACAACTCGAGTCATGGGGAAGCCAGTCGTAGCGTCACTGCCGCTGTGCCAAGGCTCTCATTGATCTCCAACTGCTGTTGGGCAAGCTCCCCCGTATACTCCCTGTGCTACTGGATTGCCAACCCACCAAAGGATGCGTCCGCTCGCAATGGAGGCAGGGTGCACGATTGAAAAGCACAGCTTCTGGACGCTGGCGCCAGTCCGCCTTTGGGCATCAATTCTCATTGAATTTCGCCGTCCTGAGCTTTTGCGCCTGGCGCCGACTGGAACGACTTCCAAGACTGCCTGAGCCTTCAGCTGGAATCCTGAAGCGCACAACTTCCATCCGAAGCGCGACGACTCACCCCGACGACGTGCATACCGACTCTATGTGACGGAAAGATCTAGACCCTGCCCCCCCCCTGGGCCATTTCTCAAGGTAAGTCTTTGGCAAATCCTTCTGGCCAATCGCCTCCAGCCAACCCTAGCTAGCTAGTGTTATCTCCATAAGATGTAATATCCGTTAGCTGGAAGCTCGGTGCGCTCCCAAAAGCTGCCTGGCGTCGGGTTCACGTGCGGGTTCTTGTACAAGCGACCGCGCTGGAAGAACACTGGCCAAGGGCCCCTCCCGCTGTTCTTCTTAAGCACCTCGTTGACCTCGCGGGAACCAGGCTCACGTATTGCTGGCGGATCGGAGCTCACGGGGGTGCCGAAACAAGCAGGGGTCGGACTCCCAAGCCGAAACACCCTTCGTTGGTTCCCTTGGGGGAAAGAAAAGAATGGAAGAATCGCTCTCCCAACGTTCACCAGGGAAGCCAAAGGCGCCTTCCTGGCCCGTCGTATGCACAAACACCGCATCGCCGATATACTGGCGACGTCAGGACGGAGGACATCCGACTCCGGATCGCGCCGCGTCGCCAATGCATCGGCGATGCGGCGCGATCCCCCGATACCATTCACTCTGGCCGCGTGTGAGAGGCCCGGGGACTTGCACACTACTTCTGGAGCCCCGCTTCCTAGGAACGCTCCTTGATCGTTCACCGGCCTCTCGGGACCTCTAAAGGAACAAAAATGGGCACAACATACACTTTCGGAACTCCGCGCGGATTTCTGGGATCGACGCTGGGCCCGAGAAAACTGCTCGGACATTCGAACGTTTATGCGGGTGCTGAATTTGATTTTTCGACTCTCGTGTCGACGATCGACGCTCGATCCATACCCCTGCTGCTGCCCCCTACCCTAGGCGCCAGGGGAAGCAGGGCATGGACAACAAAACGTGGCCTAGAAGGCCACGAACGTATCCATATCCCCGCTCTGGCTCTTCGTGGGGTCGGGGCGCGAGCCAAGGGGCACGGATGAAATGTCGATCGCCTATCGGGATCCCGTCTCCAGGGTCCTTGGGTGCTCGGGTAGGGAGGGAGGAAGGAAGAGGGAGGGGGGAGGAGGGAGGAAAGCAGGAGGAAGGAGAAAAGAACAAGCAAAGGCAACAACAAAGCTTGCCGGCACCGGGCTTGCCAACAACACCGGTTGCCGGGCCCTCACAGGCTGCCGCAACGCATGCCGGGTGGCGGAATCTTGCTCGTTGCCGCTGCGGCAGCTAGAAACATGTCTGTGAAGGGGCCTTGGGGACACGCAAATCAACAGACACAAACGTCGCGCCAACCCTAGCGCGCGCGTGCGCAGCGGCCAGCTAGTTTGGCGCCGCCATGCATGGGGTGCATGGCACCAGTTCCTCGCACTCGGGATCGTCTGCCTCGGATCGCATTTTCACGGGCCGTTGAAAGTCGTCATTGTCGGGGCCGTTGCCGTTCGGTCGCGCGCCCGCGAGCCAGTTGTTTATGGTGCATTTGGACTACAGCTTGCGATCGTCCATGACAACATGCAACGCTCAACCGAGATATTCTTCAGCAGGTCATAATCGGGAACAGAAGCGAATTAGATTCACAATAGTATAGAGAAAAACAAAGACTGAGATATATAACAACATGTGAAACTGAGACAATGAACGACAGCACTAAACAAAACCAACTCGAATTGTTTGAACTATTACGAACTTCCCAAACACAAACGCCACATGAATTTTCAAGTTGGTAGAACTACCATGCATAGGCCCGGGTATTCGACAATGCCCGTGACTAATGCGTCCGATGTAGCGGTAGTTTGTCCTGGTGGATTCTGGCGCTCTCGGCTGAGGTGCTGGTCAATCCGCAGTTTTTTGTGTAACAAACTTTCACTTGTCCGTCATTGCCTATGCTGCGGGCACCTTCTCCTCTCCTCTTTTTTCGCGGCCACCAGAGGGAAGCTCCTCGCGGGCCTCGTCGGATAGCGCAGTGACGTAGACCTGGATACCTTTCCTGGCGAGTCTCCTGCGCCCGCCTCGGTTATCGTGCCTTTTCCCGTGAGTGTTCGTGAAGCGTCGGGCGCGGGGAACTGGTTTGCGCGCGTTGGGTCTCCGCTGGCCGTTCTAGCATGTTTGATTTCTTGAGCGCGCAGGTCCTCGGGCATATCCGCCAAGTTCTCCTATGTGTAGTTGGCGTCGCCTCCGTGTCCGAACCGCTGTCGCCCTCCTCCGCGGGCTTGCCCCGTGGCGCCTGCTGTCGCTGTTGTGGGGGCCGTTGGTGGAGTCGGCAGGGCCCAGGCGGTCGAGTCTCCTTGGGCGCCGTGGCCGGCGGCGTAATCCAGGAGCCAAGCGCTGGTGTTCATGCTTGGTCTCCGCCGGGCAGTTGGGGGTCACGGGCCGAGACGGCGTCCGCGACGCGGGCGTCGACCCTGGCGCGCCCGCTCATCAGCTGGGCGATATTGCCAGCCATCCTCTCCGATAGGTGCCTCCGACGTCGCGGCGCTGCAAGAAAATCGTTGCGTTGCTGTTGGGTTGGAAGGATAATGCCGTTGGGTGGCTGCAATTGTCGCGCCGCTTCGCCTGGCAGCGTCCGTCGTGCCCGCGCTCATGTGGTTGGCAGCGACTGGAAGTTATCCAGGCCGAAGCCTGCGGTGTCTGCATCCGTGCGAGCTATCTCCCACCGGGGCATGGCGCTGCCAATGCGTTCGTTGGGCTGCGCTCCGGAGTCCACGCGTTCGAAGCCTTTTTGTCGAGGGTGCGCCGCTGGATGACCCCCAGGGGGGGGAGGTGGACCCTCCCCCCCTTTCCTCGATCCGTTGTCGGGGACCCCCCCTCCCTCCCTTCCCCGATCCGTCGTCGGGGAACCTCCCCCCCCCATTTCCTGGTCCGTCGTCGGGACCCCCCCCCCTCCGCCCCTTTCAAAAGGGGGGGGCGGGGGTCCGACCCCCCCCCCCTCACCCCCTTTGGCCGCCCCCCCCCCCCCTTTCGCCACGCCGCCCCCTGACTCCGGAACCCGACCCCGCCACCCCTACCCCTAGTCCTCACCCTAACCCAAACCCCTAACCCCAACCCCAACCACTAACCCCAGGCCCAAAGAGTACTCACTACTCATTACCCACTACCCACTACTGACTACTCGCTATTCGCTACTCACTTCTCACTACACCCTACTCACTACTCACGACTCACTACTCACTACTCCCTACTCCCTACCCGCCACCCACTACTCGCTACCCACTATTCCCTGCTCACCACTCCCTCCTCCCTACTCACTACTCCCTACTCACTCCTCACTACCCACTACTCAACACTCACTACTCACTAAGCACTACTCACTACTCCCTACTCAGTACTCACTAATCACTACTCATTACCCACTACCCACTATCCACTACTCACTACTCATTGCCCACAAATCACTACTCACTGCCCACTACTTGCTACTCCCTACTCCCTACACAATATTGACTACACAGTACTCAGTATTCATTACTCGCTACTCCCATACTCGCTACTCAATACTCACTACTTACTCCGCGCTACTCACTACTCACTATTCACTACTCAAATACTCACTACTCACTAATCACAAGTCACTACATAATCTCTAGTGACTAGTCAGAAGTCGCTAGGCACTAGTCACTACTCACTACCCACTACTCACTAATCGCTACTCACTACCCACTATTCGCTACCCACTTCTTAGTACTCACTGCGAACTACTCCCTACTCCCTACTCCCTATTCCCTACTCACTATTCGCTACTCCCTACTCGCTACTCACTAATCACTACCCACTACTCACTACTGCCTACTCTCTACTCACTACTCACTAATTACTACGCCCTACTCTTTCCTCACTACTCAGTACTCTTTCCTCACTGCTCACTACTCGCTCCTCGCTACTCACTACTCACTACCCACTGCCACTACCCAGTACTCTCTATTCATCACTACTCACGACTCACTACTCACCACGCACTATGTACTACTCAGTACTCACTACTCACTACTCACTACTCGCTACTCTCTACTCACTACTCACTACTCAACACTCACTACTCAATACTCACTACTCACTGCTCACTACGCACTACGCACTACGCAGTACTCACTACTCACTACCCACTGCCACTACCCACTACTCTCTATTCATCATGTCACTACTCACCACTCACTACGCACTATGTACTACTCAGTACCCACTACTCATTACTCACTACTAACTACTCACTACTCGCTACTTCTACTCACTACTCACTAATCACTACTCACTACTCACTACTCACTGCTCACTACGCACTACGCAATACGCAGTACTGACTACTCACAAATCACTACTCGCCACCCACTACTCAGTACCCACTACTCACTACCCACTACTCATTACTCCCTACTCCCTACTCAGTACTCACTACTCGCTACTCGCTACTCACTACTCACTACTCGCTACTCGCCACTCACTACTCACTTATCAGTACACGCTACTCACTATTCACTACTCACTACTCCCCCCTCCCTACTCCCTACTCCCTACTCACTACCCACTACTCACTACCCAATATTCACTACTCACGACGCATTAACTCACTACTCTCTACTCACCACTCCCTACTCCCAACTCCGTATTCCCTACACATCTTCTCCGGCGCAGAAAGGACAAGCGAGAGAGGCCCCCCCTCCCCGGCTCCCTTTCCGGCGCAAAGGGGGGGAGGGGGGGGGTGGTCCGAACCCCGCCCCCCCTTTCCAACGCAAAAGAGGGAGGGGGGGGGGAGGGAGTGGGGAGTTCGGACCCCCCCCTTCCCTTTGAGGGGGGGAGGGGGAGGGGGAGGGGGGTGTCGAAAATCCCATTCAGGGAGATCCACTGGCGCGCTTTCCTTGTTGTCGTTGTCGTTCGTCCTCGAGGCACTCGAGCCTCGGGGCCGCGCAGTGCAGGAGGTAGGGGGTCCGCGCGGACACCGTTCACCTCGGCGCCGAAGTTGGCGACCGCCGGCGGGGGCCGCGCGGCTAGCGCGCGTGCTGGACCTTCTAGACCACTTTGTAACGCCGCATCTTGCCCGTCTGTAGTCACGCGCCCAGGATGCGCGTTGAGCAATGCATGAACTTCGCGGATCCAGACGCGGTGCGGCACCGAGCCCGCGGTCCCATGTCGGACCCCTCGCCTGGTCGCCCTCTCATATACGGCTCAAGAGGTTAATCATGGCCCCAATGGCCGCTGCAGTCAGTCCGTGCGCCACCGCTCCCACATGATGCACCCCTTTTGACGACGGCGGGAGAGATCGTGGCACAACTGGAAGCTGTGACGGTGCCGGTCGCGTTGTCGCGAGCGGCACGAGACAAGGAGAGGTTCGCGAATCGGCGTGCCTGTAGGTCGACGATGTAGGGATTGCACTTGTAGGGGTCGTTGTAGTGGTCGAGGTTCCTCGCGCGCTCGACGTGGAGAAAGAAGTCGACGTTGTCGTCGCCGTGGCAACGGTCGAGGTTTTTCGCGCGCTCGATGGCGGGAAGGAGGTCGATGATGTCGTCGTCGCCGTAGCGGTCGAGGCCCCTCGCGCGCTCGATGGCGGCGTAGTGGGCGGAGTCGTGGATTACGAAAGGAAGGCCTTCAGCATGTCGGTAGAGCTTCCTCGCGCGCTTGAAATCCAGGTTGCGGAAGGAGACAGCGCCATGGTTGCGTGGCGGTATGTACTTACAAGGTGGACGTCCATGTTGGTGTCCACCCTGTTCATGTTGTAGTGCTGCAAGTAATCTCCGCTGCGCATTTAGATGACGTTGTGCGTCATCGCGGTCAGGGCGGAACTGAGTAGAGCTACCGCGGCTGCGACATCACCGCTACCAAAAATTGAAGTAAGAGAGCCACGCCATGTCTGTATGTATGTATGGATGTATGTATGTATGGATGTATGTATGTATGTATGTATGTATGTATGTATACATATATATATACACACACTAGAACCATCGCGCGCTTCGCGCGCGCTCAGGTTCTAGCCCAGGCCGGGGGGGCGCTGGACGATCTTGGACAACGCTATCAAGCACAGGCGCGCGACGGCATCTGATGAGCTTCTGGGGTGCTCCGCATGCTTCGTCAACTGGCTGTTGGAGGCACCTCTTGGGTGCCTCTTGGGGGGGCGTCTGAGGGTCCCTTGGGGGCATCGGTTCTGCAATCTGAAGCCGTCATTGGCCGTCTTGGCTGCGTGGAGGCCCGACTTGAGGCCACCTGCGGCCAGATTGAGGCAATCCGGAAGCCTCCCAGGGGCCTCCTGGAAGCAGTTTTGATGCATTTGGGGCACTCTTGGGCTATTTTAAAACCTCTTGTACGTCTCCCAGGGGCCTTCTGGGCCCTCGGGGAGCTTTTGGGGTCCTCGTCGGATCACTTTGGGGCCTCTTGCAGCCTCCTGTGGGCCTTGACGGGGACCCGCTCTGCTGTTGGGTCGCGTTCCCCTTCTCGGGCCTCTCTTGGGGCCCTCTCGGGCCGTCTTGGGCGCCTCAAGCACCGTCTTGGGGCCCTCGCGGGCCGTCTTGGGGCCCTCTTGGAGGCTTCTTCCTCTATGTCGGAGCGGTATTGGAAGCCTTTCGGGCCGTCTTGGAGCATCGGGATGCCAAAAGGCCGGAGAAAAAAAAACGTCAAAGCCCAATCGTAAAACAATGAGTTGTGCCTCTTGGGGCCACCTTGGGAGATCTCTTGGAGCCTCGTCGGCCCTCTTGGGAGCTTCTTGGGGGCCTCTTGGATCCGATTGGGGGCCTCCTGGGACTTCCCGAGAACCTCTCGGGGTAGAAAGCTCGGATTCTCGGTTCATGTTTCCCTTCTTGGGCCTCTCTTGGGGCCGTCTTGGGGCCCTCTCGGGCCGTCTTGGGCGCCTCAGGCACCGCCTTGGGGCCCTCGTGGGCCGCCCAGGGCCCTCTTGGAAGCCTCTTCGGCTATCTTGGAGCTGTCTGGGAGGCCTCTTCCTCCTCCTCGTCCCCCTCCTCCTCCTCCCACTCCACTTCTCTCTCTCCTCCTGATCTTCCTCCTCCTGCAGCGTGTTCCGGAAGGCTCCCGCCGGAACATGCTGTGCACAAGTGCTGTCACTGCTGCCGCCACCGTGCCCTGGGTGGTGGGTCAGAGGCCTCATGGGTGTTGGTTTGGATCTCGTGGTTGGCCTGTCGGGGACGTCGTGAAGGCAGTTTCGCAGCTTCTCGGTAGCCGTTTTGGGACCGTTGTGGGGCCTCCTCGGGCTGCTTTGTGGCCTCTTTAGGCTTCGTTTGGGCCTCCTGGGTGCCTCTTGGGGGCCTCCTGGGGCCTCTTGGGGGCTCCTTGGGGCCTCCTGGGGCACTCTTCAAGCGGGAGGGTCGAATTTGGGAGTCGTGGTCCCCCTCTTGGGCGCATCTTGGGGCCGTCTTGGGGCTCTGTTGGGCTGTCTTGGGCGACTCTGGGGCCGTCTTGGGGCCCTCTTGGGCCGTCTTGGGGCGCTTGGGGGCCTATTGAGCCGTCGTGGAACGTCGGACAGCCGAAAAGGCTGGAAGGCCAAAATCGTTCGAAAACCTTTGTAAACTTGACGATTTCGGCCTCTGGAAGCGCTCTGGAGAGGCGTCTTGAAGCGTCGTGGAGTGCCTTGGGGGGCCTCTCGGGCCGTCTTGGGCCTATCTTGGGCGTCCTGGAGCGGTCTTTCGGCGACTCGGGGCCCGCTTGGGCCGTCTTGGGAGCCTCTGGAGGCCCTCCTGGACTATTTTGGACCTCCCCGGCCGCCCCTCCTCCCATGGGGGGTCGGAGGCGGCGCCCTCCGAGGCCCAGGACGCGGAAACCCTTTTAAAAATACTGGGAAAATGAGCCCCAGTACCCCCATGGAGGCTTTTCGGCGCTCTTGGACCGATGGGAGCTCGAAAACGCGAGAAGCCAAAAACGAAAAGAGCATTGAACATATACTACTTTGGCCTCTCTGGGCCGTACCGCGATACCTATCAGACTTCTTGGGGTCTCTTGGAGGCCACCCGGGAGCCTCGAGAGCCGTCGGAAGGCTGACTTGGGCTGCTCGGGAGCGTCTTGGGCCATCCTTTCGCATTCTGGGGGCTCCTAGGGGGCGTCTTGGGCCCTCCTGGAGCGCTGTGGAGGCTGCCCAGAAAGGCTGGGGCAGCAGTGCCGGGAGCGTCCCCGAGATGTGGCCATATCTTTTCAGCGCGTTCCAGGAGCATCTTCCCGGAACGCGCTCGTGGCAGGGCGCCCACGTCCGAGGACGTTGGCATGGGAAACCGCAGCGCGTGATCATTCCAGCGCGTTCCGGCGAAGACCGTCCGGAACGCGCTTGGGCAAGCGCTGGGTTTGAGGAAGGCGAGTGGGAACCGTTCAGGCAGTTTGGGATGCTCGGGGCAAGAGGCGGAAGCCATCCTCAGAAGACATGCAGTCTTCCTGGAGCCGTCTTGCAGAAAACAAAAGAAAAATGAGACCCTGCAGTCGTTCCTGGAGCCGTCTTGGAGCCCTCTTGGGCTGCCCTGGAGCCTGTTGGAGCCCTCTGCGGAATGGTCTTGGAGCCCGCGCCGAGGATCTGGAAAATGTCCGGGACCATCGCGGCGGCCTCAGAGGCCCGGGACGCCGAAACCCCGTGAAAACACAGCGAAAATGAGCCCCGGTACTCGCATGGAGGGTCGGGCAGCTGTTTTCGGGCCCCTGGGTTAGAACCATCGCGCGCGCTTCGCGCGCGCTCAGGTTCTAGCCCAGGCCGGGGGGGCGCTGGACGATCTTGGACAACGCTATCAAGCACAGGCGCGCGACGGCATCTGAGGATCTTCTGGGGTGTTCCGCATGCTTCGTCAACTGGCTGTTGGAGGCACCTCTTGGGTGCTTCTTGGGGGGGCGTCTGAGGGTCCCTTGGGGGCATCGGTTCTGCAATCTGAAGCCGTCATTGGCCGTCTTGGCTGCGTGGAGGCCCGACTTGAGGCCACCTGCGGCCAGATTGAGGCAATCCGGAAGCCTCCCAGGGGCCTCCTGGAAGCAGTTTTGACGCATCGAGGGCACTCTTGGGCTATTTGAAAGCCTCTTGGACGTCTCCTGGTGGCCTTTTAGGCCCTCGGGGAAGCTTTTGGGGTCCTCGTCGGACCACTTGGGGGCCTCTTGCGGCCTCCTGTGGGCCTTGTGGGGGGACCGCTCTGCTGTTGGGTCGCGTTCCCCTTGGGCCTCTCTTGGGGCTCTTGGGGCCCTCTCGGGCCGTCTTGGGCGCCTCAAGCACCGTCTTGGGGCCCTCGCGGGCCGTCTTGGGGGCCCTCTTGGAGGCCTCTTCCTCTATATGATGGGAGCGGTATTGGAAGCCTTTGGGGCCGTCTTGGAGCATCGGGATGCCAAAAGGCAGAAAAAAAACGTCAAAGCCCAATCGTAAAACAATGTGTTGTGCCTCTTGGGGCCACCTTGGGAGATCTCTTGGAACCTTGTCGGCCCTCTTGGGAGCTTCTTGGGGGCCTCTTGGATCCGATTGGGGGCCTCTTGGGACTTCCCGAGACCCTCTCGGGGTAGAAAGCTCGGATTCTCGGTTCGTGTTTCCCTTCTTGGGCCTCTCTTGGGGCCGTCTTGGGGCCCTCTCGGGCCGTCTTGGGCGCCTCAGGCACCGCCTTGGGGCCCTCGTGGGCCGCCCAGGGCCCTCTTGGAAGCCTCTTCGGCTATCTTGGAGCTGTCTGGGAGGCCTCTTCCTCCTCCTCGTCCCCCTCCTCCTCCTCCCACTCCAGCTCTCTCTCCTCCTGATCTTCCTCCTCCTGCAGCGTGTTCCGGAAGGCTCCCGCCGGAACATGCTGTGCACAAGTGCTGTCACTGCTGCCGCCACCGTGCCCTGGGTGGTGGGTCAGAGGCCTCATGGGTGTTGCTTTGGATCTCGTGGTTGGCCTGTCGGGGACGTCGTGAAGGCAGTTTCGCAGTTTCTCGGTAGCCGTTTTGGGACCGTTGTGGGGCCTCCTCGGGGCTGTTTTGTTGCCTCTGTAGGCCTCGTTTGGGCCTCCTGGGTGCCTAATGGGGGCATCCTGGGGCCTCTTGGGGGCTCCTTGGGGCCTCCTGGGGCACTCTTCAAGCCGGAGGGTCGAATTTTGGAGTCGTGGTCCCCCTCTTGGGCGCATCTTGGGGCCGTCTTGGGGCTCTGTTGGGCTGTCTTGGGCGACTCTGGGGCCGTCTTGGGGCCCTCTTGGGCCGTCTTGGGGCGCTCTTGGGGGCCTATTGAGCCACTTGGAATGTCGGACAGCCGAAAAGGCTGGAAGGCCAAAATCGGTCGAAAACCTTAGTAAAATTGACGATTTCGGCCTCTGGAAGCGCTCTGGAGAGGCGTCTTGAAGCGTCGTGGAGTGCCTTGGGGCGCCTCTCGGGCCGTCTTGGGCCTATCTTGGGCGTCCTGGAGCGGTCTTTCGGCGACTCGGGGCCCGCTTGGGCCGTCTTGGGAGCCTCTGGAGGCCCTCCTGGCCCATGGGGGGTCGGAGGCGGCGGCCTCCGAGGCCCAGGACGCGGAAACCATTTAAAAACACAGGGAAAATGAGCCCCCGTCCCCCCATGGGGGGTGGGGGCACCTGTTTGTGGGCCCCCGGCCTCGCCCCCAGGGATATATATATATATATATATATATATATATATATATATATATGTATAGGGATGCAGTACAACGGTGTGGAGAGGGATGGCGACGGGAGGTGAAAAAGTGCCCTTTTCATTCCCGGCCCCGCAGATACAATACAGGCGGCGTCGCCGACACTGGCAGATCGGGCGACGCTGCCTTTGAGCTGGGACGGCAGCGAAATAGGCAATAATGCTATGCCTCCCATTGATACCTTCCTTCAAAATTATTCAGGGTCCTGCGTGTCCTCTTGCTTGAAATTGCTTGGACGTCCATTGCCCGTGTTTTGTCTGCGGTGTCGTGATGTTTCTACCCCAAAATGATCACACGTAATCCAAGATGGTCCAGATTTTCTGGCGCTGACCTCGCCCAGAAAAATGTGCAGGTCCGATCGATGTCAGGCTTCGCCCTGCTCCGCCCGCTCAGTACAATAGAAGCCAGTCCACAACAAACCTCCCACAAGCAACCCAACCCTGAGACCCCTGGGCGTCCATTCGTTTCTGGCGTGGGACCGCCGCGCCTTCCACAGCAGAGCCATCGAAACCCAAGACACCCAGGGCACCGTGGAGGCAAGCGGTGTGTGTCTCAGCATGGGTCTCCAGCGCAGGGCGAAGACAGGATGAGGACAACTTCGGTTGATGACCCGTCGGGAATATCTGCACGCTGGCGGGTCTGGAAGGCGTCTTGGGCGACCAGGCCGCTCCAGAGCCTTCCAGAACCCTCCAGGTGCTTCAGAACGCTCTCGAATGATCTTCCCTCATCCTACACTGGAGGCCAGTCCACAAGAAACCTTCCACAAGAAACCCAACCCTGAGACCCCAGGGCGTCAATCGTTTTCATCGCTTTTTGGTGCGGGAGCGTCACGGTTTCCGTCGCAAAACCGTCGAAACCAAAGAAACCCAGGGAACCCTGGAGGCAAGCAGGATGTTTCTTGGCATGGGCCTCCACTGTGGGCATGCTTGACCATCCTCCCTCCTGGGAAAGACTTTCCAAGAGAACGGGCCACCCCCTCTAGCCGCCGACGAGCGACGAACCGGCGTGCCCTCGGCCCCGTCTTGGCCCAATATAGCTCCAAACCCTCTCCAGATCATCCTAAAATGGCCTCCAATGTTGTGCTGTATGGTCGAAGTTGCCTTTTATATTGCCTCCAAGATGCTGCCAGCAAGCTCCAAGATCGCCGCAAGACGGCCCGATGTGGCCATGGTTCCTCCGAAAGACACCCCCGATAGGTCAACATTTTTCAAGCACGCACTTATTGTAACGACTTATACGTTCGCGCCTTTTCGCCTCCGACGGGCTTCTCAAGATGGCCTTTGGAAAACCCCAAGAGCGCCCCAAGACGGCCTCCCTAACCAGCTCAAATCGCAGCCACGTTGATGCATCACCAGCCGTAAGTCTGATAGGGCCCTCAGACGGCCCCAGGAGTGCTCCAACTGCTTGAAAATGTCCCCAAGTAGCCTCAAGCAGGCCCTAAAAGAGCACCAACAAGGCACAAGAGCACACCAGAAGAGCTTCAAATCAACGTTTTGCTAGTCGGCGTTTCGACATTGGGCGGAGGGGGGGGGGTCTGGCTCCGGACCTCTGCTTAATGCGACTGTTTGTAACAGTGCGTCCTATGGGGGAGACTACTACACAATGGCCGCAAACCTGAAGCTCCATCCAACAAAGATTTTCCTCCGTGCCCCGTCCTTCTCTCCATGGTTGGTCAGGGGCAGCCGCCACGCCAGCCTGCCAGCCACATCCCTCCCACAGGCGGTAAAGGCTGCGACGTGGGCTTGGCAGATGGGTGGACCGGGTGGACCCCCTGAAAGGAAGAGGCATAATGGCGAGGCTCGGAAGCAAAGCCGTCTGCGGCCACTCTCGGATCTCGAGGCGACCTCTACGGTCTCGTCCGCGAGGTAGTAGTGCATCGTGAAGAAGTTCCGCACGCCGAAAGACGTCGGGTCGTCCCAAATGCAGTGGAAGCGAAGCACCTTGCGGTCGTTCTCGAGGTACTGGGCAAGATCAACCGACACATCACCGTGGCGAAAAGTTCTTTCAATCTGCCTTCGCCAATAGCGCATCAGCGCGGAGTAATTCGGAGTAGAAATGCTCCAACTCCTCCGCGTTTGGGCGCATCTTGCTCCATAGATCATAAGGTTTGGCGCAAAATAATTTCCGATCCGGTTTTGGGGTAATAAAATTATAAACACTACGCGAACCGGAAACTACTCCGCCGAATGGCGCAGCCATCATGTCATGTTATGATGCTGTAAGGGTGCAGGAAATACCATCATGGCAAATTGAATAAACTTTTGCCACGACTGTGCGTCCGAACGAAAATTCGGATCGAATCAAAACTTGCCTCGGATCGGCCCGCATCGGCACGGAGCTGGTACAGGACCGGGCGGGCCGCCCCAGGGTGACAACGGCGCCGCTCGAACCTCGGCCCCCGTCGGACCGCTGGGGAATCGATCTCCCAAATTAGGCCAAAAGCGATAGAAAGGTGAATGGAAATGGTGGGCTCGCGAAGCGAAACATTAAGAAAGGAAGGGTGCGTCCTCTGGCTCGTTGCTCCGACAACGAGAGGAACTCGGGCCAGAATCGATATCGCATCGGATCGAAAAGGGACTCCTGGTGGTGGAGGACGACTCGTGGAAGTCTCGTCGTCTGACTTTCGGGTCCTAACTCGGATCTCTAGCGGCCGTTCGGGGCGCAATCCCGCGGGCAGCGAACGCTCCCGCCAAATCGCAGCTGCTGGAAAACTGACGGGGAACGATCGTGGGGAACCGGCTCATGTGGGGACACATCAAGCTGGAATCGGCGATACATCGTCGACTGATCGGCGATAGGCCCTCGAATTCGAAACCGCAAGTTCCTGGGCGGAGTGGGCTGTCAGACCTCTGTCGGCGATGAGTGGGCGATTGGGAGTCGATGTGCCTCCCTGTGCCTATCCCCCCTGTCGCTGATGTTCGGACCATAACTTGTGCCTCCGGCGGCCGTTCGGGACGATCCAAGCACCCCTGGAACGCCATCGGCGAAGCGCAACCGCTGGAAAGCGTCCCCAAGACTGGAAAACAGCCGAGGACCGATAACTTCCGAAACCCTGAGACCTGAAACCTGAAGCGTCTAAAATCTCAAACCTGTCCCCAAAAAATCACCCAGAAACTGGACCACGGCCGAAAACAAACCCGCCCCCCCCCGTAACCCTCCACCCTGCGTAGCGCAGCGTAACCCGATTGTATTGTATTGTGCTTAACGCTTCGCGTTACTCCACCAGCCCATCCAGACACAACGCCCAGGCAAGTTCTGTTGATCAAGGATGTGGAGGAGCATGCAGTGAAATAAGCGGATGCAGAGGAGGTGAAAGGGGAAAGACACCCCATGCAGAGACGACGCCCAGACGAGTTGCCATGATCAAGGGCGCGGGGGAACATGTAAAGGAACACAAGGATGGAGAAACCGTCGTGCCCCAAGGGGAAGAAATAAGGTGGAACCAGAGGAGGAGCAGGAGAAAGACAACATAAGAACGAGGCGGGAGAGACTAAAATGAAAGAGCAGATGATACAGGCGAGCCTTTCTTCTCAATGAAGCGGGTTGCAAAACATGATATGTATAAGAACGGGCGCCGGAAACATGCCTATCGAACAAGTGGCAGCGGAACACCACGCCCTCCCCAACCCAAGATACCTGCTGAAAGGACAGATGACCTACCGTATGAGCCTGGTGCTTAAGCGGGTCCGTCGTGCATCATTGGCAGCTTGGGCGCAAGCCGCCCAAACCACCGCTGCGATCCGACAGACTGGCCGCACCAAATAGTTACAGTGCGGAACAGGGCAAGGATATGGGGTTCTACTAACAACCCCTCTCATGTAAAGCTGCACTGTGCTATGGCCTTCTGTTAACCAGGTCCCTTTATAAACATTGCGGGTGCAACAGAAAGGAACGGCTGGCAGCAGACGACTGGTGGAGCACAGGATACGTCATTAGTACTCAGCGCGCAACGGTCTGCTGCCGCAACAACATAATTCATGGAGACAGGCCCTCATTGCTGTGGCTCGCTACGTCGCATTCCCGAACGTAGCTCGGATTTGCGGGCACTGTCGTATTTCGTTTCATGAAGTACTGTGTCGCATTCGTGAACGCAGTCCGCGAAATGCGCGTCGGCTGGTGCGTTCGCGAATTCAGTTCCGACATGCGACGCCGAATTGATATCCCGTCGTCGTTGTCTTTGTTGAGGTTGCTGTAGCTGGAGATCGGCGCTGTCGTCTCGTGGCGCCCCTCGCTCAAGTCACCGTGGGATGTGCGTCGGCGACAATCGCCTCCATGGTGCCGAAGGTGAGTTCCCAGACGATGCTCCCCTCCGTCATGGTGTCGGCCCTCATGTCGCGGGTGTCGCGCCACAACATGTCGGATGGTTTGTTGGTGCGCGGCTGGTCTGCAAGCCGCCGCAGGCGGCCTGTCATGCTATTCTCGGGTTGCGGCCGCGCCTGGTCGATGGCCGATGCAGAGGAGACGGACGTGCCGTCCACAACAAACTCGGCGGGTACAGCGTAAACCCCATCCTCCCTCAGCCCCCTGATCTCATCTACTGAGGCAGGTCGGAGCGCCATCTCGCGGAGCGTGATGCGGTGCGCCTGTAAACCGTCTGCTGCTCCACATGCTGCGTGGAGCTCGGGGCCGAATGGGGATCTACACGCAAGTTTGCGCGATTGGCTCCCAGCGTCGAGCAAGCGGCAGATTTGCCGACCAATACTACGGCACTTGCCCAGACGCGTGTATACGGCGCCTCTCATGCCGTACGCCGTCTCCTCCTCGCGCTTGAAAGAGCCGTCGCCGTGCGGGCAGATCTGGCCCGCGTTCTCCATCGCCAGGAAAGGCGTTGCGCACTTCGGCCTTCTGCATGACCAGGACAATGGGTTTGAACTGCGTAGCGTGCCTGATGAGCAGCTGTGTCTTGGCCCGTTGCAGCGCGACGATATAGACAGCAACGAGGTGTTGCGCGAGCAGCGCATAGGCAGCTGCTCCGAAGACGGAGCCCCTCCTTCCTCCTCCTCGCCCTCCTCCTCCTCCTCCTCCTCCTCATTCCCCCTCCTCCTCCTTCTCTTCCTCCTCCTCTTCCGATTTCTCCTCCTTCTGCCCCATCTTGGTGTACGACAATTTTTTCATCCCTGTGTTCCTCTGTATGCTCCCCCACGCCCTTGATCATGTCAATTCGTCTGGGCATCGTCTCTGGCTGGGCTGCCCTTCTCCTTCTCCTCCTCCTCATCTACGCATTCCACTGCATGCTCCTCCACATCCCTCATCAACGTAACTCGCCTTGGCGTCGTTTCTGGATGGGTTTTGGGGTCAGGCGAAGCGTCTAGAACTTTCCCATCCTATCTCCTACGCACCTCTGGGTGTATGACTTCTTGCTTGCTTGCTTGCGTGCCGCGTGCCGCTGCCTCCCCCTGGGGGGGAATCCTGCGGGGCCCCGCTGGCCACCGGCACGGTGGGCGAGAGCAGGGCATGCCCTCGGGGTGCCCTGTGCACATCGGGGGGGGCGGCGGGCCTACTGTAGGCCCATACAGAAACTGTGCGCGAGCCTATATGCCAGGCCCGTGCATAGGCTGCGCTTCTAGATCGGCCCAGGGCGGGCCCATAAGCAGGCTGCGCACAGGCCTACTGGAGCCTATAGTGCAGGCTGCGCAGAGGCAGTCGTCTTGACTGTTGCTTTGGGCCACGGGCGGCAAGCGCCCGTCGGATGGGCCCAACGCGGCCGAGGTCCCCGAGGCCGTCGCGGTCGTCGATGTGGTCCGCCGCCGCAGCCGTTGCCGTGGTGGTAGTGGTCGTCTTGGTCTTGGTCTTGGTCTTGGTCTTGGTCGTCGTCACCATCGTCGCCGTCGTGGTCGACGTCGGTGGCCCGGGTCCGTCTCAAGGCCTCCCGTCGGCGGCGAGCCCAGGGGGGGGGGAAGTGAGGAGGAGAAGGCCCTCCTAGAAGGCTCGGAAGTCCCCCTGGCCTTCCGAGGAGCGGACTGAGCTTCCCCCCGAAGGCACCGGAAACCTCTCGGAGCGCGCGAGGGCTTCTGGGAAGCCCCGCCGCCTTCTGAGAAGGCCTCCTCCTTCTCGCTTTCCCCCCCCTCGCTCGCCGTTGAGAGGAGGGGGAGGAGAAGGAGGAGGAGGAGGAGGAGGAGGAGGAGGAGGAGGAGGAGGAGAAGGAGAAGGAGGAGAGGAGGAGGAGGAGGTGGAGGGAGGAGGAGGAGAGGAGGAGGGAGGAGGGGGGAGAGGAGGAGGAGGAGGGAGGAGGGAGGAGGAGGGAGGAGGGGGAGGGAGGAGGAGGGGGAGGGGGAGGAGGGAGAGGAGGAGGAAGAAGGAGGAGGTGCCCGTCGCCCGATCCCGGGCGTGCCCGTCGCCCGCGGCTCCGCTCGGCGCGAGGCCCCGCCGAAGCCGAGCGGCCTCGAGGTGCCGAGAGCCCGAGCGGCCTCGTGCGCGGTCCCGTCGCCGCGGGCCGCGCGGCGCAGGGGCCGCGCGGCGGCGCGGGCGCACCGGGGGGCTGCTTGGCGGCGCGCACGAGGGGGGGGCGGGGGGAGGGGGGAAGGCTTCTCCTCCTCCTCCTCCTCCTCCTCCCTCCTCCTCCTCCTCCCTCCTCCTCCTCTCCTCCTCCTTCCCTCCTCCTCCTCCTCCTCATCCTCCTCCCTCCTCCTCCTCTTCCTCCTCCTCCCCCTGAGAAGAAAGAGGCCGGTTCTTTGAAGGCGCGGGCCTTACATCTGCAGACAAGGCCCGCGCCTTCTGAGAAGCAAGGGTGCTTCTAAGAAGCCTCCCCCCCGCCCCCTACCCCCCTCTGCGCGTGGCCGAGCTGCTCCTCACCTGCGAGGCAACGTTGCGGTACAGTGGAGGCCAGTCCACAAGAAACCCTTCACAAGAAATCCAACCCTGAGACACCCCAGGACGTCCACGGATTCTGGGTGTGGGAACGTCACGCTTTCCAGCGCAAAACCGTCGAAACCCAAGAAACCCAGGGCACCCAGGAGGCAAGCAGTGTGTTTCTTGGCATGGGTCTCCTCTGTAGGTTCGTGCCGCGTCGGCGCGCGCAAAGATTGACACCGCGTCGATCGTTCAACCTTGAACCGATCGTGGCCCCGATCGTTCAAGGTTGGCTTCGGGTCGCATGGCGCGACCGTGTCCATCGGTGTTTCCACATCGTTCTATCACGCGTCTCGAGGAGCTCATCGCCGCCACCGTCGCTGCTCGGGATCGACGGATCCATGCCGCTGAGCGTAGCGGTGATCGCGGGATTCTCCTGAGCTGTGCGGCGCGAACATGCCTGGAGGGGGCAAACCTAGTGCCGCTAGTGCGCCCGAGTGTACATGACATGCACCGCCCAGCAGTGTGCCACACGCCTCAGGGCCCCCGATGCTCTGAGATGCCTCCCAAACCAGGAAAGCATCGACCCCGGCGTCGGCGATACATTGCCGACTATTTTCGACGGCAGGCTATGCTGCGCCGGGCTGCACAACAGCGCCACCACAGAACATCGGGCCCCATCGGGCCGCTGGGAAATCGAAGTCGGATCGGGCCAACATCGACAAAAAGTCGGATCGCAATTGACCGCGGGTGGTGGAGGATTCGATGATGCCTCGTCGTCTTACTTTCGGAGTCATAAGTCGGCTCTCCAGCGGCCGTCCGGGACGATTCGGCGGGCACCGAACGCTCCATGCGAGGCGCAGCTGCTGGAAAGCTGAGGGGGAACGATAGGGGGGCTCGATTGCGAAACAATCGTACGTTCCTGGGCGGGGTGGGCTATCCGGCCCCTGTCGGCGATGAATGGTAGACTGGGGATCGATGTAGTCCCCCTTGAGTCCTGAGGGAAACGGGCCCTGAGGTTTTTGGCCGTTTTCGAGCCCTCCGCGGGCCCTGGGGCCCCCACGGGCCCTGGGACCTCCACCGGCGCCTGGGACCTTCACGGGCCCCGGCCAAGCAAAAGACGACTTAGAATGAAGAGGCCCTCGGCCAAAGAAACAACGCATGGATTCAACCATGTCGAATCAGAACTTTTCCGGCCACAGCTTTACACAGCAGGCGTCCAGATGCGTTTTTCCCGCGGTGTGAAGCCAACCCCTTAATAGTTCAGGCAACTCTTGTGCCGTTGGCGACGCGATGCGATGAAGAATTGGTCCTGGGGGGAAGCCCCAGGGTCCGGGACCCGTTTCCCTCCGCTCGGCACCCGGGCGGTTCTCCATGCCACCTCCGCCAAGCCGGGCCTGTGACGCCTGAGCCCCCCTGCGTGGCCCTCCGCGAGGGGCTGGCGACGGCGAAAGTGCGCACCTGGTGCGTGCGGCGCACCTGGCACGCGCGGCGCACCTCGCGGGCGTCGCGGACCTGGCTGGCGTCTGCATTGGTTCCCAGTGGCTGCCGATGCTACCAGGTAGCATCGGCAGCTACCGATTGGCTTCCGATTGATTTCCGATGGGCGGCTCCCGCCTAATCATGCCAGTGATATCGTGGGAGGGCCGGTGGCCCAGTAGAGCCCAAGAGAGGCCAAGGGAGGCCCTAAGACGGCCTCGGGAGCGTCCCCGGAACACCTCAAGAGTTGACGGTTCCCGCTCCCGACGGGCGACGCTGTTAGGGTACTCCCCCCTATCGCTCCAAGCCAGCATCATTGGAACACACGGTTCATTCCCAGAGATTTTGGCATCTCAGGGGCTTCCTTGGCTTTTGAGTCAACATGGCCCCAAACTGGCCTCAGGGAATCCAAGACGGCCTCCGACATGACGCAAGCTAGCCCAACATGGCCTCCACGATGCCTCCAATATGCCGCAAGACCCTCATAAGGCGGCTCCGAGTGGCCACGGAGCCTCACAAGGATACTCACAAGAGATTCCAATCCTTCCAAAACCTACAGAACACCAATGACTATTGCATTCTCGCCTTTTCGCGATGGGCCTCTAAGGCTTCAAGATGGCCCCAAGGTGGCCAAACAAGCCCCCAGAGGAGCCCAAGATGGCCCCAAGGCGGCCCAAAGTGCTTCCGAGAGGCCCCCAAGAGGCCCTCAAGAGGACCCCAAGAGGGCCTCGAGAGGCGATTTTTCTGCCTGCGAGGGAAGGGTCCGAATTCAGAACCGCCCAATTTGAGTCATGGGGCCCAAGATCGTCCCAAGACGGCCCAGAGACCTTCCCAAAGAGCTCCAATATAGCCACAGAAAAGGCACTCACGTGGGGGTCAAAAAGCTCACAAGAAGGCCCCAAGATGGCTCCAGGACGCCCCCAACAGGCTGTAATAGCAAAAGATCAGCGAAGGCGTCCCTCTTCTCTTCTTCATTTTCTCTTCTTCCTACGACTCCCCCTTCTTCTCTCCTCCTGCTCCTGCTCCTGCTCCTCCTGCTCCTGCTCCTGCTCCTGCTCCTGCTCCTGCTCCTGCTCCTGCTCCTTCTCCTCCTCACCTTCCTCCTAATATGGCCCCAGGCAGCTTCCACGGGGCTGCTGAGACAGCTCGTGTGGGCATCGCTTCTGGCCGCGCCGGTGCGGATACTTTTTGGTTCGCGGGTCGCGAAGCAGGTAAAAAGTCGGGCAAAGCTAGCCGGTGGGAGTATTTTTTTTGGTTCGCGGCTCCACGGCGAAGGACATGGAGCGAGCACAACGTCCGGGGCGCGGTGCGTAGGTAATTGGCGCGAGATTGCCGCAGACTCCAGCGGACAACACACGCAGCGGCACATGCACATGCCAGGGACAAAATGCCCCTCATTGTGACGCATTTCAGCGTCTGCTGGTGACCGGCCCAGACAGCCGGGCTGGTGGGGAAGCAAAAGGCGCGGCAACCGGCAACGGAACGGGGAGGAGAAGTCGCCCTTGCGGCGCCAAGCTCCAGCCGAACCGTAAACGGAAGCGAGGCCAAGACGGACAGCAAGGCACTGTAAGAGCCGCGGGCAGAACGCAAGTCCGAGTGGCCAATGACCAGGCGGAACCCACGTGTGTGCACACAGATCCAGGCCGTCCAAGACCTCGGAAAAAAAGGGGGTGAGCGCGAGCGAGAGCAACTAACTCAGACTCGCTGCAGCTCCACGAGCATACGATGGTGCGGCGAGAGAGACCCGACTCACCAAGGCTCACTGAAGCTGAGGTGTGGCTGATCCGCGTCAGGGCGCCATCCAGTAGAGGCAGACCACTGGTGTGCGCTCACGAGGCTGAGCAGCTTCCAGCCGGTAGCCTGTGCGCTCACATCGTATCCGAATCACGCTGTTCGGGGGCACGACGATGCAATGTACTGACGAGGGCTGCTGGCTGTGGCTGCGCCGAGAAGAGCGAAACGAACTCGAACCGCAGAAGGCTGAACAACTCGATGCGGGGCCGTTCACTTTGACGAAGCCAATCACCAGGTGTATGGCGGACAGCCGCACCCACTCAACACCTGCCACGCTGCCCGTGCAGAAGCCGAATGGCTGGCAGCTGCAGAGCTGCTGGGCCGTACCGTTCGCTGGCGGCGTGGCGTGCTGACGGCGGGCCAAGACGTCCTTGTAGTAGACCCATGGCCGGGCCGGCGACGAAGGAAGGTGTTCGAGGGCAAGTCTCAGGACAGAGGGGGGGGCGCAGCCAAAAGCCGCTGAACACAAGTGTCAATGAGGGGTGTCCGAGCACCATCCAGTAACAGGCAGACCACTGGTGTGCGCTCACGACGCTGAGCAACCTCCAGCCGGTAGCCTGTGCGCTCACATCGTATCCGAATCACGCTGTTCGGGGGCACGACGATGCAATTGTACTGACGAGGGCTGCTGGCTGTGGCTGCGCCGAGAAGAGCGAAACGAACTCGAACCGCAGAAGGCTGAACCACTCGATGCGGGGCCGTTCACTTTGACGAAGCCAATCACCAGGTGTATGGCGGACAGCCGCACCAACTCAACGCCTGCCACGCTGCCCGTGCAGAAGCCGACTACCTCCGACGCCAGGGCGAACCGATGGCTGGCAGCTGTAGAGCTGCTAGGCCGTACCGTTCGCTGGCGGCGTGCTGACGGCGGGCCAAGGCGTCCTTGTAGTAGAACCATGGCCGGATCGGCGACGAAGGAAGAACCGCTATTCCCTAGGCAGGTCTCAGGGCAGACGCGCTTCTGGCGCCGGCGCAGTGCGATGGCGCTGTTGGGCAGGGGGGGGCGCAGCCAAAAGCCGCTGAGACGAGTGCCAATGAGGGGAGGAGGAGAAGGAGGGGGCGCAGCCAAAAGCCGCAGGACACAGATGAAGATGGGAACACAGGGCACCCATGCACTGTACCTCTTGTCCACGGGAGGGTGAGGCTGCACACGGATAGGCGAAGGTGGTGCAGGGGTGGGTTATTTCAGCCACCAACCACTGCCGTCCAAAGTGGCTGTGAAAGAGGTCGAGCGCAGGAGGTAAGTTATTTCAGCCACCAGTCACTGCCGTCCAAAGTGGCTGTCCTGACAGCGGGAAAGTGGGGCCCGGGGGGGTGACTGCATACGACCGGTGGGAATACGCGAAGCGCCAAGAATCTCCAGCAATCGCGCGGATGGGTGGCGACCCATGTCCAACATGTGGCCCTCGCCTCGGCGCCGAGAAGATTTTCCCTTGACCCCGCCGCTTTACGTACACACGAGGGGGCCGGCACCTCTTCAACGTACACAATCCCACGAACTC
>CAUYUJ010021015.1:165697-205697 GCA_963575745.1 Prorocentrum cordatum | reverse complement strand
GCAGTATCCGGATCCTGTGGATAAGCTTTTGATCTGAATACTTCAAGCAGTGGCCCCAAGTTGAATATCGGAGAGGACGTGCTCGACGCTGTGGTTAAGCTGTCCGTTGAGCGGAATCTGCAATGTGAGATATGTGCGCGTGAGCCGGCCGGCCATCCGGAGGGATGGCGGGCGCGCGCGCGACGTGTTACTTCTACGCAGAAGTAGCTGTAAGTATCATCGATGTCAAAGATGGCTCCGCCAACCCTGATTAGGCGGGCGAGGGCGGAGCAGGAAAATATGGCAAGGGGAATGTTAACAATGACTCCCCCCGCGGCCAGCCCGGCGCGAGGTCTCTGCGCGCGGGCGGGCGTCAACCTTTATCTAGCGCTCCGAGCTGCGGCTGGGCGCGCCTGGCCGAGCGCGGCGCGTCCGGAGGGCTGAAATCGGACTTCGCCTCTTCCCCCCGGGCACATCGGCACCCGCGGTGCAGCCCCCGAGAAGTTTTACTGCGCGCGCGGAAGGGAAGGGAATACTCTTGTCACAGCCCTGTGGGACAAGCCGAAACAGACTGGCGAGTCCCACATAGAAAGGGGCGCGCTGGCGCACGCCGCGCGGCGATCGGCATGCAAGGCCATCGCAGCCTGCCGCCGCGCCGCGGCCCGCGCCAGAACGCTCGGAGCAGAGCTCCTGCATGTTCGGGGGGCGCGCAGAGCACGGCTCCGAAATGCCCCCCCCCCCCCAGTCTCTTCCCTTCGCCAGCGCCTGTCCTCGCGCCGTTGCTCGCCGAAACCCCAGCTACTGTTCCAGCCGCGCCAGTTTCCTGAGCCCCATCCTGAGCTCCTCGAAGGCCAGCGGCTCTGCGAGTCGCGGCGCATTGGGGGGGGGGGCGCGGATCATCTACCTCCTCCGCAATCCTCAATTTGATTTCCGTGCGCTGGCACCTTCCCGCCGGGGGTCCTGGGCCAGAACTCGACGATGCTGCAGCTGCCGTCGATGGCCTGGCATGTAGATCTCAGAGTGTCGGCTCCGCCTCTCGGCGGCGAAGGGCAGCCCGTCGGCCCTGTGGCCCCTGACTTCCACGGCGCTCCGTTCCTCCATGTCTGGCGCCTCCTTGCCCTCTGCCCCCAGTGGGCGTGCGCGCCGTTGTCGGGCGGCCCCTGGGCTGGGTCGATATCGGGCGCTTGCGCCCTGCTTGCCTCGAGCGCCAAGAATCCCGCCACTGCCGACCCTGTCGGCAGATGCCGGGCCCTCTGCTTCGGCCTTCCCTGTGTTGGCGTCTTCCTGCGGCCCCCGATGTTGCTCGAGCTCGCGTTCCATCTCCGTCTTCAGGTCCGCGAGCGTTGGGGGCGAGTCAGGGCGACGGAGTTAGACGAACCACTGCTCCCAGCCAACCGACGGTTCGTCGGCCTCGATATCTCCGAGGAACAGTCACAATCGAGCGGCACGAGAAGGAGGAAGTCGTGCTGCTGAAGGACCAGCCGCCAACTGAGTGCGGCCACCTGGCCCGTAGATGGACAAACGCATCCAGGCCCGGCGCGGAGTGCCAGCATGCTCCTGGACTTGACCCAGCGCGTCCCCAGCATCTTTCTGTCGGGAGGCGCCCTGGTCGTCCGGCGCCAAGTCCTCTCTAGATGTTCGTCACCATTCGAGAGTGGCCGCGAGGCTGCGTCGGTGCGCAGTCTTTCTCTGCAGGGCCTGATTGCGACGGAGCGCTACTGCAGCGGCTCTAGGCTGGGCCCACTTGTCATGCAATTTCTTGATCCTTTTTCTGTTGCCCGGCCTTGCAGACACACCCTCGTGGCGGGGCCAGGGGGGCGGCCCCCGGGCCCGCGACCCATTTTCCCTCCGACCGCCTAGGCAAGACCTATGTCGCGCCGCGAATGTGACGGGGTCATCGAGGCGGGCGCCTGGATCTCTGGAAAGAAGAACACGCGCGCCCGACAATATCCCAATCGATTCCTGCGTGCTCTAGAACAGACGGGATATGCATCACCCCACGGCGGGGACAGGAACAGCTTCGCCTTGAACTCCGTCGGCGCAAGGGCGTCGTCATCGTCGCCGTGGGTTCGATATCGGAGGGCCCGCTGTGGCCCCATCCAATCGATGCAGCCAGTCCCTGGTCTCGGGTCAATCTTCAAGCCGTGGAACCGTCGGTCATAGATCAGGGTCCACGAGACTGTTGTGGTCACGGTGTCAGCGGCGATGACTCCGAACATTTGATGCACGTTGCTCCAGTTTGGGCGGAACTCCGCGGCGAGCGAGCCATCTGGGATAACCCAACATGCAGCCGAGTCAGAAGTTCGAGACGAGAGCGTCTTAATGCACGAGCCTGACAGCGCATGCGGATCGCCCTTGCATCAAGGCCTTGTGCGCTGTAGTCTCTCGACCACCCGCATGGCCAAAGCCGGCGCGGAAAATCATCGGGGCGCTCTCCGCGCGTCACCTCGAGGCCTCGACGGGCCAGATCAACTGCTCCGTCGGCAGTGTCCTCCCCAGCTCCGACGACACAGTCGTCGACAGCCGGGCAAGTGGCTCTCTGGGTGCGAAGGACGTCGCGGTACTTGTATTGTCTTGTCCCGCAGAGGTCCCTCTCCGGGGCCGCCGCGTTCCCGGCCATCGACTGGGTCGCGGAGGTGGCGTCGAGCGGCGCAACGATAGCCACGCGCTGATGCCTGACGGACGGCTCGTACTCGACGTATATCCGTTCGGGCGACATCGCTCGAAGCGAGTGGCCTCTGCAAGCGCGGATCAGCAACGGCCTAACCGTGGGCCTCTCGATCTCGCGGCCGCAGGCGACGCAGTCACCGGGCGGCCGCTTGCGCCCGAATCTCTTTTCCCAGGCGGGTGGCTGAGCAAAGGCGTCTTCCTCATCTTCTGCCATTTTGGCGCCGATGGTCTGCGCAGTGACGAAGGCCAGCATGGCTAGGGCGCGCGAAAAGCGCGCCCAAGCCCTGTCGTAGCCCTCGCCCTCGCTCATCTCCACGATGACCTTCGCTTCCACCCATCCTCCCAAGCTGAATGCTTTTGCCGCGCTGTGCCTTGCCAGATCGGCGATGAGCGATGCCGGCCGTTCGGCTTCCTCGCCCCGACGCCACTGTGCCAACGTGTGTATCTCGGTTCGCGTGGAGGTGCAAAGGTGCCAGTGCGTGAGACGCTCTGGGGAGCTCGCGGGACTCTACTGCGCTGGTGTGCCGCGCGCGGAGGAATCGATCGGCGATCTGGCGCTGATGCTGCGTTGGCGTTCTCAACTGATCTGGCAGCGCGTATCCGATGATAGCCCTCGGAGCCTTTAGCCCCCTGGCCTGGGTGGGGCTCGCGCGTGCCCCGGAACTCGTGCGACGCTGGGCCCGCGTCTTGCGCCTCTTCCAGCTTCCTGGCAACGTTTGGCGAAATGGCCTGGAGGCGTCTTCTGTTATGGGCAGGAGCGGGCTGTGAGTGCGGTGCTCGGCATTCCCCAGGTCCTCGTGGGCCGCGCCCCCCCTCTCAGCCAACGGCCGCATCTTCCTTGGACGCCCGCGGGTTCTTCGGCGGCGTGGTCGCCCCAGCGAGCTGGAAGCGCAGCCGCCCAACTGCTCGAGGAAACGCGTCGGCGATGATCGCGAGACGGACCCAGGCCTGAGGTAGACTAAATCTGCCCTGGGCTGTCGGCGCCGCGCAGGGAGTGCTGGGGGCGTGCTGGCACAGTCAGCGCGGCCTCCGTCGGTATCTTCTGTGTCTTCTTCTGTTTTCTGCGCTTCGTCGTCGGGCTCCTCCTGAGGCTCTGCGTCGCCGCCCTCGTCTGAGTCGCTGTCCTCATCGGAATGCAATTCCTCCTTTGAGGCAGGCTCCGTCGCCAGCGGGTGCCAGCGGCGCGCCACTCGTTGTCTTCGACGGTCACGCGTACCTCGGCAGTCGGGGCATCAAATGCCACGACGGGCGGACCCTCGGACACCGCCACGGGCGGGCACTCGGGCACCTCCATGGGCGAGACCTCGTGACCGCCACAGGCGGGTCCTCGGGCATCGCCGCAGGCGGGTCCCCGGGTGCCGCGGCAGGCGGGCCGCCGCCGCAGTCATGCTTCGAACCTTCGGGGGTCAGGGGCGAGGGGCTCGCAGCGCCGCCGCGCGGCTGCTCTGCCTTGTCGACGTTCACGCCGGTCTCAATATCTAATAATCTAATCGAAGTTCTCGTCTTGCTCCTCGCCAGCGTCCATCTGCTCTTCCTCCTTCCCATCCGAATCGTCCGAACTCTCTGGTGTCTGCTCCGCTATCCGTTCTTCGTACCACGTGTCGAAGCTCCTAATCGTGCCCACTGATTGGATGCGAGCGCACTGCATATAATCAACCACCCAATCGCTATACGACCGCTGGTGAAGAATGCACATATCAACGTGCAGTGACGTCTTCGTCTCGAAGAACTGGCGCGCGATAGTCGGAATAATGCAAGCGTCCTTCACGAGGGCGAAAGTATATCTGCTGACAGCCCGTCTGCAAACAAGACGCAAACACCTTCTCTTGCTTCTTCTCGACGGCGCGACAAGACACGGCGGTCGTGGTCTAGACTGGTGCAGTGGAGCTCCTGAACGCGAGTCCTTCGGCTGCGGCGGGCGGGTGCCGGCGATGTGCCGGAAAGCCAACTAGTCGTCAACCTCGTAGCTGGGCGTGAATCCCGCGTGTATTAGACAGCCCCGCGAGTTGCGCCCGCGCAATGATCCGCGTCTGTGGAGAGCCATCGTCTCCGCGTGGATCTGCTCGTCTCTGGGCTCCCTGCGCAGCCGGATGGCACTTCTGGCCCTGCGCCCCTGCTGCGGAAATCTGGCCCCAGGAGGGGTGCCAACGGCGCGGCCGCTGGGCGCCTCCTCCTCTTCCTCGGAGGACACCTCTGGCTCCGCCGCTGCCTGGTTGGCGCGCGCATGCGCCGCGGCGCCCTCGCGTGCGCGGCGCGCCCGGCGCGCGTCCGACGCTGCGTCGGCCGGCGTCGGCACCCCCAGGTCGATGCTGGCCTCCTCGCGGCAAGCCGCGAGCTGGCCCTCTGTGCGCGATGCGGCTCTTAAAAGGATTCCGACTGGAGCTCTGCTCCACAATGCTGGGGCCCTGTCCATGCCGCGCCATTCTGGCGGCTGAATTCGCGCATGAGCTCGACCACCCTGGCGCTATCAGATGATACCTCAGCAATGCGAGCCTCTTGCCGTTCGCTACGCAATCGCATTCTGGCTTTTCGCAATTCTTGCTGTCTCTCCTCGTTTGTCACGGACCCAGCATCACTGCATTTCCTATCTGATCTCCCGCAGATGTACCTGAACCGTCTCCCGAGCGTCGGTTTCTCCAGGCCAAACCCCTTCGAGCGGGTTCGGGCCGCCGATCACCTTATAATCTAGCTCGAGTATTCGCCCGTGGAGATCTTCGGGTGGAACTTCCGCGGCTATTGCGCGTTGGCCTGCTGTGGCGAGGCGAAGTGTAGGCGGTCTACGCGAGCGATGTTCGACGGGTGACTGCAGCAACGCGGCCGGCGGCCTCGCGTGCCCGAATCGACCGTCACGAGGTTGTTGTTCGCACCCGTCTGCGAGGATGGAGCCACCGGCTGGATGTCGCAAGGAACGTCAAGACCGCCCCCCCCGCCCCCAACCAGATCCCACGCCGCCCAGTAGGTGGCGTGGCACCCGGGGACGGCCTCGGCGTCTTGAAAGGCATGCGTACCTTCGACCACTTCTCCCGAGCTTTTGAAAGTCCTGCTCCTGCTGCCATCAACTTTGCGCGAGATGACAAAGGGGCCCGCGCTGAGCGTGGCGCCAGGCCGGTTGGCGTCGAGAACGCCCGCCGGCCAGCTTGCTGTTCGGTCTCGATGCCGTTCGGCTGGTCGAAAGGCAGAGCGAGGATGGTCTCGCACTCGCCTAACTCAATCTTTACCTCCCTAAGGTCGAACAGGTCGCACAACGTCGCGTTCTGAGACGCGGCGGCATGCGGGCGTCGGGGCGCCAGCCTTTCGATGACGCGGTTGCCAAGACAGCTGGGCGCTGGCTTCGGCGCGCGGGCCTTTCGCATCCGCTCGACCAGTCGCGCCTGTGACCCCGCGTTCTTTCCCCTGTGTTTGCGCCGGTCGCCGTCTAGCGCCGGAGTTCGCTCGTGCCGCTTGGGGGCGAGCTCCAGTGGAGGGAGCGTCCTCGCGAGGAGATCGTGCCCAACTTCGCCTTCGGGGCCGTCCGCCCTTCCCTTCAGCGTGTCCCCCGGCGCAGCCCTGGCTCTGCCGTGACCAATTATGGCGGCTGTCTGGCAACCTTCGCAAGCGAAGAATACTGCGGGACATCCCAGCGGCTTGCCGTCGACGCTGCGCCGCAGATGTGCGTCGCGGTTTTCAATCGCGGGGCTTTCTTGGATACAGTCCTGCATTTTCTGCAGCGAGGAAAAAGATCGCCCCGCTTGCAATGGAAGCCGCCGGCGCAATCGGCGGCCCCCTCCAGTCCTTTCGTCGCCTTCGGGGCCTCCGCAATGATCGTCTCGGACTTCTCTGCCGCCCTCGCGCATCTTGCCGCGCGTTCATCGGGGGCCAGTTTATCCCGCGCGAGCGCGGGCGCCGGGGCCGCCCTGGGCTGCGAGGCCGCGTCGTTGAAGGGGTGGCGCGCGGACTGGCGGGTCGACCGGCGAGGTTTCGGCGCTGGCGACTTATTCCGCACCCAGTCCGCGAACTTGGCCGAATCGACATCAACGTATGGACGCCCCAGAATGGCGGGCACGTCGCTCTCGAGCGGCAGGGTCGCGCCCGCGTCGCGCGCGGCCAGGGGGCCAGCGATGGAAACTCGATTGAACAGACAGTTCGCCCTTTCGCGATCGCGGACGGCGGCGCAACCACCGCGCCGTGGATCAGAAGGGTCCGGATTGAGCTCCACGCGCGCACGGCGCGCCATCAGGACATACTTGGCCGTGTCCGCGACGTTGACTCATCCGCTGCGACAGCGAAATGTCGGCGGGAAATGCCGGGCGCCCCCGGAGGGGCGTTCTCCTCGCCAATGCAACTCAGGGCCCCTGGTCCAGAGCACCCAGCGCGGGTGCCCCATCTCCCCCCAATGCAAAGTGCGCGTTTGTTGGCGACCGCCGCAACTCGCGGTCAGCGCGCATGCCCCACGCCGCGCGTGCACCGTCGGTCGGAGGGCTGCCCCGTGACAAGGCGTCGCCAAAGCCGAAAACCACCATGTCGTGTCCTTTGGTTCTGGCGCATCCTGCCTACATATCGACCAACTGTTTGACGTGCTCGAGCGCCGCTGGCTCCAGCCGGAAATAGAGCTCTCCGCTCGTCATGGGCGCAATGCTTCGAAGAATGCTGACTTTGTCGGTATCCAGCTCGTTGCCACAACAAATGACAAATCAACAATGATGCTCAGATCTCGTGCCGTTGCTTATTGGGTCGCGAAGCTGAATAGCATCCTTTTCCTTGTCGCAATCACAGATCTCGCTCAGGGATGCTCCTCCTCTGCTGTGGCCGAAATAACCTCCATATCGCCCCTACAGCTCGTTCCTGAGGAGGTTGGCCAGCCGTGCCCTGCCCTCCTCTGTGCGGAAGATGGTCGTCGATCAATGCATGATGCCCACGTCGATGTACCGCGTCCCCTTGTAGGTCTTGCCCCTCCAGGCGGTTGCTCTCGGGCCACTGCATCAGTTTGCGATCGGGCGGCCCTGCCTCGCATGGGCCAGGATTTTCTGCCCGAGGAATGCGGAATGCATGCCTGCTGTCTCTAGAAACGCGGAGAAGGCAACACAACACTGGGTGAAGCTCATGTGTCGTAGGTATTCGACCTTTCGGGTGTTCACCAATTCCGCCAATATGATCGCCGTGTCTCGGGCGAGGACCATATCATCCTCCGTGGGCTGGAGGTCACCGACCACCAAGTTCCCCACGCGCCCGTCTTTGTCCTTCCTCTTGGACTGGAGGTTCGCACCCTCCTTGGCCTGGTGGACCCCCGTCTTGGATCGCACTCGCGTCCTCGTCGATGAATCGCGTGGACGGGGGCTCCTCGCCGGCTCCGCTGACGCAATCAGCGGGGGCTGGCGTCATTCCAGGAGGGGCGTGCTCTGATCGTCTTCGGCAGCTTGCATGACGACGTCCCCGTCTCCAGCGTACTGGGCAGGAGGCGCCTTCTGCTCTGGCTGCCGTGGAGGCGTCGTTCGGCGCGCCCACCCCTGCCAGCAGCTGTGTTGCTCGGGGCGGCAACCGCGGGAGAGCCCTTTGGTTGGAGCTGCCGCGGACCCGGGGCAATGCCCCTCGTCCGAGCGGTGCCAATCGGCTGCGTTCCCGTCGCTGGCCATGGAATTAGCTTTGGCGGCGCATCTTGCCTGACCTCCTGGAAGCCCGAGGCCGGTGACACAGCGTCCGGCCGTCGCCCTCCTCCCGAGAGGATGGGGGATGCGCGGGCGGCGCGCTGGGCGGCGGCGGCGGCGGCTGTGTCTGTGACGGCAGCGGCTTGTCTGGTGGGGGAGGCGCTCTATGCGCCTGTGGCTCCGTCCGCTTTGGGGGCGCACCGGGAGGCGGCGATGGTGGCGTCCGCGCCCGTGGCGGCGCCAGTGGCGGCGCCAGTCGCGGCGGCGGCGGCGCCAGTAGCTGGTGGCGCCTGCTGCCTCGGGGCCCGTGGTGGCGGCGGCGGCGCCCCAGGCGGCGACGGCTGTGTCTGCGACGGTGGCGCACCTGGCGGCGGGGGTGGAGCATGGGCCTGCGCCCGTGGCTGGGTCCCACCGCCAGCGGCACAGCCGCCGGTCGGCGCAGCCTCGGCCTGCCACGCGAACTAATCCCGCAAGCGGAGGCGCTTCGGAGGCGGCGGCAAAATGTCGGGGAAGTCTCGGGCTGGAGGCCGCTTTTCCTCCGCCACTCTGGGTCCACCGCGGGGCGCCCCTGGGGCTCTTGGGAGATTGTTAGGGCCACGCATGGGCACAAGACCCGAAGCTGTTTTGGATGGCTCTCTGGCCGTTTTAAGGGCGTCTTGGGGCCCCGTTGGGGCTCTCTTGGGGAAAACCCTTGGGGCATCTTTGAGGGATGTTAAAAGCCCTCTGAAACCGCCCTGTGGCTGGTTTGTACCGTCGTCGGGAGCTGTGGGCGTCAGTGGGCTCTCTTGGGGGTGTATGCGGGCCTCCTTTGGGCTCCCCTCGGGGCCTCAGGGGGCCTTCTTGGACCGTCTTGGGCCTTCTTGGGGTCCTCTTGGGCCGTTTTCGGGATCTCCTGGGGGCTTCTTGGTCTGTTTTGGGGCGGTTTGGGCGGCGTTTGGGGTGTCTGGAGGTCTTCTTTGGGTTCCTCTGGGGGCTTGCAGGGGCCTTCCTGGGCCGTCTTGGGCCTTTTTGGGGCCCTCTTGGGGCCCTCTTGGGCTGTCTTCGGGGTCTCTTGGGGGCTTGTTGGTTAGTTTTGGGGCGGTATTGGCGGCGTCTGGGGTCGTGGTACATGCTGGGGCAGCCGACCTCTTGTAGATACTGCAAGTGTGTATTTTTCTCACTGGGAATGGGACAACTTCAGCCTCTGGGGGGCCCTTTGAGGAGCCATCTTGGAGCCCTCTTGGGACGTTTTGGGGGCCTCGTGGGCCTTGTGGACGGGATCTGGTATGGTCTAGGAGCCTGTGGGGGCTTCTTGGAGGCGTCTTGGGGACGGCCGGAGGCCTCTTAAACGCCTCGTGAAGCCTTCGGGCGCCCCGGTCCCCCCCATGCGCCGCGGAGGTCCCTGGGCGCGGCCAGGGAGCCTCGTCCCCTGGGTATTTCTATATCTATATATATATATATGTATGAAGATCCATCCATCCATCCATCCATCCATCCATCCATCCATCCATACCTACCTACCTACCTACCTACCTACCTACATGCATACATACATACATACACATACATACATACGTACATACGTACATACGTACATACGTACATACATACATACATACATACATACATACATACATACATACACACATACATACACACATACATACATACTGACAGACTGACTGACAGACAGACAGACAAACCAACAGACAGACATACGCACACACATACGTAGATTTACAGACATACATGCATACATGCATGCGTACATACATACGAACATATGTGTATATATACATATATATATATACACATCCATCCATCTGTCCATCCATCCATGCATCCACACATACATATGTTATGAAACCCGCTGTATGCGCCGTGATCCCCTATTTTGTCTCGCTCACTGTCTGCAATTTGCGCAGCACGTAACGAACGTAATGTTTGCAATGCCCGAGCGGGGACCCCCAACACAGGCCGTCCACGCAGTCGTTTCCTTGGTCCACTTCGTCGGCATTCTTCCCCACAAACTCTGCGCCATTCCTCGATGCTCCGCCCGCGCTCGAGCTCTCGCTTCCGTCTCGAAAGCCACACAGTCTCCAACGCCACACCCCAAGCACCCTGCGTCTCCTCGTCTCCAACACCACACACACTACTCAACACGCCCCCTCCCCAATATGAGATCAAACATATCCTTCTACTCAACTCCCTCGCCACAATGCCGCACGCAATAATCAAGAGCCTTCGTCCCGAACAACACACCCACTACTCAACAAGCCCTCTCCCCAAGATGCAATGAATACCCTTCTACTCAATCCCCCCCGTCACCAACACGACACCCAAAACAAAACAACCTTCTCTCAAACGACAGAACCAATACTCAACAACCTCCCTCCCTGAAATGGAAAATATCGTTATGCTTAACTCCCTCCGTCTTCAACACCACACCCACTACTCAACAGCCTTCGTTTTTGGCACCACACCGACTACTCAGCAGGGCCCCTCCCCTAAATTCGCCGGCCCAACGGGCCAGGGCGTGCTAAGATCTCCGGTACCTGGTTAACAGTATTTCTAGTTCGCGCGCGCGGGGCGGCCCCTGGGGGTCCCCGGACGAAAAGTACCCCGGCAAGGTCCCGGCAAGGTCGGGTCAGAGATGCCGGAGTTCTGTTTCGGAGTCCAAGAGGGCTCCAGATCGGTCCAAGAGGGCCCCGAGAAGCTTTCTAGACGGTCCAAGAGAGGCCCGAGACGGCCAAAGATCGCCCGAAGACGCCCCAGATGGCCCCAAGACAGCCCAAGAGGCCTCCAAGACGCTCCAAGGGCCTTCCAAGAGGCCTCCGAAGAGGGCCCCAAGTTGCCAAAATCGTTGACTGTCCTTGGTTTTTTCTATGTTTTTTTGCGTTCTGGCCTTTTCGACTCCGGACGCTCCAAGAGGGCCCAAGAGGCCTTCAAGACTGCTCCAAGACGGCCCACGAGGCTCCCAAGACGGCCACGGAGCGGCCCAAGAGCGCCCCCCAGACGGCCCAAGTGCCGCCCAAGGCGGACCAAGAGGCCCCAAGACGGGCCCAAGAGGGGCTCAAGAAGGGAACCGATAACTGAAAAATCGAGCCCTCCGCCCCAGAAGGCGCCCAGGACACCGAAAGAGGCCCCAAGAGACTCTCCAAGACACCCCCAAGACGCCCCCCCAATAAGCTCCCGTGAGGCCCCAAGAGGACCAACAACGTCAGGCCCCAGGCCCCAAGAGGACCAACAAATACCGCCAAGAGCCCGCCGAAAGCTCCCCACCAGACCGTCACGAGAGCTCAGGAGGCCCCCTGAAGGCCTCCCGAGTTCTCCAAGAGGCCTAAAAAGAGGCGCCAAGAGGCCCCAAACGGCCCCAACGAGGCTCCAAGAGGCCACGAACGCGCAAGCAAACGCCTGCGATGGCACAATACGGGCCGGCGGAATGAGCGAAGCGATTAATAAGCTTGATGAGATCCTTCTACTCAACTAACTCCCTCCGTCTCTATCACCACACCCACTGGTCAACAGCTCTCGTCTCCAACGCCGCACCCACTAATCAACAGGCCTCCTTCCCAATACGAGCTTGAGAATCTCCTTCTGCTCAACCCCCTAGCCTCCAACACCACATCCGATAGTCAACAGCCTTCGTCTCCATCACAGCACCTTGGTGCGTTTTGTCTGAGTTTATATAATTCTCACGTTTCTCGTATTCACCTTTGAGGCTCATGTTTCAACGCGGTTTTTCTGCTCTCAACACCGCACCCCAAACTCAACAGCATTCGTCTCCAATTCCACTCCCACTACGACTGGCTCCATCCACAATCTGAACTTGAACATCTCCGTTTGTTAAACTCCCTCCGTTTCCAACCAGGCACCCAATCTGCCACCGTGCCTCTGGGCACGGAGTGAGCGTGTCCTCGGGTCATTTGCCTAATCCCTGGGGCATCAGTCCTCACTCCTGAAGAGTCTTCGAGAGGCCCGGACCCCTAAATCCGAAATCTCCTGGGGCTCCGGGCGTGCGCCCTGGGCTCTGGGAAGTGTTCCCGCATCTGGGCCCAAGAGGGCCCGAAGGCGGGCCAAGATGGCCCCACGAGGCTCCTAAAACTGTCTAAGAGGGCCTCGAATCGCCCAAAGATCGTTCCAAGACTTCCACGATGGTCCCAGGATGGCCCAAGAGGCCGCCAAGACGCTCCAAGAGGTATCGCAAGAGGGCCCCCAAAGAATTATCCTGGCGAGGGGCCCAACCATGTGCAGTTGTGAGTGACGCAGCTGTGGGCATCGACCTCGGTGAACCTCTCTGGGGTCACGACGCGTGTGACGGGGTGTGCCAAAATTGGCACGGGTACGCCATGCGGACGCTGCCACCAGAGCCGTCGGTGGAGCACCCTATAGGGGCCACGAAACGTGTGAGGGGTGCGCCGAAATGGGGGTGGAACTGCATGCGGACCCTGCCACTGGGGCCTTCGGCGGAGCACCCTATAGGGCCACGAAAATTTGTGAGGGGTGTGCCGAAATGGGGGGGTGGAACCGCATGCGAACGCAGCACTGTGGCCTTCGGTGGAGCTCCCTATGGGGCCACGAGCCGTGTGAGGGGTGTGCCGAAATGGAAGTGGAACCGCATGCGGGCGCTGCCGCTGGGGCCTTCGGTGGAGCTCCCTATAGGGGTCACGAAACGTTCGAGGGGTGCGCCGAAAGGGGGGTGGAACTGCATGCGGACCCTGCCACTGGGGCCTTCGGCGGAGCACCCTATAGGGCCACGAAACGTGTGAGAGGTGCGCCGAAATGGGGGTGGAACTGCATGCGGACCCTGCCACTGGGGCCTTCGGCGGAGCACCCTGTGGGGCCACGAAACGTGTGAGAGGTGCGCCGAACTGGAAGTGGAACTGCATGCGGGCGCTGCCGCTGGGGCCTTCGGTGGAGCACCCTATGGGGCCGCGAAACGTGTGAGGGGTGTGCCGAAATGAGTGTGGAACTGCATGCGGACCCTGCAACTGGGGCCTTCGGCGGAGCTCCCTATGGGGGCCACGGAACGTGTGAGGGGTGCACCGAAATTGAGGTGGAACTGCATGCGGACCCTGCCACTGGGGCCTTCGGTGGAGCTCCCTATGGGGCCACGAAACGTGTGAGAGGTGCGCCGAAATGGGGGTGGAACTGCATGCGGACCCTGCCACTGGGGCCTTCGGCGGAGCACCCTATAGGGGGCACGAAACGTGTGAGGGGTGCGCCGAAAGGGGGGTGGGACTGCATGCGGACCCTGCCACTGGGGCCTTCGGTGGAGCTCTCTATGGGGTCACGAAACGTGTGAGAGGTGCGCCGAAATGGGGGGTGGAACTGCATGCGGACCCTGCCACTGGGGCCTTCGGCGGAGCACCCTATGGGGGAAACGTGTGAGGGGTGCGCCGAAATGGGGTGGAACTGCATGCGGACCCTGCCACTGGGGCCTTCGGTGGAGCTCCCTATGGGGCCACGAAACGTGTGAGGGGTGCGCCGAAATGGGGTGGAACTGCATGCGGACCCTGCCACTGGGGCCTTCGGCGGAGCACCCTATGGGGCCACGAAACGTGTGAGGGGTGCGCCGAAATGGGGTGGCATGAACTGGGGCATGGACGAAACGTGTGAGGGCTGCCCTGCCACTGGGGCCTTCGGGGAGCTCCCTATGGGGCCACGAAACGTGTGAGGGGTGCGCCGAAATGGGGTGGAACTGCATGCGGACCCTGCCACTGGGGCCTTCGGCGGAGCACCCTATGGGGGCCACGAAACGTGTGAGGGGTGCGCCGAAATGGGGGTGGAACTGCATGCGGACCCTGCCACTGGGGCCTTCGGTGGAGCTCTCTATGGGGTCACGAAACGTGTGAGGGGTGCGCCGAAATGGAGGTGGAACTGCATGCGGACCCTGCCACTGGGGCCTTCGGCGGAGCACCCTATGGGGCCACGAAACGCTGTACTCGGTGGGTGAAACGCAGGGAGGAGGGAGAGGAGCAGGATGGAGAGGAGGAAGGATGAGGCGGGAACGCGGGGCACCGTCTCTTCAAAACGATGACCCAACACCACAGGATGGTTGGGACAAAACATAATTGATTTTTGCATTCTCGCCTTTTCGGCCTTCGGACGCCCAAGACGGCCCAAGAGGCCCCCGATACCTCCTCAAAACGGCCCAAGAGGCTTCGAAGAGGACCCCAAGACTGCCTCGCCCAAGACGGCCCAAGAGGGCCCCAACAGAGCCCAAGAGAGGGAACACGAACTGAAAATCCGAGCCTTCCGCCCCAAGAGTTCCCAAGAGCCCCAAGAGGCTTCCAAGAAGCCCAAACAAGCCCAAAGAGGCCCCAAAACGGCCCCCAAGAGGCCTCCTAACTGCCTCCAAGGGGGCCCCGAGAGGCCTCCCACGATATCCCAACGAATATCCAATAGGCTTCATACCCACAACCAATGCACGGTGGCGGGATGGGCCGAAGGAAATTCGATAATTACTCACCAGCCTTTGTCTCCAAAATCACACTCACTACTCAACAGGCCCCCTCCCAATACCACACACACGATTCAACGGACTCCCTTCCCAAGATAAACTTGAACATATCCTTATGCTCGACTCTGTCCGTCTCCAACACCACACCCGTTGTTCAACAGCCTTCGCCTCCAACACCACTCCCACTACTCAACAGGCTCCTCCCCAAATTTTGCTTGAAACTATCCTTCTACTCGACCCCATTCCATTCCCAAATGGCACACGCAACACTCAACAACCTTCGTCCCGAACACCACACCGTCTATTCAGCAGGCTCCCTGCCCAAGACGAACTTGAACAGATCCATTCATTCAGCTCCCTCCGTCTCCAACGCTCATTAAGCACCCTTCCCAAACCTAACTTGACATTACCCGTCTACTCTTCAGCCCCCGCGCCCTACACCACACCGCACGATGATCTCCCCATTCTTCTTTCAAGGACCACGAAGAAAAGGGGATCATGGTGTATGCAATGGTTATGTTGATATGTACATCTATGTATCTGTGTAGCCGTCTCCCTATACATCCTCCCGCCTATCACATGTGTACATCATGTTTACAAATTGCAGCCAAAGGCGTTCGAATCAAATGGATGTGTCTGTCGTCCTAATCCTGCTCCCGCTTCCTCCCTCGTACCTCCCCGGAGGCTATATCATTATATATAGATGCTCTCTCGGCTCCGTGGCGGCTTTGCATGCTGTTTGTTTCTTTCTGTGGGAGGCGGCGGTTTAAGCGTTAGGTAAGTTAACAGCGCAGTGTCAACAGCGCAGTGCCAACGGCGTAGTGTCAACAACGTAGTGTGTCAATCGCGTATTGTGTCAACAACGTAGTGTGTCAACAATGTAGTGTGTCAACAGCGTAGTGTGTCAGCAGCGTAGAGTGTCAATAACGTAGTGTGTCAACCGCGTATTGTGTGTCAGCAGCGTAGTGTGTCAACAGCGTAGTGTCAACAGCGTAGTGTCCACAGCGTAGTGCGTCAACAACGTAGTGTGTCAACAGCGTAGTGTGTCAACACCGTAGTGTGTCAACAGCGTAGTGTGTCAACAGTGTAGTGTCAACAATGTAGTGTCTACAGCGTAGTGTCAAAAGCGAAGAGTCAACAGCGTAGTGTCAACAACTCGCTGTTGTTACGTAGTGTACACAGCGGAACAACGTAGTGTCAACAACGTAGTGTCAACAACGCGTTGTTTTTACGTAGAGTCAACAGCATAGTGTCAACAACGTAGTGTCAACAACGTGATGAGGCACATTTCGCAAGGAAAAACCTGTGTTGCGGAAGATTCTGCACAGACAAAAAAAACCCTGTCTCGCCCCTCCGGCTCGCCTCCCGCGCTTGCCTCCCGTGTTCCTCGGGCGGGGGCCGCCCTCGGACCTAGACTTCCGGAGGTTCGAGAATGTCGAGTCCAATTTTTTTCGCGGGTTTCGGGATCTGGGAGGCCGCTTCCTGGGCCCCGGGGCCACCAGAAAACGACCCGGACCGAAAAACCGGCCCAGGGAAGTGGTTCAGAGGTCCGGGGGCCCGAGGCTGCGTCGGAGGTCTGGGGGTCGCTTCGTTGGGGGCCTCCTTGGAGGTCTCGGAGGCCTTTTGTAGCATATTGGGAGTCATCATGAGGCATCTTTGGCTATCTTGAGGAGGGCCAGATGATACAACGGCGGCTCTCCCATCCAGCCCCAATTCGCTAAAAATCAATCCCTGGACCCCTCCCAGGGTCCATCCTAACAGATGTCTCGAGGCGGATCCGGCCGTGGCGACGATAAGTCCCCAGGAGGCCCAGAAAGGGCGGGCCCTACTCCGATTAGAGAAAAGGGTCCATAACTTGGGCCTCGTGCCACGGTTGTGGACGATTCTGGCATCTCTGGATCGCCCTCGACGATGCGGACCTGATGGAAACCATTCCAAGTCCAGGACATCTCCGCGAACTTTCGAAAACATGTGAAAACTTTCAACGGGGAGTATGACGACCGGCATCCCAGACTTTGTGCGGCTTTCGATTGGACGCACAATCTGGGGCCCGACTCAGGGCTGTACGAGTGTGAGCCGCCCATCCTCGATAATTGTGCGTCTGAATAGCCCCCCTGGGGGTGCATCCCAGAAATCCACCATTTCTGAGCGGCCTGTCTCTCTGGACGGAACTCCGGGAGCGGGGGAATAAAAGTCGCCCGCGAATTTTGACTGGCCCTTCTCCGACGCCCCCTCCCGGTCGTGCGCGCCACGAAGGGTGAAGAGTCAGGTCTTTGTTTGGAAGGCAACACAGAAATAGTCCGCAAATGCGCCCACATAGTCAAGCATAGTATAGAACACATCGTCCCCAGACTGTTGCCGAACCATTCTTGCACACTCCTCCTGTGGAGGCACGTGGCCGACTTCAAGGACGAGGGCGACGACGGGCCGCGGCTGTGGCGGCGGGCCCCCGGGGCCTGTGGGCGCCGCGTGGCCTCCATGGCGAGCAGGTCGTCCGGGAGCGCCTCCGGCGGCGGCTGCGCCCCTCCGGCCTGCTCGTAGTACTGGCGCCTCGCTGGCCAGCCCAGAAGGCAGGAGCAGGAACATCTTCGGACAAACGCTGACACGGACTACACTCGACCAGGACAGTAAGGATGCGCGGTACGGATGCAAGGGCCTTGGAACGCCATGTTGACGTTTGCCGTGCGGAGCACAGCAGAATGCCAAAGGATGCCCAATACCGAAGGGGCAAGGATGCAAGGGTAGCCTTGGAAAGTTGCCCCATCCTTACTATCATTGTTGACTGTACAGTGGAGGCCCGACCACAGGAAGCCTTCCACAAGAGCCCCAAAACCCTGAGACCCCAGGACGTCCATGGATATCTGGCGCGGGAGCGTCACGCCTTCCACAGTGAAACCATCGAAACCCAAGACACCCAGGGCACCCTGGAGGTAAGCAGGGTGTTTCTTGGCATGGGCCTCCACTGTCCGAACAAGGAAATATTCAACCAAAGGCTGACATGGATCAGGGATCCGTGGATCCGGTGCGCGGGTGCCAGACCCACTGATCTGGGAGCGCAGTCCCCGAAGCATGGCGCCAGTGCCGCCTCACTTTGCGAACATGGACCCCGTCGCTGATCCACGCGCCTTATATCCATGTTTGCGCCTCCATGAGAAGCGACACCACTACCACCAGGGACCACCAGCTGGAGGGGCCAGAGGGGTTCCCCCTGGTGGTGTGGTCCCCCCCGTCTCGCTCGAGACATCCCCTTTCCCAAGCTCGGGGAGGCATTGTGCACCTCCACGCTGGATGTGGCCCCCATGGTGGTGGTGGTGGTGTCGCTTCTCCTTCACCGGGAATGGTAGATGGGGGCGTTCATCGGCAGCGAGCCCAATTGGAAAGTGAGAGGGGGCAGGCCATCTCAGAAGGCGGCGGGGCGTCTCAGACGCCATCTGGCCTGCTGAGAAGCCGGCTCTGTCTTCGGGGTAGAGTTAGAAGGCGTCTGCGAAGGCCTGAAAAGCCCGCCCCCTCTGCCTTCACCCCCAGCACACAAAAAGCGAAGCGTGAAGCATCGCTTCGCTCTCCAGCCTGCTCTCGGCTACACGCAAGAGTGACCCTGGGCAAGAGTGACCTCTGGTGCGCGGCTGCAGGGGGCCCACTTCCAAGCGCGCAGGCCGCTGCTGGGGGGACCCTTTGTGGGCCCGCACCAAAGGCCACTCCAGCCAAGGGTGACTCTTGCGCGCAGCCGATGCTCGCCATGCTGGCGCCTCGCCGGCCGCAAAGGGCCCTGGACCGTCGGGCGTCGCGAGCAGAAATCGCAACCGGCGTCTCCTGGGGCCACTTCTCGGCCTCCAGGGGCCGCTCTCGGGGGGGTCGTTCTCGGTGGGGCAGGGCCAGAGGGCGGGCTCCAAACACATGACTCTGGTAGGAGGAAGCGCGAGGCTATAGCTGGGTTCGTTCCCTGGGCTACGCTGACGCTTGGGTTAGGTCGGGCGTGTCCTCCTACAGGTGGGTTTGAAGAAAAAACTCGGTAATCAAAAACTGAGCAAAATAGTAGAAAAATCGTTCCCAGACGACTTTTTAATATTACTTTCGGAGGTTCCTGTTGTAAAGGGACATGCCTGACATGAGGCTTGTGGTCCGGGACGCGGTCAGCGTGTGGCGCCCGAGCGCGGTGGGCCAGAATCGGCGGCGCGGCACGCGGAGCAGACGTTCCTGACAGGACGCCCCCCCGATGTTATCAGGCCCTGGGGCCAGCGGCGGACGGCCGCGACGAGAAGCTGGCTCCTGGGGTCTGAGAGAGCTCCGGGGCCCACGTCGTGAGGCAGCAAACAAAAAGACGACGACGCCGCAGGTCTCGAGCCGACCTCGGCCGGCCAGGATGCTTTTTCGAGCCTCTCTAGATGGCGGAAAATCCCCCCCCCATCATAATCACCCCGACAAGCGAAGCCGTTGAGTAAACGCACCCAGGGAAGGAATCGAACAGGGCAGGGCTGTTAAACGCCCAAGGCCGTTTAGTAAATGGTCGGGTCCGTGTGGCTTGGGGTGTTCAAGCCCAGCACAGAAGCCCAGACTCGGGAGTCGTGCGCCCTCTGCTCGGAAGCCCGCCCGTGCCCATCAGGGCACGGCGTGGAGGCCGTAGCATCGAAAATGCGGGTTCTGTGCCCGCCAGTCGCTTCGGTAAGGCGCGCCTGCCAAGGAACTACTCGCTTGACCCAGCTTTCCATGACGGGCCCACTTCCTACGGATGGGGAGGTCCTCCTCCTCCTCCTCCTCCTCCTCCTCCTCCTCCTCCTCCTCCTCCTCTTCCTGCTCCTGCTGTTCCTCCTCCTCTTCTTCCTCCTCCTCCTACTCCTCCTGCTCCTGCTGCTGCTCCTGCTCCTGCTCCTGCTGCTCCTGCTCCTGCTGCTGCTCCTGCTCCTGCCCTGCTCCTGCTCCTCCTCCTGCTCCTCCTCCTTCTCCGCCCTCCCCTACCCGTGGCAGTAGTGGTGGACCATCGGCCCCTCATCCCAAACCTTTTCCCAAACTTCCAGGACACCCAGCCTCGCGCACCGCGCCCGCGAGGCCACCCTGGAGAGTGGCAACTCTCCGGCCGAGGCCGCCTGGGCGCGGTGTAAGCCCCCTGGGTGTGACGTAGGAAGCTTCGGGGTGGCGGGGGGAAAGGCAACGATAACGATCGGTAGCGATAACGATCGGTAGCGATAACGATCGATAGCGATAGCGATCGATAACGATCGTTGGATCGTTATCGTTATAGCTGATCGTTATCGCCGGTCGTTATCACTGATCGTTCTCGTTATCGTTGCCTCCGCAGGCCCAAATTGGAGCCTGGATAAGATCCAGGCCCCAACTTGGGCCTGTATGTATTACGGGCTTGTCGGCATCGGCTCAGGGTCAAACTGGAAGGCCGTATCCACCAAGATCTTGGCCCAACGTCGGCCTGTGGTGGCCATGGGCCCTTTCCTGCCCCTTTGGAGGAACCCCCGAAAGACCTCTCCTCCCCCTCCTCCTCCTCCTCCTCCTCCTCCTCCTCCTCCTCCTCCTCCTCCTCCTCCTCCTCCTCCTCCTCCTCCTCCCCCCTCCTCCGAAAGCGCCGCGAATGAATCCGTGGCTCTCTTCTGGGTCTGCTCGTTCGGCTTGACGGCCGGTCCCCCCCCCTCTGTTCCGCGGCGTGCTGCTGCACTCTCCTGATCAAGGCAGCTCGCCTGGGCATCGTTTCGGGATGAGCTGGGGAGGACATGAGAAGCGTCAATAGGGGAACAACAAATGGCATAAACATAAAAAACTCGGAGCGCGGACCTCCGAGATGTTATGTGTATGTTTCTTTTTGCTTTCCTATCAATGGCATCAGGGGAGCAGGGTGTCACATGCTACGGCGTCGTATAGCGCTGCTCTGATCCACTCTGCCTCGAGTTGCCTTGCTCTGCTCTGCAGTTCATTGCAGTGCATTGTGCTGCTTTGCTGCTCCTGCTTTGTTTCGCTTCGACCTGCGCTGCTTTGCTGAGAGCTGATTTGCACTGGACTGTTTTTCATTGCGCAGCAGAACTGTTTACCGCATTGCTCAGCCTTCAACTCCTTTGTGCTGCATCGGGCTGCTTCGTATTACATGGCGATGATTGACTCTGCATTGCATCGCACGCTTTGCTTAGCATTGCTTGGCTTTGCAATTTCGCATTCGTCGCTTTGCCTGCAAGGCCGTTTTACTTCAATATGCGCTGCTCTACAAGATAAAGATTTCGTTTCACTCTTCTTCTCCATGCCTTGCGCTGCACTCCCTCGCTCTGTGATGAACTGCTGTACCGTTGCTCTGCTTTGATCCGCGCTGCATTACCTCTCAAGGAGGCGAATGCCTCGAGGAACGGAGGGAGCCGGACCGCTCTGACGACGTTCTGGAACAACCTGGAACGATTTATCCCTGTCCTACAACCCTCCGCAAAACCAAACGCACGTGTCGATGTTCGGCAACGCACGCAACGCGGCCCGCGGGGGTCCGAAGGAACATTCCAGCCGCCAACTTCGGCGCGATCATCAGCACTTGGGGTCATAACAGAGGAACCCAGGGGCGGGCATCCCCAGGTAACCCCGAGGGACGGGGGGGGGTCGGGAGTTAATCGATGAAGAAGTGATGAAGAGGGGAGGGGGAGAAGCGTGCACCTTGCAGCTTTTCTCCCTCCCCTCCTCCATCTATCGAACGAACGAACGAAGCCGCGCCCTGACGGCGTATTGGCAAACATATTGAGCATGCGGATCACAAGCGTGCAGGCATGCAGAAAAAACAAACAGTTGCACAGTGCTTCGAGGAACCGTCGTTGTAGCTTTTGTTCCCAACGAGGCGCGAAGGGTAGCTGCGCAGCTTGTGTTTCTGAGGTGTTGGTGAGAGAGGCAGCTGCCCATCGATCGCATCCCAATTAGTCGACGCCCGAGGGGCGGGCGTACCCAAGAGGAACCCGGGGGCGGGCATCCCCAGGTAGCCCGCGGCCCTGGGTTGACAGTTGACATTGCCACTGGCCCCTGCACAGGAGTGTAGACGTAGAGCCCAGCAGCAGCGGATGAGAGCGAGAGCGAAGGCTCCTCCCCCACCCTCCTCCTCCTCCTCCTCCTCCTCCTCCTCCTCCTCCTCCTCCTGCTCCCTACTCCTCCTCCTCCTCCTCCTCCTCCTCCTCCTCCTCCTCCTCCTCCTCCTCCCCCCCCCTCCCCCTCCCCCTCCCCGCACAGGATTCCCGGGAGTTTGGTTTTCATCTATGTTTTTGAAAATCCGAGTCTTTCCGGTCCTTCAATCCGGGTGGGGGACGCGCGTAACAGCAGCGGGCAGCTGGCGCGGGTGCCGCTCCGGCGCGGTCGCGTCGTCGTCGTCGTCGTCGTCGTCTTCGTCGCCGGTCGTCCTCATCGTCGTCGTCGTCGTCGTCGTCGCCGTCGTCGTCGTCGTCGTGGTTGTCGTCGTCGTCGTCGTCTTCGTCGTCGTCGTCTTCGTTTTCATCGCGCCGTCGTCCTCCTCCTTTCCCTCTTAGGTAACAGGGTCAGATGCGAAGCCCGATTCGGTGAGAGGACAATGAAGTAGCTCAATGGGAAGGGATGGGAGGGAGGGGTAGGATGTCAGATGTTGACGCGAGCGCACCTAGCTTGTCCTCCTCCTCCTCCTCCTCCTCCTCCTCCTCCTCCTCCTCCTCCTCCTCACTCCTCCTCCTCCTCCTCCCCCTCCTCCTCCTCCTCCTCCTCCCTCCTCTCCTCCTCCTCCTCCTCCTCCTCCTCCTCCTCCTCTCCTCCTCTCCTCCTCCTCCTCCTCCTCTCCTCCTCCTCCTCCTCCTCCTCCTCCTCCTCCTCCTCCTCCTCCTCCTCCTCCTCCTCCTCCTCCTCCTCCTCCTCCTCCTCCTCCTCCTCCTCCTCCTCCTCCTCCCGCCTCCTCCTCCTCCTCCTCCTCCTCTCCTCCTCCTCCTCCCTCCTCCTCCTCCCCCCCCTCCTCCTCCTCTCCTCCTCCTCCTCCTCCTCCTCCTCATCCTCCTCCTCCTCCTCCTCCTCCTCCTCCTCCTCCTCCTCCTCCTCCCTCCTCCTCCTCCTCCTCCTCCTCCTCCTCCTCCTCCTCCTTCCTGGTCCCTCCTCCTCCTCCTCCTTCTCCTTCCCCCCTCCCCCCCCCTCCAGCTCCTCCTCCTCCCCCTCCCTCCCCCTCCTCCTCCTCCTCCCCCTTCTCCCCTGCCTTTCCTTCCCCGCTTTTGGAACGAGTGGTTCGCACCAGGTCGCGAGAAGCAGCGCAGCTCCTCCTCCTCCCCCTCCCTCCCCCTCCTCCTCCTCCTCCCCCTTCTCCCCTGCCTTTCCTTCCCCGCTTTTGGAACGAGTGGTTCGCACCAGGTCGCGAGAAGCAGCGCACGGGAGCAAACCAGCCGGCCTCCCCAAGAGACCCGAGAGGGCGGGTAGAAATCGGAACGCGCCGTAGCCGCTCTAGTACGCGGCGGGGTACGGGGGAGGAGGGGTAGGTGGGGAGGGTGTCACGTTAGCCAGATCGATGGTGGCAAAACTTGATTGGGGCTGGAACGCCTGTGAGACCGCACCCCGTGGGGCCAGTCTGCAAAGAGCCAAATCCCCGCCGCCCTGGGGCCAGAATCACCGGCCACGGACGTGCCGACGAGAGGTTGCCCTGATGCGCGTTTGTGATGTGGGCGCCAGCCGGCTCAAGACGAAGGCAGGCTGAGGATGACTGCGGATGCAGATGAAAGGAGGAGGAGGCGGAGGAAGAGGAGGAGGGGGGGCAAGAGGAGGAGGAAGGAGTCTCTGAGAGCCACGAATCTGGAGGACGCATCGGGCGCCGGGAACGTCCCATAGTGCTCTGGAACGCTGGAACGCCCTGCAGCGGCTTATCCTCATCCTTAGCCTGCCTGGCCTTTCCCCCCGCATCGTCTATGTGCGCTGGCATCGTCGCCTGCGGGGAACGCCAGTGTGCCACACATCTGCACGTGACCGTCACTGTAATGCGTGACAAGGGGCGGCTCCTTCGTGATGCCTGACCCGTGCTGGAGAGATTGCGCAAATTAATCATACCCTTTCGCGTTGGTGATCTCGATCGCACTTTTGGCAAGACAATGTGAGACAGATAATAGAAATGAGAGAGAAATAAAGAGATATTGATGGGTGACAACACACAACCCACATCACTACACAACACAACACAACACAACAAAACACAACACATCACAACACTGCACTACACAACACAATACAACACAACACTACACAACACAACACAACACGACACGATACAACACACCACACAATACAACACATCACAAAACAACACAGCAAAGCACAGCACAACACACAACCACATGCACACCTAGACCGAGACACTGGTCAGAGTGAGGGGGCAGAGCGGTCATTCACTGTCCCTGGGCGCGGGGCTGAAGTAAATTTCTGCGGTGCGGATTGCTGTGGTTGTTGTTCTTATTGTTGTTGCTGTTGTTGTTGGTGGTTGTTGGCTGTTGGTTGTTGGTTATTGTTAGTCGTTTGTTGTCCTCGTCCCCCCTGCGACTCGGGCCGCGACCCACCTGCGACCCCCCCCCCCCCGTGACCCGCCCGCGACCCCCCCACGACCCCCCCGCGACCCCCCCGCGACCCACCCGGGACCTGGCCCGCGACCCACCCGCGACCTACCCGGCGACCCACCCGCGACCCACCCGCGACCCACCCAAATTGCTTTGACGAAAAAATCGGCGCCTGCGGCGAGCTCGCTCTATGATTTGTAAAAATAAAGCGCCTGCGGCGGTCTTTTTCAGAGACTCGCAGACTGCCAACGTCCCCGCCACCCCATCACTCTTATCTGCAACTGCGGGATGCTACGTATTACATCTGGTTCCCGTGATCACGCCATGTGCCACAAGTGCAACCATCTGAATCGAATCCGGTGCAATTGCTCGACCATTGAACTACTCGTGCAAAACGAAACCATCTACAATATCATAAGATGACTTACGCAAGCAAATGCCGACTGCCAGGTCACCAATACGAAACGAACAACTGTGCTCGATGTTCAGAAGCAGTTTCAAACTACCTCCACGTTGTCAGGCATATTTTCCATTGGCGTTAGTGCTTCGACATCTGGCGTGTGTCACAGTCCTGGCGGAAGAACCACCGAGCGCAGACACAACGATACCAAACGGACCAGACGCCCCCTTGGAGCAGCAACCTCCGCGTGTCTGAGGCCGGTGCGTGAACTCGTCGCAGTCGTAGATGCGGTACGCGTGAGAGTAAATCTTGACCGTGGTGCGACAGGCCAGGTCCTGAGAAGTGCTCAAGCTGGAGATAGCAATGGCAAACTCGGCACCAGATGGAAATTGACGAACCATCACTTCTGCATGCCAGATCGTTTGACAAACCGCGCGGGACAAGGTGCTATGACGTGCTCGAGTTCGCGGACGCAAGGACCGATAGGGGGGGAAAATCTCGAAGAACATCTAACCGGGACATGGTATCGAATCGGAATGTGCGTCGGATCGGGCTGCATCAGCACGGGATCGACATCGAATATGTTCGGCTGCTCTAGATTGCACGACAACGCCAAGCAGACACATAACCGCGTCCGATCCTCGTCATAGAGGGACCGGGATCGAATCGGATCTACCCGGCGGGATTCGATATCGAATCGGACAGATCGGATTGAAATGGACCCTGGGGGGAGACGAAATGGGCAGAAGAGAAGCACAAATCGTTGGAAAACCGTTCGGGCCTCCCTCCCCTGTTTGAGCCCTCTACCTCTGCACCGGCCATCTGGCTGATCTCAAGAGCTCTTCAGACTGAGACCCTGGTGAGGTGCGCCTCATAGCGGCCTGCGCAATGACAACTTATGCTGTCCTGGTGATTCGGTGTGGCTGTCCGTGCACGCTCCACTAAGTTCAACCAACTCTAAGCTCACAGGTCCTCGCTGCTTCGTGCATCGCGCGGGCCCTGCCCTACAACGGAGCGGAGGGCTGTGACTATGAATGCCCTTCAGGTTGGGAACCTTTGCCTGGCGTGTCTCAGCGGCGGCCCAGGCGGCACGCTATGCCTAGCGAGGCGATAGCGTGTCGCTATGCTCTGCGGGGCGGGAGGTTGGGAGCGGGAACGGCTTGGGACGTTGACGCTCTGGTGCTGGGACGTGGATAGCGTGTCGCGAACGGAGCGTGGTGGGCCAGAACCGGCCATGCGACAAGCTAACCAAAAGTTCCCGACCGTTGCACCCAGGCGACAGACTCTGTAGTCGATATCGCTGATAGGCTCAGTTGGGAAGAGCCTTGGGAACCCTGCAGATTGGATGGCAATGCGGGGAGGGCAGGTGGCGGTTGCACGCTTGGGGAAGTGTGGAAAGAAGGGGGTCACGAAGAGGAAAAGGATGGCGGATGCACACTAAGCGGGAGGCGAGGAGTAGGGGGCCCCTTGTACTGGGCGTAAGCGAAAAGGGGGGAGGGAATGGTCCTCGCTCTTCTGCTACTCCTCCGCTTGATCTACTTGGGAGTTTCTTCTTTTCTGCCTCCTCCTGCTCCTCCTCCCTCCAAAGACGAACTTCGGACCTCTCCTGGTGCGATTTTGATCAGGGTTCCAGCGGGTATCCAATCGTGGCGACGAGGACCCCTTAGGAGGCCTCCAACAGAAACCAAGGCTGTCATCATCACCTTCCCATCTATCCTCCTTCTCCTCCTCCTTTCCTCATCCTCCTCCTCCTCCTCGTCTCCATCCTCGTCCTCCATCGCTCTTCCTTGCACGTTGTCTTTAACTTGGGCTCAAACAATATACTCTCGATGCGCAACCTCACATGTTCAAAATATGTGTGGCAACCTGTGATCTACATCCTTGGACGCCACCCCTAGGGCAAGAAGGCAAGAAGGAGAACAACCCTCTTCCGCCATCTCCGCCACCTCGACCCATCATCCCATTTACTAGGGCCAGCCAGTGGTCCTTCTGGGAGTAGAAGCCGCCTCCTTCTGACTTGGGAATCTTGTGCCGCTTGACGACGGTGCCTGCGCAAGAACGGCTGGAAACGGACTGACGCCTCCTTGTCCTCCTCCTCCTTCTTCTTCTCCTTCTCCTCCTCCTCCTCCTGCTCTTCCCTCCCTTCCTCCTCCTCCTTCTCCTCACCCTCCTCCTCCTCCTCCTCCTCATCCTCCTTCTTCTCCTTCTCCCACCAGCAGGGGGAAGAGACCCTTGTACCCCTTCCTATCCTTCGGACCCCATCCCTCAGGACTGGAGGGCGCGGAAGCGAATCCATAAATCGGTTCAACGATCGAAACGAATCGGATCGGCGGGAATCGGCCGCCGAGTCGGGAGAAGTCGAGTCGGCGGAAATCGGCAGGCTAGTAGGCCTCCGCTGGGACATCGGAACCCAAATCGCAAACCGAAGCCGACGCCGAATCGGAAGCCATCAAAGCCGAAACGAACCGAATCGGCGGAATCTAGGCGAGCCCCGCCTTGGACCCCTCGTCCTATCCTTAGGACCCCATCCCGTAGAACCCCATCTTGGAACCACCGAGACAGAGCGGCCTGCGGCGGCCGCGCGGTCGCCGCGGAGGTGGCCAAACACTGTGCGGAGACGCGCGCGAGGCACCACGGGAAGCCCCCGAGCTTCTGCGGGGCGCGCCCTCCTCGCAGGCTGCCCCCCTCCGAGGCGAGCGCTGGACGCCCCTGGCGCCGTGCCCGTCTGGGGCGGGGCGGCTCGCGCGCTCGGGGCTCGTGCGCTCGTCGTCGTCGTCGTCGTCGTCGTCGTCGTCGTCGTCGTCGTCGTCGTCGTCGTCGTCGTCATCGTCGTCGAGCCCTCGATTGAGGGACAGGGATAGCGGGGGACTGCCTTAGGGAGGGAAACAACCGACGTGGAATCGGCGATACATCGCCGATAGATCGGCGATAGACCCCCGATGGCGAATCCGCACACTCCGGGGCGTGGTGGGCCACCGGGCACCCATCGTTGATCAATGGGCGCTTGGGGGTCGATGCGTTCACCCCCTCAGCTGCTGAGGCTAGCTGTTGGGTCCCAGGGACTCGAAGCGTCAGAGGCGGCCGCTACAGCAGCAACGACCACAGGAGCAAGAAAGGCGTGTCTTGCACAGGACAGCTGGAGCTCTCGGCGGCATCACGGCAGTCGCCGCCAACAGCTCGTTCAAAGGACGGCGGATGCAATACGAGAGACCACGCCCACTGCGCCGCTCCTCAAACAACCCGCAGGTGTCGGAGAACGAGCGAGAGACCGTGCGCATCGCGCTGGCGAGGTCCATCGATGAAGGCACTCCAGGGTCCAGCGGCGGGCGCCAGGCTACGATGAGCTGGGCGAACAATGAGAGGCGCTATGGCGGACTTGCAGTTGTCGCTACGACCATGGCCAGGCTGATAAACAAGAGGTAACTGATCATACTGACCAGCATCACTCATAAACACACTTGGAAGCCATATCCATTACTGGATCTTGCCGATGAGAGCTACCAACGGTGCCAACAAGTACACATACACTACACAAAAACAACACAACATCCTGGCAACACAAATACCATGAGCACACATCCTAACAATGTATACGCCGTGATCGAATCTACATCTTGTGTATTGTCTCCCACAGGCACATGCACGATATCAACACGCCAGGATACCTAGAATAGTCGAAGACACAGGTGACACCTTGAGTCTAGGTGGTTTGAGCCAAATCTACTTGGGAATCGCCAACACGGCGAAGGTACGAGGGCAACGTACACTGCGAAATCCAAACACGGCTCGACGCGAGTGGACACACGATCCCATGGCACCGAAGGGAATGGGCCCATCCCCTCCAGTCCCTCCTTTCAGGCGCTGCCGTGCCATATTGTATCCTCCTCCTCGTCCCCCCCAAAATCCCCTCCCACTCATAGAGCAATTTAAAGGGGTACAAAGATACTTTCTCGGATGTCCCCGCGGATTTCTTGGATCGGCGCTGCCTTCCCCCCCGTGGCAGCGCTTCCAGCGCCGCCGATCGGCGCTGGACTCCCCTCCCTGGCGCGCGGAGCGCGACAGGGGCGGCGGCTGAAGCGCTGCCACGGGGGGCCAGCGCCGATCCACCAAATCCGCGTGGACCACATCATCACCATCACCATCACCATCACCATCACCATCACCATCACCATCACCATCCATCATCATCATCATCATCATCATCATCATCATCATCATCATCATCATCATCATCATCATCATCATCATCATCATCATCATCATCATCGTCATCGTCATCATCATCATCATCCTCATCCTCATCATCATCATCATCATCATCATTCATTCATTCATTCATTCATTCATTCATCCATCCATTCATTCATTCATTCATTCATTCATTCATTCATTCGTCATCATCATCATCATCATCATCATCATCATCATCATCATCATCATCATCATCATCATCACCCACCACCATCATCACCCACCACCACCATCATCATCAGCAACAGCATCATCATCAGCATCAGCAGCATCAACATCAACATCATCATCAACTGCATACCCAAGACCATTAATCAGAACACCATCATGATGACCATTACCGTGCCCTCGGCCTGATGTTCCCGCAGGCTGGCTGCGTCTTGAAGGCTCGGACGGGACGTCGGAGAGAGCGCGCCCGTGGTACACTCCCAAAGCGGGGGGCGTCCCCCCTTAGCTAGCCCCCCCCCCCTTGGTCCTCCCCTGCCTGAAGCCCCCCTCCCTTTTTACGGCCCGTTGGAAGCTATCCCCTCCCCCCTCTGAATGTGTCAGCGCGAACTGGCCGCACGAACACATTCAGAGTTCTCATTCTAGGGCAAGCCTGCGCGGGCCAATGGGCGCGCGGAGCGGCAACGCCACGGGGCGAAAAGAAACTGCTCCGCTCGACGCGCCACGCGTCAACGCGCGGGGGGCGAGATAAAACCACTACTCGACTCATCTCGTCACATGGCAACGCCGAGGGGCGGACAACAACACGAATCCACTCCTGTCGTCGCGTGGCAACGCCTGGGGGGGGGGGGGGGGGGGGGGGCGAAAAGTAGGACTCCACACTGCTCCCCACGGGGCAGCGCCTTGGGGGCGAAAAGAGATCCCACCCTACTCCTAGCGTGGCAACGCCGCGGGGAGGACAATATAGCACTCCACTCGACTCGCCGCGTGGCATCGCCTTGTGGGGGGTGGACGGGGCAAACAAAAATGCTCTACTTGATGCCCTGATTTTGAGATCTTCCAAGCGGATCGGCCGCACGAACGCGCGGGGGGGCGAAACATAACTACTACTCTACTGTTCTACTCGTCACGTGGCAACGCCAAGAGGCGGACAAAAATACGAATCCATTCCAACTCGCCACGTGGCAACGCAAGGGGGGGCGAAACAATAGCACTCCACTCTACTCGCCACGTGGCAACCCCTGGGAGGGCGAAACAAAATCCACCCTACTCCTAACGTGGCAAAGCCGCGGGGAGGAACATATAGCATTCCACTCGACTCGCCGCGTGGCAACGCCTTGGGGGCCCAGAGTGAAAAAGGTGCTCCACTCGACGACCCGATATTGAGATCTTCTGCGCGGGTCGGCCGCCCTGACACAATCAGTTTTCTCAGTTCTAAAGCAGGCCTGCGCGGGCCCATGTGCGAGCAGAGCGGCAACGCCACTGGCAAAAAGAAACTGCCCTCTTCGACACATCTCGCGCGGCAACGCGCGGGGGGCGACACAACAGAAACTACATTGCCCTACTCGTCACATGGCACCGTCGACGAGCCTCGTCCTCCCCATCTCGGAGAGAAATCCTGGCTCGACTCTCCAATTCCAACATTCGGTGTAAAGAATGCCGTGTCTCCGGGTCGCCAAGAATACCGGTCTTCGCAAGGGAATTCCGGGCTTTGCGGATGCGCCCCGCCCGGGGGTTCGACCCAAACGATTCCGAGTTTCGAGGCGACTCCTGGCTTCGACTCTCCATATTCTCGAGACCGTGGCCAATGCAGATAGACTGATTCGGGCGTGGCCACGGCAACGCAGCAGGGCTATCCTGCGCATACGGCCGAGACACAGACCCAGATCCCGCCCAGCCCTCGATGTCGGAGACGGCGTCGAGATCTCGGCGGGGATGCCCGCCGCGCCAACAAGCTGGCGCCCCAAAAAACGTCCGCTGCCAGACCCCCGTTCCGTCCTGCTCGAGGCCTTGTCGCGCCGTGAGACTAAGGTACTGTTAGGTCAGGCATGTCCTCCCACAGGCGGACTCTGGAGCAAAGGAGAAACAGCACAGGCAGAACATGCCCCCCAAGATAAAATCGCCCCCAGACTATTGTTTTGACTGTTTTTGAATCTTCCTCCTGTAGAGGGACATGCCCCACTGAAAGGTACTGCTGCCCGCCTTGCGGACTCCGTGCGCGCGCCGGGCCCGCTGTCGGGCACCCGTTCCGTCCGGCTCGAGGCCACTTGGCGCGCCGAGAGGCTGGGGTACTGGCGGCCCGCTGCGCGGGCTTCGTGCGCGTGCAGATGGGCGTGGGCAAGGTCGGCTTCTCGGCGGCTGGCACCCTGGCACCGGACGCCGCCGGCGCGCAACGCGCGGTGCTGGCCGGCAGCGTGGTCACAGAGTCGGCGGCCGCGGGGTGGGGCAAGCCAGAGCGGTGTCCGCACTGCGGACTGCGCGCGAAGACGGGCAACACCGCTCCTGGGATTGGTTAAACCAGGAGCGCTCGCGACTGGGGGCCGCTCATCTGCTGCCTTGCCAGCCCGCCTGCCCCTGCCTTGCCATGGCCCTCACTAACAGCAGGGCGGCTACGAATGTAAGTGGTCCTCAGCTAAAGATGAGCCGCGATTAGAACGTATGTGGCTTTACTGAACTATTTGCGCCTAAGCCGGAAACCTCAACCTGGTCCTGCTGCTGCTCCGCGTGCTCCTGCTGTCCCTCCTCCTCCTCCTCCTCCTCCTCCTCCTCCTCCTCCTCCTCCTCCCCCTCTTCCGCTTTCTCCTCCTCCTCCCTCCTTATTCGGCGGTCGCCTTGCTGAAGCCCCGAGTTCTTCTGTCTGGGCTCGCAGATGCACATAGAGCCGTCCTGCGCGCATCTGAGCGGAGCCCATGCCCAAGGATCTCTTCCTCCTTCTCCTGCGTCCTCCTCCTCCTCGTCCTCTCGCCCCCTTGTCCCCCTAGCCAATCAGAGAGCGGACGACGATATAGGTCTAGTGTGCTGTCCATCAGAGAACAGTCCAGATCAAGATTAATCAGGGGTAGCATGGCATGGGCCAAGGGGAGAGCGGAGAAGAGGGACCGTGGTCAACGTCTGCCTGCCTGCACAGGACTGCGGGCCTTCTCCGTGCTGGACAGTGGGCACGACCCGAGCCGATGCGAGAGCGGGCACTCAGCTTGCGGTACCAACGGTGGGGGCACATCTGAGAACATCTCATCGCCTCATCGCATGGCCAAGAACATTGCAAAGTCTGGTCGGACTTCTTGGATCAGCGCTGGATCCATCGGCGGCGCATCTGGCGCCGCCCCTGACTCGCTCCACGCGCCACGGACGAGGGTCCAGCGCCGATCCGAGAATTCCGCGCGGACCTCCGGAAGTGCTCGTTCATCCGCCAGGACCGCGCCACAGGCCTTCTGGCACCAGAGTCTGAGATAAAACTTAGAGCGACATCGTGACGAGCTATTCCTAAAGGTCGGCTAAAGGCCGTGCCCGATCGTGTGACTGTCACGATCTCCACTGTCCAAGTGCTTGACGAACGAACAACACACACCCACACCCATAGGTGCGTTGGAGGGCCCCCATCCAACGACACGCACCCGTAGCCCCCTCTGTCCCCCTAATTATGGGTATGGTGTGGGTGTTGTTCGATTGGTAAGTGCTGGGCTCACGCGGCCGTTGGACCCCCATCCTCCCCCATGTCGCCAGCCTCCTTCTCTTCCTACTGGAGCTCTCTCGTGGCTTGCCGGCCACCACCACCTCCTGTGCACGCCAGACGACGTTCTTGCCGATATTCTCGCCAGACCCCCAACAAGACGAGGCCAGGATGAGGATACATTCGGGTGAAGATTAGTCGAGAATCTCTGAGATCTGGCGGCTCTGGAAGATGCATCGGGCGCCACGGCCTTCTCAGAGAGCGTTCCGGGACGCCCTAGAACGGATTTATCCTCGTCCTAGTCCCATCCGACCCAACATCTCAACGCCGGTGGCGAACCTGGTCTCGCGGCTGGGTGAGAGGGATGACGAAAAACCGCCAGCCAGCAGCAGACAAGGCCACGAGTTTTTGGGGCACCAGGGGCCACATGGCGTCCATCCAAGAACTTAACCCTTGCTTCGCACGGAGATGACCCAAGTCGGGAAGACAATCGGAGGAGGATGCGGAGGACGAGAAGGATAGATATGAAGGAAGGAGAGGGACGAGGAGGGAAGATAGGAGAAGGAGTAGTAACTAGTAGAGTAGGGGGGGGGACTATGAGAAAATATGGAGGATGGCCAGGCATGCTCAGACTACCACTGCGAAGCCCAATCACCTCAAGGGAAGCTGAGCTGAAGCTGCAAACTAGACTCCAAATACTCCTCGCATTCCTTCTGCTTCTCCTCATCTTCCTCCACTCCGCAAGTCTCCAAGAAGACATCGACTATGCTCCTTCCCACTCCCACTCAATATTCTTTCAAACCCGTATTCCCCTCCGCGATTCGCCCCCCTCCCCTTTTCTCCTCCGACTGCGATGCAACTTCAGCTTCAAATTCACCCCACGTGCCAGTTCCCTTTGGAACTGCCAGCCCGCAAGGCAACGAGCTCTCATGAAACCAGGACACCTCCAACGAAAGTGAGGCAAGCCAGCACACCGCCTGGGCCTGCTGGCATCGCAACCACGGGCCCGTCAGAAGAACGTGGGGCTCCACCTTGCCGGGCTGCCTTGTGTCTTTCTCTGCCAACTTGGCCTCCAGGCTGCCTGCACGACAGCACAGCCGCTGTGCTCCCGCACGGCGCGCTTGCACTCCGCGTGCTCCTGGTCGGGAACTGTTGGTCAGTGTGTCGTGGCGGCGGCGGCGGCCCGGGCGAGACGCTATGCCTTGCAAGCGGATGGCGTGTCGCTCCGCTCCGCGGGGCGGGAGGCTGGGAAAATAAAGGGGCCCAGGGACACACAAACAAATACACACAAATAACAGGATTCCCCCATACTTTTGCATATTTTCTTGGTTTTCGTCTTCCCCCTCGCTTCCCATATTTTCTTATATTTTTCTGGGAATCGACGATTAATTGTGTCTGCGTGTTTTTCCCTCCTGAGAAAACCTCGGCACATGGGCGCCTGGGGAGTGCGAAATAGAATGCGTGTCGCGCCGAGGCGCGTTGGGCCAGATTCGGCGGAGCGACACGCTGAGCCAAAGTTCCTGACAGGCTGCGGTAGGGAGCGGTCGATCAACAGCCAAGATGCGGCGGCGGTACATCTGGCTCAGCGACGTGTTCTTGCGATACCCTGCCCGCCCAACGCCAGGCCACCAAAGACAGCTTCAGAAGTCTGTTTGGTTGCACGAGGTGCGTCGGTGCAGTCCTCTTCCACAAGCTACAGCCACCTGAGAGCAAGAGCGTCTTACCTGAATCTGACAACTGCACGATGCTTTTGGGCCCCGTGGGTTAGCATCCTCCTGCCACTCATCGGACCTGTCCTGGGAAGCGCTTCGACCCAGATTCTGAAGCGGATCCAGCTGAGGCGAAGAGGGCCCGCCAGGAGGCCCAAAGAGGACGAGCGTCAAAATCCCCTCCTCCCTGCTCGTCCTGCTCCTCCCGATGCTCCTCCTCTTCACAGCTCTGGCTTGCCACTGCGATTCACGCCAGCACGGGGGGGCGGTGGTGTGCCGTGGGGCCTGAGACACCGCATCCCGCCTTCGGCTTACGCCTGGCATATACATCCTCCCGATGAGCTCACACTCCGGTGAGCTTACCGCGCGAGCGCGCTAGCCCACAAGAACGTTCACGCCGTTTCCGCGTCCATGGGCATGAACATGCAATCGGCCCGCTCACTAACGACCTCGTAGCTCTTCTTGATGTCGTCGCTGCCCGACAAGCCGCTATTAGTCTCATTAGCCGAACCTGGGCTCAAGCATAGGCAAGCATTCAGCTCGCTACATCGCTCCCTCGCGACGGGCCGTGGAAATGAAAATGATACTGCCCCCTTCGCGATGCGAATCTCCACAACAAGTGAACGCCATCCCCTGCCGCCTCAACCCTCGAAAAGCACGACGACATCGATGAACGTACACGACTGGCAGGACAAAGAAGCCCGAGGAACAGCTTTTTTATTCCTTGAAAAGGGGAGGGGGAGGAGGAGAGGGGGGGGGGGAGAAGGGGATAAGTGAGAGAAATACCAAGCCTCCTCCTCCTCTTCCTTCTCCTCGTCCTCCATTCCGCGGTCCTCCAAGAAGAAATCGATGGTGCACCTACGCACCCGGACGGCCTCTCGCGAGTCCTGCAAGGCGGGGCTGGGAGGCACGGCCGAGGAAGAACGGCTCCTGCTGCTGCTCCTGCTGCTACTCATGCTGCATCGTACTCCTTCTCCGGCTCCTCCTCCACCCCTTCTTTCTTCCCATTGTCCTCCTCCTCCTCCTCCTCGTCATCCTTCCTGCTCCTCCTGCTCCTCCTCCTGCTCTTCGTCCCGCCACCTCTTCCTTTTCCTCCTTTCCCTTGGGAGGAGGCCGACGAGGGGGAGGACGAGGACCCCAGTGGAGCGTCTTGGTTCGTTCCAGCGAGGGTTCGAGAAGCGGCGCGACTGGTGACAGGGCGACTTTCGAGCCAATGTGGCAACATGAGGAGGAGGAGGAGGACGACGACGAGGAGGAGGAGGACGAAGAGGAGGCGGAGGAGCAGGACCAGTGTAAACCAAAGGCAAAGAAACCCTCCCTCCAAAATTCCATGTTCGTAGGCCCATGCAAAAACACCCGTCTGAGAGTTGACGATTGTGCCAAAACGCCATTCCTGGGACCTCAGCGCCGCGGATCGACGTGACTGTTGCGTCCTGACAGCCCTAAGTCATGCCAGACCGCCCTTCATGGGACTTTAACCATACGAACCCTTGAAACAACTGCAACCGTTTAAGACGAATGCGCGCGGCGCTAAAGCGATAGCCACATGTTGAAAACCAGCCGCTGTCCATCCTTGACATTGTTGCACGCTTTAAGGACGCATCAATGTGCGCGTCGCTGAAACAAGCACCACATTTTGGAAACCACCAGCCCTCCATCTTCAAAACTGCTTCAAACTTCGAGCTCCACGAACATGTATGGTGAGGAGATCAATGGCGAAACGCCCGGCCCACTGTATCGGCACGTCGGGGGAAACGACAAGGAGGACTTATGTATAAGGGGAAGGGGTGGGGAAGGAGGAGGATGAAGATGAGGGGGGAAAGCAACCTTAGGACAGAAGAGTGCGGAACATGGCGCGGAAACACTAAACAGCGACTTGTCTGGAGACTGTCACTTCCGATCATCGGGGTCGGAATGGGGGTCGCACAAATCCGCCACCGTGCCCCCCAGCAGCGGAGGTGTGGAAGAATAATTACATGGCCTGCCTGGTCGAGTTGTGTGGGCTAGAATCATCGCGCGGGCTTCGCGCGCGCTCAGGCTCTCTGGAATCCCAGCTCGCAGTGAGATGTCGACGTTCAGGCTGCCATTTCGGATATGACTACAGCCCGAGGGTTCCACCCCTTCCCCTGCACTGGCCGCTGTTCACCACTGGCCGTACCCAGATGACAATGCTGAGGGTACGAATGTTGAGGATTACGGGAACGATGATGTTTTGGATGACTGTGACGATGTAAATGCGTATGGCGAAAGCCCACGACGATGTGGTGGACGATGCTGAAAATGATGGTACGCATGAGGGCGACAATCAGGCCGACGATGGTGACGATGACCATACGTACCGCGATGATGGTAAGAATGGGAATGCGGTGGTTAATGACCACGGAAATGACAATGGTGATAGCAGTGGCGATCTGGACGATGACGACGATGAGTGGAGCATGGGGACGACAAAAGTCATGACGGCGGTGGCGATGATGAACATGCCCGTGCTCATGACATTGATGATTGTGGCGGAGCGTATGAGGATGTCTATGGGTAGGCTGTGGTTTCGACTGCGACTGCAACCCAAGACGTTACAAGCATAGGTTGTGTACAACCCTTCCCGGAGCACGGAATTATCCAGAAGGACGACGAATATGATGAAGGGGGATCCGCCAGGCTCGGGCCCGCTACGAGACCGCGGGACGGCCATGCTTCAGAATCTGAATCTCTTTCGGATTGTTTCGGGGGTGTCGTGGGCTTCTTGGGGGCCTGTTTGGTCCTCTCGGAGGCCGCGTGCCACGTCGGCGTCGGCGCTCCTCAAGAGGACCGTGTGGTGTCCGACACCGCGGGGAGTGTTCAACCTTGGACGATCGACGGCCTTGAAATCGTCCAACCTTGACAGCCCGTGCCCTCTCAGGGGGCCTCTTGGAACGTCCATGCGACGTGTTGGCCGTCTTGAAACCGTTTCGGGCTTTCTCGAACGCTCCTGGGGCTCTCGAGGCGCCCCCTGGAGGCGTCCTGGTCAGTCTGGAGTCTGGAAGCTGTCTTGGCCTGGTCGTGGGGCGCCCTGGGGCCGTCTCTAACTCAGGGGGCTTCCGGGCGAGCCCTCGGGGAGGGCAGGGGCCGCTCGGTACATACGCCCCCGCCCCTGTGGTGCCACGGGGCCGGGACCTCCTGTGTAAGTATGCACATTTTTGGAAAAATATGTACGTCCTCCTCCTCCTCCTCCTCCTCCTCCTCCTCCTCCTCCTCATCATCATCATCATCATCATCATCATCATCACTACCACTATCATCACCAGCAGCAGCATCATCGTCAGCGTCAGCGTCGTCATCATCATCACCATCATCATCAACATCATCACCATCATCAACATCATCAACACCACCATAACCACCACCGCTACCCCCACTATCACCCTCGTCACAATCATATTCATCACGCTCATCATCGTAATCATCATCATCATCACCACTATCACCACCATCACCATCATCGTCATACTCACCGGCATCATCATCATGATCATCGTCGTCATCATCATCATCATCATCATCATCCACCATCCATCATCCATCATCATCACCATCATCAGCATCATCACCATCCTCATCATCAACATCATCATCATCATCATCATCAGTACCGGCATCACCATCGTTATAGGTATCATTGTCATCCTCCCCATCATCCTCATCACGGCTCTCCCGAGCCTGGAAACACGAGGTGTCACACGTGACGGCCCCCCCATGCCCTCTCGAATAGTCGCCGCCCAGAATGCTTGGCTGGCACGGCGGCGGCAGGCAGCTGGATGCTCAAATGGATAGGCACAATCGTATAAACCTGTGCCTCCTCCCGACTGCCTACCCTCGGTGTGGGCAGAGCCCTCCTGGCGCATCCTAGGGCCGTCCAGACACTCCTGGAGTCCTCTGAGATCTTCTGTGGCCTCCTGGGGCTCCGTGATACAAACTGTATCTTCGAGCAAAGTCGCGTTCGTAGAACTCTCTGGTGCTCGCACAAGCCCAGTCATTGGCTCGAACCCCGTGTTCGCACAAATCTGGCCTCCTCAATCGCTCTTTCCTCCTGTCACGACCGCCCGCGTGAAGGTCCGCCATTCGTCCGCCCATCCCTGAAGGTCCGCCCGCCGCCGCAGGAACAAAGAATCTCCTGGAAGGGGGCCGCACGCCGCCAACATGCCTCCTGGCACGTCGAGGCGTGGAAGACCGGCAAGAGCTGCCTGGTAGGGTGTTTGTAATCGTGACCGTCCCCCCTCTACCAGCAGACTGCTGCGTGCATCCCCCCTGCTCACCGATACAACTTCCCTCGTGCCGGCTCGAGGATGATGCACTTCCAGCATGGCAGCTCATGCCTAAACCCCCTTCCCACGCGTGCCCGCTCGAGAATGGTGCGCTTCCCGCATGACAGCTCATGCCTAACCTCCCCTTCCACGCGTGCCCGCTCGAGGATGGTGCACGTCCCGCATGGCAGCTAATGCCTGAAACATCATTCCATGGGCGCCCGCTCGAGGATTGCGCACTTCCCGCATGGCTGCCACTTTTAGAACCCTCATCCCACGCGCACCCGCTCGAGGATCGTGCACTTCCCACATTGCCAGGTGCTACTCACAAGCAAGCGTTCCAGGGCCTCCCAAGCCACGATCCCTTGTTACGAACAACGGGTATGCGTCCCGAGCTTCCAAGACGGCCCGTGCAGGCAACCAATTACATCAAGATGGCCAACTGTGCCTCGAAGACAGCCCGAGATGGCTCCAAAGTGACCGAATATTGCTTCAAGACGGCCGAAGTTGTCCCCAAGAGGGCCCGAAAGGGCCACAAGAGGACCTCCAACAGGGTCCGCAGAGGCAAACTCATTGTTTTCCTGAGGTTTTTGAATTATTTTCGCATTCTCGCCTTTTCGGGCTGCCGTCAGCTCGAGACGGCCCAGGAGAACTCCACGATGGCCGGAGAGGCAAACAAGACGGCTCCAAGCTGGCTTCCAGTGGGACCCCAGACGAACTCAGAAGTCCCTTCGACGGCCCAAGACGGCGCCAAGACGACCCCACAGACACCCACCATACGGCCCAGAGGGCCCCACGAGGGCCCAGGAGGACCCCAATGGACCCCCCAGACTGCCTCACAGGAGGCCAAGACAGCCCCAAGACGGCCCAAACTAGATTCATCATCATTTATCACCACCACCACCACCACAACCTCCACCACCACAGCCACCATCACAATCACCATCCCCACCACCATCATCAGCATAATCATCCTCATTACCATCATCATCACCATGACCACCACCATCCCAACATCATCATCATCATCATCATCATCATCATCATCATCATCATCATCATCATCATCATCATCATCATCATCATTATCATCATCATCATCATCATCATCATCATCATCACCATCGTCATCCTCCTCATCATCATCATCAGCATCATCATCATCATCATCATCATCATCATCATCATCGCCACCATCACCATCACCATGACCATCACCATCACTACCACCATCATCACCGTCACCGTCAACATAATCGTCATCATCATCAGCAGAATCAACATCATCATCATCATCATCGTCGTCATCACCATCATCCTCACAATTATCATCACACTCATCATCAGCATCATCATCAACATCGCGATCCTCGTCATATTCATCTTCATCTTCATGATCATCATCATCACCACCATCGTTATCATCGTCATCACCATCACCAGTATCATCATAATCGTCTCGTCACAAGCATCACCACCACCACCATTATCACCATCAGTATCATCGTCATCGCCACCATCAT
>CAUYUJ010021015.1:113197-160697 GCA_963575745.1 Prorocentrum cordatum | reverse complement strand
TGGGGTGGAGGAGGGAGGGGGAGGAGAGGACAAGCGCTACGAGGAAGAAGCAAGGGGGGGCGGGGAAGAGCTGGCAGCGGCGGCAGGGGAGGAGGCAGGCACCGCCGCCGAGGACCAGGTGGGCTGGGCCTGGGCCCTGGTGGAGGAAGGCCCTCCCCTGGCGGCGCGCAGAGGGGTGTAATCAGGGGGAGCGGGGAAGGCTTCTTGGGAGGCTGCTTCTCAGAAGGCGCCAGCCTTAATTCTCCTTACCCCCCCAAAGAAAAAAGTTCTACCACCCTCCCCCCCCGACTTAAAGACCCCCCTTGTCGTATTGCAATTTACATATAATTCTGCCCCAAGTCCCCTGGCAAACAATACTATTACCGCACACTCGTTTATCGCATATCCTAAAGTTTCAAGAATACAACAGGGACGAAGTGCACACGCGCGCGACGTCGCGCGCGCATGCCGAAATCCTTCAAACACTTTCGGTTTCATAAGGATTTCAACATCGAACTTCTTAAAACATACAACATACATGGTTTCGCAACACGGGTGTTCTGAAAAAGCTCACGCGCGCGCTCTTGCGAAATCTTGAAATAACCATAAGTTGTTCAATATTTTCAGAACATGCTACCCAACGGGCTTCGCGCGCGCGCTTGCCAAAATCGTTCGAACGCCCTTGCGCACGTGCCGTCGCGAGAGTCCTCTGCAACAAATGGGACGAAGTGCGCGCGCGCGCGTCGTCGCGCGCGCATGCCGAAATGTTTCAAAAACCTTCGGTTTCGGAAGGATTTCAAAATCGAGTGTCCAAACAACATACAAAAACACAGGGTTTCGCAACACGGATGTTCAACAAAAGCGTGCGCGCGCGCTCTTGCGTCGTCGTCGTCGCCGTCCTCCCTCCTCCTCCCTCGTCGTCGTCGTCGTGGTCCTCTGTCTTTCCTCGTCGGCGCAGTCGTCGTCCTCTTTGGCGTTGTCGTCGTTTCCGTCGTCATTATCGCCGTGGTCGTCCTTCCTCCTCCCTCGTCGTCGTCGTCGTCGTCGTCGTCCGTCGTCGGTGTCTCGTCGTCGTCCCTCCTATTTCGTCGCTGTCGTCGTCGCCGTCTTCCCTCCTCCCTCGTCGTTGTCATCGTCGGCGTCACCGGCCGCCCTCCTTCTTCGTCGTTCGCGTCGTGGCCATCCTCCCTCCTCCCTCGTCGTTGTCGTCGTTGTCGCCGTCGTCGTCCTCCCTCCTCCCTCGTCGTTGTCGTCTTCGTTGGCGTCGTCGTCGTCGTCGTCGTCGGCGTCGTCGTCGTCGGCGTCGTCATCGTCGTCGTCGTCGTCGGCGTCGGCGTCGGCGTCAACGCCGTCGTCGTCGTCGTCGTCGTCGTTGTCGTCGTCGAAGTCGTCGGAGTCATCGTCGGTATCGTCGTAGTCGTCGTCGGCGTCGTCGTCGTCGTTGCCGCTGTCGTCGTCGGCGTCGTTGCCAAGTGCCATTTGGTACCTACCGTCACGGTCTTCGAGGTCTTGCGACCAAGTTGCGGCTGGGAGGGTGCGATGTTTGCACGAGCAGTGGAGAGGACAGCTTCAAGACAGTCAAAGTGAAGTACACCTATAGACAAGGCCCGTGCCCTCAAAGAAGCAGGGATGCTTCCAAGAAGTCTTCCCCGCTCGAGGAGGAGGAGGAGGAGGAGGACCCCTACCCCAACGGTCCGAAGCTTGGCGAGATGGCGGCCCTTCGCGCTCCTGCCGCAACGCACGGCCACGCTTGCGCAGTCGCATCCCCCCCTTGCGAAGCAAACGCTCGTCGTGAGGGAAGGAGGAGGAGGAGGAGGAGGGGAAGCAAGAGTTCCGAAGTAAACGGGCCCTGGATGCCCCCTGTCGAGGGAAGAATCGCGGGGGCCATGACCAAGATGCCGCGGGATCTTGTCGATGCCAATCCTGATCATGATCCGTGTCGGCCGTCGCCTATTAGCGAGGATGGCCACAACCGACGGTGATCAAGATCGGTACGACGCTTCCGCGCCAGCCCTGGCCACGGTCCTCGCCTTCTTCCCCTCCGCCGGGGGGCTCTCCCCAAGGTCGGATCTTCTCGTCCCGAGCCGTCTGCTGACGGTCCCGGGGGCCGCACTCCGCCGCCGCCGCCACCGCAGCAGGCGCCGTCGCCGCCGCCGCCGTCGCCGCCGTCGATGACGTCGTCGTCGTTGTCACCGTCGTCGTCGTCGTCGTCGTCGTCGTCGTCGTCGTCGGCGGCGGCGGCGGCGGCGGCGGCGGCGGCGGCGGCGGCGGCGGCGGCGGAGCTCTCCGGCCGAACATGAGGTGGGGAGAGGCGCCCGTGTCCAGGCCACCGGAGGCAGCTGCACACCGCCGCGGTCCCCCTGGCTCGAGGGCTGTCCTGGGACCCAGCAAGGATCGACCGAAACACTGATTTTCGTTTTTCCGCTTTGTTTTCGTTTTCCCTCGTTCCGCACCTGCTGCAAGACGACACCGAAACGAAAACGGCCCACGGCATCGTCAGAACACCGTTTAGGTCGATCCCTGCGAAAGCAGGAGGCTGTGCGCACCAACGCAGGGCCCATGACGGCCCTGGCTGGGGGTCAGACGGCCAGAGGACCACCCTCACAGCAAACACCCCTGCAGGCGAAGCCTTCTGGTGAACGCAGAAGGATCAATCGAACATGGCAAGACTGCTGAGAAAGTCGCCCAGGACTGAATAATAACCGCCAGTTCTGGAGCTTGGGTGTTGTTCATCCCTCGAGGGTTGGCGGTGGCGTATAGATGTTGTCGCCGAGACCTGGAACCCACGATGCATCGCATACTGACCAGCGATACGCCCCCGCTTGGACTCCCCCACGATCCTAGGCAGATTCGGGCACCCATGCCCCGATCTGCGAGGGATGTGCGGTTGGGGGTCGATGCTTCCCCCCTGGGCCAATCCAGTCGGAGCGCCTGGTGACGGCCCCGGCCACGCATGGCGGAGGCTCGGCTACACGCAAGAGTGGCCCTAGGCAGTAGTGACCTCTGGTGCGCGTCTTCAAGGGGGCCGCGTGGGGCCAAATCCACGCGCGCAGGTCAATGCTGGGGGACCCCTGTAGGCCCGCATCAAACCCTGAGATCCGACGTCGCAAGAACAAACAAGATCGTGAAAAGTTATGGCTGGAGCCCTATACATGCTCTTCCTGTGGCACTTCTCGAGCTGGATCGATCAACGTGGATCCTGGGGCCCGAACCTGGGCAAGAACGCCCGGTGTAAGGTAGTTGTAACGCCTGGCTCTCGAGCAGGTAAGGCCACTCCAATGAAGGACCACTCCTACGCGCGAACGAGTGACGTGTACGGCGGGTTCGTGTCGTGACGACTTGCGCGTTGGTTTACGACACCACGTGGATCTATCAACCTTGAGCGGCCGCGGCATTCCGATAGCGCGGATCGTCCGACGTCGCCCGATTCCAAACCGCTGGCGGCGCTCAACCTGCAACGCCCGCGCTGGGAGCGCCGCCGCGCCGACGGGGCGCGAGCCTGCCGCAGCTTCCGTCTCCAGGGCCTCTGGGCCCCCGCCCCTTGCCCGGGTCGGCTGCACGCGGAAGTGGCCCTGGGCAGGAGTGACCTCGAGGGCGCGGCTTCAGGGGGGGTGCGCGAGGGCGGGCCAAAACCACACGCGAAAGCCGCTGCATCTCGCTCAGCCATCAAGGAGCCCACGTATGGGGGGTCTCAGGACTGTGTGATGACGAACCGTTTGGTGGCCTCGGAATCCCAAGAGACCTGGGACCCTGGAGGCCCCAGTCGTCCGAGACGTTTTCGGAGAACGGCCCAATAAAACCGCGCTCCCAACTGTCTCACCACGTGGTGAGGTCGCCACAACGTTGGCGGATCCCCGCGAGCGGGCCCGCACCAAACGTCACTCTGGGAGAAGTCGCTCTTACGTTCGAGTTGACATCGACAACGGAATTGACTTAGCTCGGAGCTGTTTTGTTCGTAAAACCTGCGAACAACTGCGTCGAATCCCCGTACATATGCTGTTTTGTTCGTAAAACCTGGGAGCAACTGTGTCAAGTCCCTGTAGATATACAGAGCATTCCGCGCTATTTGTTCGTAGGTTCGACTCGAAAATCAAATTTTGTGGTAAACCAATTCCGTAGTCGATCTCCTACTGTCGGCGGCGAGCCCAGAGGGCCAATGAGAAGCGGCAGGCCTTTTCAGAAGGCTCGGAACTTTCAAAGTCTCGCCCGGAAACACCGAAAAGCTCTCAAAGGCTGGAGGGCTTCTGAGAAGCCCCGCAGCAGGCCTTCTCCTTCTCACTTTTCCCCTTGCTCGCCGCCGCGAGCATGATTTTGTCACAACATCAACCCCCCGAAAGGCTCGACCATTCCCGGGAAAGGCTTTTCATTCCGAGCAAATTCTTCTTGACGGCCCCGAGGCCCAGCGAGGGCTCCCCGAGGCCGAACATTAAAAAACCTGTTGTCGTGACTTTGCCATTGCTCGGGCAGAAAAAAAACATTAACAGAAACATTTGGCGCTCCGCGCGGATTTCTTGGATCCGCGCTGGACTGGACTCCTTTCTCTGGCGCGCGGAGCGCGGCAGGGACGGCGCCGGAGGCGCCGCTGGGGGGGCCCAGCGCGGATCGAGGGGGTCTTGTAGAGGCCTCCTAGATGGGGTCCGAGTAGATGAGGTCAAAGCATCGCCGATGCATCGTCGACGTGGGCGACGCATGGGCGACGTCGGCGTGGAGGAGGCCGAGGTCGATGGGGGTCTGGGGAGGGTGCCTTCCCCTCGCTTCCCCCCCCCCTCGCTCGCCGCCGCCACACGCTGCGTGCAGGGGGGGGGGCCCGGCGGTGGCCCGCCGCACGCGCCGCTCCTCGCCGACTCGCGGGCGGACCGCCGCTCCTGCGGCAGGGCGTGGCGGGGGCTGCCGGGGCAGTGGGGGGCGGGCGGCAGATCGTGGTTGTGTATGTTTACGCCTTGCTCTACTTCGTACGCGGGGCACCGGCAGCGCCCGTGGGTGCACCGACGCCGCGGCCCGGCTGCTGCCACGGCCCCGCTGCCGCTGCTGGCCGCACCCGCCCACTCGGCATGGAAATCTTCCGCGTCTGCGTGGCTCTCCGCCTCCTCCCGTCCTTCGCGGCCGCCCTGTCTGTCTTTTTCCTACCCCTTGCACGCCACCCGATGAGAGTATCGGTTGCCCCGAATCGCCGCCCGCTGGAGCAGCTTCTCTGCCTCGCCGCCGACGGAACAGGTGTGCTTCTACGCATCGTCCATGTTTTGAAGGTGGAAAAAACACGCCGCTGCCCTGGGTGACAAGAGCGTAGTCTGTGAACCTCTTGGGATCTCCAGAGGGCCAGAGATCCGCCGGGACGCCGCGCGACATGCGCGCTACGGAGGGTTTACCCTGTCAGCCCACACGAGGTTCAGCGCGCAGCACCTCGTAAATCATGGTAGGGGCGTCTTTTGCGCCTTTCAACATTGTATTGCCCTCCCCCCCTCCTCCCAAAATGGAGGGGACATGCATGCCCTCTGATGGGAGGGGCCGGCGGTCGCTTCTTGTTGCTTTATTCCCAACCCTCCTTGGTTGGGTATTCTTTTTGAATAGAGGGTAAGGTCGCGTCCTCCTCCCGCCCCCCCCCTGTGGTCGCGTCCCTGGGGGGGTGCGATCTGCGAAACTGTCGCCACTTTCGAGGGCTGCTGGTAGGTCCTGCGGAGTGAGGCACCGCGCGGATCTGAGCAAGACCTCGCCGTGCCTGGGGCGCTGCGATCTGCGAATCTGTCGCCACTTTCGAGGGTTGCTGGTGGTCCTGCGGAGTGAGGCACCGCGCGGACCTGAGCAAGACCTCGCCGTGCCTGGGGGGCTGCGATCTGCGAAACTGTCGCCACTTTCGAGGGCTGCTGGTGGGTCCTGCGGAATGAGGCACCGCGCGGATCTGAGCAAGACCTCGCCGTGCCTGGGGGGCTGCGATCTGCGAAGCTGTCGCCACTTTCGAAGGCTGCTGGTGGGTCCTGCGGAATGAAGCACCGCGCGGATCTGAGCAAGACCTCGCCGTGCCGGGGGGGCTGCCATCTGCGAAACTGTCGCCACTTTCGAGGGCTGCTGGTGGGTCCTGCGGAATGAAGCACCGCGCGGATCTGAGCAAGACCTCGCCGTGCCTGGGGGGTTGCGATCTGCGAACGATCGCCACTTTCGAAGGCTGCTGGTGGTCTGCGGAGTGAGGCACCGCGCGGACCTGAGCAAGACCTCGCCGTGCCTGGGGGGCTGCTGCGATCTGCGAAACTGGCGCCGTTTTCGAGGACTGCTGTTGGGTCCTCGGAATGAAGCACCGCGCGGATCTGAGCAAGACCTCGCCGCGCCGGGGGGGCTGCCATCTGCGAAACTGTCGCCACTTTCGAGGGCTGCTGGTGGGTCCTGCGGAGTGAGGCACCGCGCGGATCTGAGCAAGACCTCGCCGTGCCTGGGGCGCTGCGATCTGCGAATTGTCGCCACTTTCGAGGGCTGCTGGTGGGTCCTGCGGAGTGAGGCACCGCGCGGACCTGAGCAAGACCTCGCCGTGCCTGGGGGGCTGCGATCTGCGAAACTGTCGCCACTTTCGAAGGCTGCTGGTGGGTCCTGCGGAGTGAGGCACCGCGCGGATCTGAGCAAGACCTCGCCGTGCCTGGGGGGCTGCGATCTGCGAATCTGTCGCCACTTTCGAAGGCTGCTGGTGGGTCCTGCGGAATGAAGCACCGCGCGGATCTGAGCAAGACCTCGCCGTGCCTGGGGGGCTGCGATCTGCGAAACGATCGCCACTTTCGAAGGCTGCTGGTGGGTCCTGCGGAATGAAGCACCGCGCGGATCTGAGCAAGACCTCGCCGTGCCTGGGGGGGCTGCGATCTGCGAAATGATCGCCACTTTCGAGGGCTGCTGGTGGGTCCTGCGGAGTGAGGCACCGCGCGGACCTGAGCAAGACCTCGCCGTGCCTGGGTGGCTGCGATCTGCGAAGCTGTCGCCGTTTTCGAGGACTGCTGGTGGGTCCTGCGGGTGGCGCGGGTGTGAGGGGGCACCCTCTCTACCGCACGAGCAAGGACCTCGCCCGTGCTGGGCGCTGCGAGCTGCGAATCTGTCGCCACTTTTCGAGGCTGCTTGGGGTCCTGCGGAGCAGTGCTGCATGCGTATCTCCACAGCAAGACTCGCCGTGCTGTCATGTGCTGCTCTGCGAAACTGTCGCCCACTTTCGAAGGTGCTGGTGGGTCCTGCGGAGTGAGGCACCGCGCGGACCTGCGCAAGACCTCGCCGTGCCTGGGGGGCTGCGATCTGCAAAACTGTTGGCAGTTTCGAGGGCTGCTGGTGGGTCCTGCGGAGTGAGGCACCGCGCGGATCTGAGCAAGACCTCGCCGTGCCTGGTGGGCTGCGATCTGCGAAACTGTCGCAACTTTCGAGGGCTGCTGGTGGGTCCTGCGGAGTGAGGCACCGCGCGGATCCGAGCAAAACCTCGCCGTGCCTGGGGGGCTGCGATCTGCTCGAAACCCCCCCCAATCTCAGAGGCTGATGGGAGGACCTTGACGGAGTGAGGCACCGCGCGGATCTGAGCGAGACCTCGCTGTCTCTGGGTGGCTGCGATCTGCGAAATGATGCCACACAGATGGCGCTGGTGGGCCCTGCGTAAGAAAGCCCACCGCGCGCTTCTGAGCAAGAGCTCGCACGCGCCGGGGGGGGCTGCGTTTCTGCGAAACTGTCGGCAACTTTCGAGGGATGCTGGTGGGTCCTGCGGAAGTGAAGCACCGGCGCGGACTGAGCAAGAACCTCCTCGGGCCTGGGGGGATGCGATCTGCGAAACGGTCGCAACTTTCGAGGGCTGCTGGGGGGTCCAGGAAAGTGATGTCTTACCCAGATCACCAGGAGACCTCGCCATCCCTGTGGGACTGCGATCTTAGAAACTGTCGCCACTTTCGAGGGCTCTGCTTGTGGGTCATGCGGGAGAGGATGTGTAGTCCACCGCGCGGACCTGAGCAAGACCTCGCCGTTGCCTGGAGGGGCTGCGATCTGCGAAACTGTCGCCAATTTCGAGCGTGTCTGATGGTGGGTCCTGCGGACACCGCGCGGTATAGAGCAGACATCGCCGTGCCTGGGGGGGGGGGGGGGCTGGCTGCGATCTGCGGAACTGTCGCCACTTTCGAAGGCTGCTGGGGGTCTTGCGGAGTGAGGCGCGCGCGCGGATCTGAGCAAGACTTCGCCGTCCCTGGGGGGCTGCGATCTGCGAAACTGTCGCCACTTTCGAGGGCTGCTGGTGGGTCCTGCGGAGTGAAGCACCGCGCGGACCTGAACAAAAACTTGCCTTCCCTGAGGGGCTGCGATCTGCGAAGCTGTCGCCGTTTTCGAAGGCTGCTGGTGGGTCCTGCGGAGTGAAGCACCGCGCGGACCTGAGCAAGACTTCGCCGTGCCTTGGGGGGCGCGATCTGCGAAACTGTCGCCGTTTTCGAGGACTGCTGGTGGGTCCTGCGGAGTGAAGCACCGCGCGGATCTGAGCAAGACCTCGCCGTGCCTGGGGGGCCGCGATCTGCGAAACTGTCGCCAATTTCGAGGGCTGCTGGTGGGTCCAGCGGACACCGCGCGGATCTGAGCAAGACCTCGCCGTGCCTGGGGGGGGGGGGCTGCGATCTGAGAAACTGTCGCCACTTTCGAGGGCTGCTTGGGGGGGCCAACGTAGCGATCTGCGGAAAGGTCGCCACTTTCGAGGGCTGCTGGCGGGCCCAGCGGGGTGAGGCACTTCGCAGATCTGAGCGGGACTTCGCCGTCCCTGGGGGGCTGCGATCTGCGAAACTGTCGCCACTTTCGAGGGCTGCTGGTGGGTCCTGCGGAGTGAGGCACCACGCAGATCTGAGCGGACCTTGCCTTCCCTGAGGGGCTGCGATCTGCGAAGCTGTCGCCGTTTTCGAAGGCTGCTGGTGGGTCCTGCGGAGTGAGGCACCGCGCAAATCTGAGCGGGACGTCGCCGTGCCTGGGAGGCTGCGATCTGCGAAACTGTCGCCACTTTCGAGGGCTGCTGGTGGGTCCTGCGGAGTGAGGCACGGCGCAGATCTGAGCGGGGCCTCGCCGTCCTTGGGGGGATGCGATCTACGAAACCGTCGCAACTTTCGAAGGCTGGTGGTGGGTTCAGCGGAGCGAGGCACCAGGCAGATCTGAGCGGGACATCGCAATCCTTGCGGGGCTGCGAGCCTCACGCATGCCGCTCGCAGAAGTATATGCGCCCGTGTCACGTCATCACCTCCGTATAACGTCTCCCAAGCTACTCATGCCCCGCATTCCGCAGGGGTTGGGTACGTCGCCAGGGTAATTTCTACAGCGCGAGGGAGGAGGTGGGGATGAGGACGGAGGAGAGGGAGGAGGAGGAGGAGGAGGAGGAGGAGGAGGAGGAGGAGGAGGAGGAGGAGGAGGAGGAGAGAGGAGGAAGGAGGAGGTGGAGGTAGGAGGAGGAGGAGAAGGGAGAGGGAAGGAGGAGGAGGAGGAGGAGCAGGAGGAGGAGGAGCAAGAGGAGGAGGACGAGGAGGAGGAGGAAGAGGAGGAGGAGGAAGGAGAGGGGCGGAGGAGGAGGAGGAGAAGGAGGAGGAGAAGGGGGATGATGATGAGGAGGAGGAGGAGGAAGGAGAGGAGGAGGAGGAGGAGGAGGAGAAGAAGGAGGTCAAGGTTCAGCGCGATAGAAGAGGAGCCCGAGCGGCGGCGGCGGCGACAGCGGCGAGCCGTGTGAGGTATCGAACGCCTCTGCGAAGATATGGATGCGGGCCCTGCCTCACGCACAGGCCTGCCTGGGGCGGCCCTCTGGAGGCGGATAGAGCCCGACAGAATACGTTCAACCTGCTCGGCCTCAACCGCTGTGCAAACCAAAGCGTCGTCAGGCAAACCGGGATCCCGACGCAAACCGACCTGCGATAGGTGAGCTCGTGCAATGAACCGTGGCATGTAAGAGGGAAATGGGCGTGCCGCATCGGGACATCCCACGAAGCCCAAATGGCAAACGATAGTACCCGAAGCTTCATCCACAATGCGACCAAGCGGTTCAACAACAAATCAGGCAGGGACGATTCAACACATAGTGATTTCTCGTCCAGGTCGCTGAATGCGGCCTGGTGGCCTCGACGGCGACGACGACGACGACAAACAAGGACTATGTAGTTTCACTGGTCCACTTCCCAGAGGGGCGCTGCGACTCCCCCCAAGCTTCACTTCATGGTTCGGTCCCATCACATGCGCCTGCTACCTCCAAAGTCTGGTCACCGATAATGGGTTTAGACATCGATCGGACACCTGCCCCCAGAGGCCGTTGTTTCATCTGGAGAGGGGCTTCCGACCAGTCAGCATCGAATCGGGAAATCGGGTCGGATCGGAACGTGCGTCGGATCGGGCTGCATCGGAACGGGGCCGAGATCGAATCGGATCGGCCGCGCCAGGATAAACAACAACGACTTGCAAACATCGGGCCTCGGAATACCTTTGGACGCCCCGAATGGTGCGGAGACATCGGGTCAATGACCAGCAACAACTGTTGTCCCAAACCAGCAGCGGCCGCTGTTGGGCAGGCGGCCTGCTGTCTCAAGTGAACACCGTCCGCGGCGACACCGACAACGAGCCCGATTCAACATGAACAAAAACTGCGGTCGGCCTGTGCACCCATTCTTGCAGGAGCCCTGCGACACACAAACAAATACACACAAAATCCCGGGATCCCCATATCTTCCTATATTTTCTGTGTGTTTGTCTTCCCCCCCACTGCCCATAGTTTCCCATGTTTCCGGGGATCGACTATTAAATGTGCCTGTGATTTTTCCCCTCCTGAATTCTTTTCGTCTCACTCTCGATCGTCGGAATATCAGGGTCGAATCGGACCGAGTCGCCCAGAGCCGAGAACGAGGCGGACCGATCGGGCCACCACGGAGCCTGGAGGGGCGGGATAGCCCTGGGGGATCCACCGAAACCTCTGACGTCGTCCCCCCGTCCACCCCTCCTATCTCGTATCCCTCCTCCTCCCCTCCTCCTCCTCCTCCTCCTCCTCCTCCCGCTCCCATCACCCTTCCCCATCCTCCTCCTCTTCCTCATTCCCCCCTCCGCCCCCCCTCCGCCTCCACTCTCCTCCTCCCTCCTCCCTCCTCTCTCTTCTCTTTCTCCTTTTTCTCCTCCTCCACCTCCTCCTGCTCCATTCGTTTTCCGTATAAACAACTCCTCCCTGTCGCACATCGAGGCCAGTCGAATGGGCGGGCGGAGCGTTTCGCCTGAGACTTCCACACCATTCATGGGCCTGGAGCTTGAAACCGGCAACAGTCTCACATATGGAGGGTCGGCCGCTTTCGAGATGTGATTCTCGCCTTGGCGCCGCGCACATTCTTCTACAACTTTTGGAAGAGCTTCACGGGTTGAGGGCGGGTCGTTTTCAAAATGTGGCTCTCGCCTCAGCGCCGCGCACATTCGTCTTAACACGTTGCAAGAGATTCACAGGTTGAGGGCGGTTCGTTTTCAAGATGTGGCTCTCGACTTAGTGCCGCGCACATTCGTTCGAAAGCATTGGAAGAGCTTCACGGATTCAGGGCGGCTGCTTTTCAACATGTGGCTCACGCCTTAGTACCGCGCGCCTTCATTTTAACCAATTGAAGGAACTTCACGGATTGAGGGCGGTTCCTTTTCAACATGCGGCTCTCGCCTTAGTGCCGCGCACATTCATTCGAACAAATTGGAAGAGCTTCACGGACTGAGGGCGGTTCCTTTTCGACATGTGGCTCTCATCTTAGTGCCGCGCACATTCATCCGAACAAATTGGAGGAACTTCACGGATTGAGGGCGGTTCCTTTTCAACATGCGGCTCTCGCATCAGTGCCGCGCATGTGTGTCATCACATTCGCAAGCGTTTCACTGCTTCTCATGGTTAACGTACCAGTAATTGAGTTTTGGAGCGATTCTGGACTGTCAAGCCCAACAGTTACTTTAATTCGCGGCGTTCAAGTCCCAGGAATGGCGTTCAGGCACGTTTCAGGATCGCCAAGACGTAACAGTCAGGTTAGGTCGTGGCGTTGAAGTCTTGAGACTGGTGTTTTGCCACGCTTCAAGATTTTATCACGGTTGTCCCCCAACGGGGCTATTCCCTCAGTGGGAGGTATAAGGTTCTATGAAGAGGGAGCTTGGAGGGAAGGTACATTGCAACATCGTTGATGGTTCTTGGGTTTGCACCGGTCCTCCTCCTCCTCCTCCTCCTCCTGTCCCTCCTCCTCCTCTCCTCTTCCCCTTTTCTTCCTCCTCCTGCGCCCCTAACCCTTCCTCACTCTCCTCCTCTTCCTCATCCCCTTCCGCTCAGCCCCCCGCCCTTCCACGATGAAGCAATACGAATACTACTCTCCTCTCTCCCCCGGAACAATCCTGAGAGAGTCCGGCCCCCCCCTCTGCATACGGTTTTTGTTGCGCACATGTCGTGCGCGAGTTCGTTTTACTTAGATGTTTCCTCACTTCGATTCCTCCGTGTCCGCCCTTCTTTTTTACACCAGATGTGCGCGAAATGTGCTTTTCGTTTTGCATACGTTGTTTAAACCATTCGATCGTTTACATGTTTTCGAAAATAGTGCTCTCGCTGCAGAGTGGGCCTCATTTTCAAACCGGCGCTGTGCTCCCGTTGTTCAGAATGGCGCTCCCGCCCCAGCGTGGGCCACTTTCTGGGTCCCGCATGTTTCGCACATCTCGCAGGTATCACAGGTCCCACAGGACCCATAAGTGTCGCAAGTCTCGCATGCCCCCCACGTCCAGCAAATCCAACAAGTCCCGCAGGTCTCACAAGTCTCGCAGGTCCCGCCGGTGCCACGGGTCCAACAGGTCTCGCAGTTCTCACAAGTCCCACAATTCCAGCATGTCCCACAGATCCACGGGTCCCACCAGTGTTGCAGGTCTCACAAGCCCCACAGGCCTCAGAGGTCCCGCAGGCCGCACAGGTCCTTCAAGTTTACCTTTTCCGACTGCGCATCACACCAAGGGGTCTTTTGCGGAGTTCCAGGTCGGCTATGACACGCGTCCGCAGATAAAGAGAAACCAGCGCAATGGGAAGACATGAGGGGAGGGAAAGGAACTCAGGCGCGAGCGCACCTAGCTTGCCTCCTGCTCCTCCTCTCCTTCTCCTCCTCCTCCTTCTCCTCCTCCTCCTCCTCCTCCTCCTCCTCCTCACCTCCCCCCCTTCTCCTCCTCCTGGCGCGCCCCCCCCCTTCCCCTCACGCCCTCCTCCTCGTCCTCCTCCTCCTCCTCCTCCTCCTCCCTCCTCCTCCCTCCCTCCTCACTCCTCCTCCCTCCTTCTCTGTCCTCCCTCCTTCCTTCTCCCACCTCCCACCTCCCTCCTCCCTCTTACCCCCTTCCGCCCTCATCCTTCTCCCGCTCCTCCCCGCTCCCCGCTCCCCCTAGTGGTACCGACCTGTGACATGTTCTTCCCCGTCTCTCACGCCGCGACCCTCGCTCGGGGGGGAAGCAACAAAAAGAGGTGGACAGCCCTGGGTGCGGGGGGGAGGGTCATCACGCACATCCCTCTGGGAGCCACGCCGAACATGTGAAGTTTGCCCTGCGGGGGCTGGCCTCGCGCGAGGGACCTAGATGCCCTCGATTAATGACGGACGGCTTTTCGCTATTTTAGGCCTCCAGGGGCCCTCGCCAGGCCTCGGGACTGTCAACAAAACGACTCAGGATGAAAAACCGGTCCCGGGGAAGAGGTCTGGACCTCTCAGGCAGGGGGTCGGCCTCGCGAACAAATCACGACGTCGAGGGTCTGGGGAAAGCGCCGAGGCGAAACGGATCCTGGGCCCCGGGGGCTGTCCCCAGGATCAGCATTTCGTCCCCGGTCCCTGGGGCCATGCGGAGGGCCTGGAAGCCCGAACGCGACGAACACCCTCAGGCCCGATTCCCTCGGGACCCGCTGGCTTCACAGCGATGGCAGGCTCCTCCGTGCCCTGGTCGGGTTGTTGGGAGTGAGTGTTTGCCCTGTCCGACGATCGCCAGCAGGTGAGCTAGTGCCAACGTGTGCTTGTCCGCCGACGCCCTTCCAAACGGCGCAGGCTGTGCAACGACGGCCGAGGCCGGCTGCGTGCCACCGCTTGAGCCAGACGCTGTAACACACACACACACACACAAGCACGCACATAGACATACACATACGTGTGTATCTATAGATACGCACACAGACGTACGCGGACAATACGCACACAAACTTTTGGCGTCGCGGCCACGCGCGCAGCAGCGCGGCGGAGTCAGGCTGGCAGGCGCGACCAGAGGGTGGTGCGGCGGCCGCGGCCGGGACATCGGCAGGCCCAGAGGCAACGCGCAGGGCCCACCCACAGAGATCCCCCCCTCTCGCTGAACGAGATCCCACGTGAGGCAGTCATATGAGGGGGACGAGGGAGGAGCGACGGGGTGGAAGACAGGACGAGGGGAAGTGCAGAGCTCGAAACAAACCCGCGCACCACGACACGCATACACCGACACTGACACAGACACAGGCACAGACACGGACATGCAACACACAGCACACACACACACACGACAGAGAGAGAAAGAGAGAACGCACACACACATTGAGCTAACACACGTCCTGAGGATTATCGACCTGCGGGTTTGGGGCTCCTCCATTCCCCCGCCACAGGCTGGCCGATGCAGGCAGCAAGCGGAAGAGGTTGCCGCTCCCGGCTGCGGCAAGCGTGGGACATCCCTGCGCCATCAACATCCTCCAATTCCGTATCCGTCTCCTCCGCCTCTGGTCGTGGGCCGTCATCGACCCCTACTGCTGGGGGGGAACCACACGGGGGTGGCCCAAGGGGGGAGCATCCACGTGGAATCGGCGATGCATCGCTGAGGGATCGACCACCGGGCCCACGATCACGAAATTGCGCGCTCCTGGGCGGCAGTGGGGGACCAAGCCCCGATTGGCGATAAATGGGCGATTGGGGGACGATGACCCCCCCGAGGAGGAGGAGGAGGAGGAGGAAGGAGGAGGAGGAGGAGGAGGAGCAGGAGGAGGAGGAGCAGGAGGAGGAGGTGGAGGAGGAGGAGGAGGAGGAGGAGGAGGCGGAGGAGGAGGAGGAGGTGAGGGAGGAGAAGAGGCAGGGGGAGAGGAGGAGGAGGAGGAGGAGGAGGAGGAAGGAGGAGGAGGAGGAGGAGCAGAGAGGAGGGGGAGCAGGAGGACGAGGAGAAGGAGGAGGAGGGAGGAGGAGAGGAGGAGGAAAGGAGGAGGAGGAGGAGGAGGACGGAGGAGGAGGAGACCGAGACGAGGACGATGGACACGAAGGAGGAGTGGGGAGGAGGAGGGGAGGGGGAGGAGGAGGAGCCCGCCACGGGCAGGTCCCCTCCCCCCCCCCCCGTGGCCCTGACCTTCGCGGGCTATCTCGCCTCCTCCGTTTCCTCCTCTCCTCCTCCCTTCCTCCTCCGTGCCCGTCCCTTCCGCCCCCGCCGCCTCATCTCCTCGTGGGTCATCGCCGACCTCGCGCTGCTCGCCATCCTCTCGGCCTGCTGCTTCTGAAGCAGGTCGAGGTCGATCGCGGGGAGGCCTCTGGCCAGCCGCCCCCCGCCGCCCCTGCGCGCCGCCTCCCTCCTCCTCCTCCTCCTCCTCCTCTTCCTCCTCCTCCTCCTCCTCCTCCTCCTGTCTCCTCCCTTCTCGCCCTCGTGCCTCTCCTGCTCCTCCTCCTCCTCCTCCTCCTCCTCCTCCTCCCCTTCCTCTGCTGCTCCTGCCCTCCTCCACACTGCTCCAGCTCCTGCCCTTGTTCCTAGTCGTTTTCCTCCTCCTCCTGCTCCCTCCACCAGCTCTCCCGCCGCCTTCCATCCCAGCTGCTCCTGCAAGCCATTGCAACACAGCAGTTGCACACGAGGGATGCGTTGCGCCCTCAGTTTTAGCTCGAGAGGCCTCGAACACGCCAACGCCTGCATTCGTCGTACAGGTTTCAGCGGATTCAAACAACTAGAGCTGGCACTGGATGTTCGCAATTCTCGTGGCAACTGGAACGACTAAGAGAAACAAGCATGACCAACAACCCAACCTCAGACGAATGTGGACAGAGACGCACCACCAAATAATGATACGATGCTAGGAGACAAACGGGTGGTGCAGCAACTGCGAACCCGAACATATGGCGGATTTCGGAAACCCTGAACCCAACAACGTCTTCATCTCGTGGGGGCGCATTGTTTACTTCCGCCGCCTTCCGCCCCCTTCCGCCTGCTTCCGCCGGCGGAGTGGCCTCGTTTTACTTCCGCCGACCGCCGCTCGTCCGCCGCGGAAGAGATGACAGCTCCTTCAATCCTCGAAGGCAATGCTCTTTTTGGAACACTACATATGTGCGGCAATTGTCACGCAGAGGAGCTACGACGGTCAGAGCTCCATAATTCTACAACACTGCAACAGACTTTTTGTCCCGAAGATGGAACTTGACGCACATAGGGCGCGCTTAAGGGAGAACGAGCACCTGGTGACACCAGCTGGAGATCGTGCAGAACCTTACCTGAGGAACCTGGGAAGTAGCACAACAGCTCAGCATCGGTCAGCTGGACGAGTCCAGACGCTGGCAGTCAGCACTGGAGCTGGCAGACAGCGCGTTCACACAGAGCAAGGACAGAGCTAGTTACACACGACTTCCCCGTCGACCTGGAGGAGTCGAGGAAGAGGCCGAAGTCAACGCCTTCGAATACGACGGCAAAAAGGTCTACTACGACGATGAAACTTGCGACGGCGGCGAAGAGCAACTTCCAGAAGACACCGTTGAGACTATACTCGAACCTACGCATAGCCCGGATGCTACAGAGATCCTCAACGCGCGCACGACACACACACACAGACACAAGCACACACGCACACACATACAAGCACGCACACACAAACACACACACACACTCACACACGTACGCACTCACACACACACACTCACACACTCACACACTCACACACACACACACACGCACACAAACACTGATGCCAGGGGGGAATTCTAGTGGGTGGTCGCGATGTGCCCGCCATCCAACTCCTCGACACGTCTAGGACGGCTCCTGGCCCAAGCCAAGGACGTCACGGAGAATTCAGCAGGGGCCATGTCGGAAAAGATGCAGAGCGCCCCATCCCGTCAAGGAAGATACTACCAAATTCGAGGACACGAATACCGCCATCGTGGCGGCATGCCCAACAACTGCTGGTGTTTTTACAGTGTCCCTGCACCGCTTCGTCTGGGCTTGACCTCATCAGAGCCAGAGGACAACGTGGGCGTATGACGCCGGGAATGTGCGCATGATCATGGCAGTCCAGGAAATCATGCACAAGAGCGGCGGCTACAACCCAACATCCACACGCATAAAATCAACGGCAATCGAACGGCTGCTTCCGTCACGGGCTTGGAGACGCCAATGGGGGAACTGCGCACGCCTTGAAGCTGCCGCTCGCCAGTGCAGCGCATGGAGGTGTTAGTGATTCCCAGGCGGGCGCTACGCTTGCTGGCCAGGCCCGTCAGCGAAGAAGTGAGACACATGGTAAATTGCAAGAAACATAAAGCGCAATGGGGGAACGAGGGCCTGTGGTTCCATGTTGCACAGAAATGGAAAGCCGACCCCTACCCGAACCTCGTGGATCTCATGCAAGGATACGGCACCGTCTGCAAGAAACACACAGGACACGCACCATTTACAAACGGCGTGCTGGACCACGTGCGGGTGCAATACCATCTCAGCCCGTTTGCTTTTCTAGGCCAAGGTGTACCACCCCACGACGAGGTCATCGTCAACGTCGAAAGTATGGTGCGTGTGTCGGCCCCGATCGACAAACTTCGACCCCAACTCCCCAGCCTAAAACGCCGACGGCAAAGGACCCAACTTACCGCGGACAGGTCTGCAGTACACACGCGGCTTCGTTGTGCAAGCCCCAGTGGATTACCTGGGTGTGCACAGCCCACCGCATTCTGGGTTTACAAGTGGCAGCGATGTGGACTTCTCCGCTGGTGGAATGCTTTAATAACTAATTGAGAAGAACATCGAAGGCCCAGGTTCAAGAAATCGTACGGCTCACCAGCGTCATCATGCCGACCGCGCAGCTGGAGAAGTAGGAATCCACGTCAGAAGCGGCGCGACAACCTGTTTAACTCCGATTCTGCAAAGCCGCGCTGCCAGAGCGCGTTTATGCATTTTCGGCGAAAACGGGCGCCATATGGGGGAGGGCGGGGGGGGGTATCACGTAACGCACCCCCCGCCGTGTGGCTCTGGCACCACAGGAACCCGTTTTTTTATGATCGGGGATAGCGGCCGTCATCGGCCCCGCCTCCCTCACCCTTCCCCCCTGTCGTGCGGTTCGGCCCTGCAGCGCACGTGCGCATCCAAGCGTGCACCGCATAATGGTTTATTGAATCAGTCCACTTGGTTCTCGGACGGCCAATTTTGCTGGAGCCCCCTGGACGCACATGGGCAGAGTTAGGATGATGCGGGAAGACTCGGGAGGACTCGTAGATTCCAACGGCGTTCCTGTTTTCCATGAGGAAGCATTTTTCCAATCCTGAATTCAACAACTGTTTTCTATTGAATCCACAGGCACTCCATTTTGTCATAAGGGTTCTTTCGTGTAGAAGTATATGTAGATTTATAGATGTATGCAACAGTGGTGCTCTGTTGCACACGGTTGCCGTGGTGAACACAGGTGCAGTGGTGTACACAGGCAGTGTCGTGCGCGCAAGCATTGTGGTGTACACCGGAGCTGCGTCGCACACGGCTGATGTGGTGTACGCGGGCGCTGTGATGTACACAAGCGAAATAGTACCCGCAGGCACTGTGGCACAAACTTGCGCTGTGTTGCACGCGGCTGCTGTGGTGTACATAGGTGGACCACCTATGTACACCGTGTGGTTTACACGGGCACTGTGGGGCAGATCGCCATTTACATGCTGCTGCTGCTGCCCGTTTTCGGTCAGTCTTGAGCATTCCCAGACTCCGACGGCGCGAAACGAGACGTCACTGCCCCCCCCCGCCCCAATGAAGGCCGTCATCGACCCAGAATAAGAACAAAGAAAGCAGGCTCCAACCGCGTCTGCGCGCACGGCGACGACGACGATGAGCAACGAGCGACGAGCGACGAACGACGAGCGACGAGGACAACGACGACGACGGAGCCGACGACGACGACGACGACGACGACAGAGACGACACGACGACACGACGACGACGACGACGACGACGACGACACGACGACGACGACGACGACGACAACGACGACGACGACGACGACGACGACGACGGCGACGACTGCGGACCAGACCCTTCTGCGGATTCCTATGCGGACACCCATGCGGATCCCGATGCGCACAGCGGCAGGGCCTCGGGCGCACTGGGGGGGGGGGGGCGTGACGTTGTAGGTTGGGGGGGCGGGGGCCATAACGCCTGCTATGCCCCAAGCAACAAAGAAACACGCCCCAGGAACCGTAAAGCAAAATCGCTGGCCGAGACATGCAGAAAACCAACACTCGACTTTCCTGAGACTCCCGAGCATGAGGAGCAGGGGCCCGATGTGAGGTGCATACATTGCGAAATAGCCGTTGCACACGAGCTTTGCATTTCAAACTAGTTGTCGCCCGAGGCGCCTCTCGCGCATCCCGAAAGACTTTCATTGCATTGATCCCTGCGGAAACAAGATTATAGTCGACACTGGTTGCTCACGATCATCGCGGCGACGACAACGGCGAAGTAAGACTACAGAAACCAAAATGACCAGCTTCGTGAGTGAACGATTTCATTGACTCCCCCTCCTTCCCCTCCTCCTCCTCCTCCTCCTCCTCCTCCATCACTTGGAGCTCTGTCACGGTCACGGAAGCCAGCTGAAAGCAAACTGTAAGCGCAAAGCCGCAAACAGAACTCTTCGGCTCCTCAATTCAATCCCTCCTGCCACCATCACGCAGACGCGCTGCCGGGAAAAAGAGGCGCGCTCTCTCAAAACACAATCAGACCCGGCGGCCGCTTCTGTCCCGTTGCCCAGACGGCGTCCGCTCGCCTGTTCCGAAGCCCAATCGCTCTAGGCCCAAACAAGTGGGTGGCGCCCCGGTGGACTCTGCATCTCGGCTGGCACCTTGCGACAACGGCGGCTCCCCCGCCAATGCACCACTCCGCGCGAAGCCTGTCCCTGGACCCCTCCCGAGGTCCATCCTGACCCGCTCTTCGACGCGGATCCAGCCGCGGCGGCGCGAAGCCTCCCCGACACCCAACCAGGACGAAACCCGCCAGGGTGAGCCGCCGTTGTTCGGGGACCTGCTGACCCAGGTCAATCCAAACCCGGGCCAGTCAGGCCTTGCAAGATCCTGCAAGACCCTGCAAGATCCTCCGGATCTTGCACCCAAGCCTGGGTCAATGCACCCCTGGCCCTGCAGGATCCTGCAAAATCTGGCGCTCTGGCTGACCAGCGCTTGCATTAGGTCAGGCCTGTCCCCCTACAGGGGGACTGTGTGCGAAAAAATAAAAATACTAGAAAAATACCCCCCCGAATGGCCAAAACATGTTCAAATAATGGTCCCAGACTATTTTTTTGACTAATTTTGAATTTTCCCCCTGTAGAGGGACAGGCCCGACTTAACGCTTGCATTGGCCCCCGTATCTTGAGCCCCGAGTTGTCTCGGCTGGCCCTCCTCCGGCGCAGCCTTCCCGTGCCGACCCTCCGATCCCCCTCCCCCTCGGGCAGCAGCGACGCCTTGACGCCTGCTCCCGCCCGCGCCTCGCCTGCGCCGCCACTGCAGGCCCCCCCCCCCGCCTGAAGGGCAAGCAGTGGCGAAGCGTCCTTGCTCGCCTACAGCCCCGCCAAAGAATGTTCTAAGAACCTTTCGTGGTTTGCACGAAATGTTCTTAAACCATTTCTGATTGAGACTGTTTTAGTTTAACACATCGGGCTAATGTTCTAAGAACATTGTTTTTGTTCTTAAAATAATTTTGGGTTCTAAGAACATGTCGTGGTAGGACTATAAGAATGTCAGGACGGTCGATCCCTGCTCAAGAGGAGCAACGATAGGGGGGGGGCTCCCGGGGGGGAGGAAGCATCGACCTGGCAGCGGTGACAGATCCCCGACAGATCGGCGATGGGCCCCCGACCGCGAGTCCGCAATGTCCTGGGCGGGGCTCGCTCTCGGGCACCCTGTCGGTGATCAATGGGGGATCGGGGGTCGGTGCGTCCCCCCCCCTGGGCCGCTTCTCCCCCATCGACACCCCAGGCCCCCAGCGCTGCACGACACGGGCACGGGAATCGTGAAGGCATCCCACAGGGCGAGAGTGATGTCATGATACGGTTGGCTCAGGGCACGCTCCAGGATTTCCAGGAGTCCATGAGCATCCAGCGGCGCAACCAGTGCGGAACACTAGGAGGTATGGGAATCGTGATGACCCTGGAAGTCTTGGAACGCATCATCAACACGACCCCTCGCTCCTCTGAGTTGAGGGGCAACGATAGGGGGGGGACTGGCATGGGGGGTGATGCATCGACCTGGAATCGGTGATACATCGCCGATTGATCGGCGGTAGGCCCCCGATAGTGAATCCGCACTTCCTGTGCAGGTTGGGGCTATCGGGCCCCGATCGGCGATCAGTCGGCGATTGGGGGTCGATGCATCCCCCCCTATGCCTATCCCCCCCTATCGTTGCCCCTGATGAGTCCCGCCCCCCAGCCTGCAGACGCTCCGCGCGGCGTGTTGATGCACGGGCCTGCTCCTCCAGCGCGGCAGGGGGGGGCCGCGCGGAGCAGCCGGGGAGAGAGGAGCGGGCACCCGCCCGCGCGCTCGAGGCACGGCGCTCGTCTGGCGCGCCGGCCAGCAGGGCGGCAGGAGGCTGCTCTGCAGTCGGGGCTGGCTGCAGAGGACCACGCTGCCATGGGATTAGGTCGGGCCTGTCCTCCTACAGAAGGATTCTGGACGAAAAATGAAAAATACTCTAAAAATGCTCACAAGGGGGCCACAAATATTCAAAACATAGTCCCCAGACTATTTTTTGAAGATTTTTGAATATTCCCCCTGTAGAGGGACAGGCCCGACTTAACTCCAGGAGTCTCCGGGGACCACGTTGCCGTAGGAGTGCAGAAGGCACGGGCCGCGAAGCACAGGAAACAGGGGCGCCCTTTGGCTGGCAGGGTCGACCTACTAGTCAACCTCGACTGTGTGTAGCACCCCGCAGTTGCGGATACGAGTGAGAGGGCGGGCGCGTGGTGGGTCGCGGGTGGGTCGCGGGGGGGGGTCGCGTCGGGTGGGTCGCGTCGGGTGGGTCGCGGGGCGGGTCGCGGGTGGGACGACGACAACAAACAACAAACAAAATCCGCGCCGCGGAACTCCACTTCAGCCACACACCCAGGGACGGTGAATGACATTTCGGCCCATTCACTCTGATTGTCCGGCGATAGCCAGGATTTCCAGGATTTCCGCCATCACGTAGTGATAACCAGGCTTGAATGCTCAGCACTTCGGAAACAGGTCACGATCAATCCTGTCAAGGTATTCGCGCCTGGCCTTAGAAATTGGAAGCTTGCACGGTTCTCCCAGGCCTCTGAGCTGGGCCTGACCGAAGAACCCACATGTGCGGCAAAACCAAATTTTAAGGTCTTTATGATAGGTCAAAGCGTGTGAGGGATGAGTCCAGCCACCAGCTAAGTGTAAACGCCGCCCCTTAGGAACTCGACTAAGCTCACCGTTCACATGCTGGAGATGGAAGCACTCACTTTTTAACCATTCGGACACCACCGCCTTAGTCGCGGAGCCTTTACACACACTGCACGCCCTCCCGCTTTCGGTCAGGGTATGTGCGGACGCGAAGCGTGCAATAGCAAGAGGGGGGGGAGGAGGAACTCTACCAGCACCCCGCACTCTCTGGTGTCCAGACAGCTGGGACGCTCGAATGGAGTCTAAGCCGACACGCAGCAACCTCCTCCGAACAAGGCGAGCACGCTGCTCAACCTCTTGGATTTTGTGACGTTCCTGAGGGGAGACCCGCGCAAGCTTCGCGGCCTCCCCTGCAATAGCATCTACACACGAGTTGCCTAGCACCAACCACGAGGGAAGACCTCGTGCCAGAACTTCAGCTCCAGACAGATGAGACGGGATCTGAGCGACAACTATACACGCTGGAGATCGACCCTGCGTGGTTAGTAATTTACCAATTTCACGCCATATGTCGGATTGTGGGCCTTGAGGCCTGCGAAACAGCTCGGCGTACCACCCGCGGGCAACTTCGTCACAGTCAGTGACATATAACATTTCGCCTACACTGAAACGCAAGGCCCATTCAAAAGCCCTGAGTTCACCTCTTGGAACGCTCTGTGCCGTTCCCGTGAGGGGCCCCAGCAAGAAAGGCCCCAGGGCCAAAGGATTGTAACTAGTAAAGGTGGCGAGCCCTATACCTACCCGCCTGAGCCTGGTGTCGAGAGTGTCACGACCCCCAGACGCGTCTCCGAAGACCACCAGAGGCTCCGAAGCAGTCCCCGTGCCTAAACAGCCGTCCCCGAGACCGTCATTCCCGAGACAGCCTCCAGAAATCAGCTCGACGGACGGGGGGGGGAGAAATGGAGGTCCAGGCGGAGGGAATGAGCCCTCGCATCCAGAAACAAGGAAACGCTTCCGCCTCGACCACTGCTTGCGGAAGTAAGTCGTTAGACTCATCAAAAGCACGCGAGCCCTGATTCTTTGAGCATGTCCAACATCTGCGCAGAGGTGTGTCCTGCTCCGTGCCACAACGGTCGCACAGATCATCAGCTCGAAGTCCCGCTTCATGACTACGTACCTTCGGCCACCAGCCTCCAGTCGCCACCGTCGCCAACAGCTCGGACAACTGACGGCCCTTGCGGGCGTGCAACAAATCTGCAACCATGGCTCTCAAGGAGGTCATGTCAGCACCTCCTTCGAGGCCGCCTCCGCAGAACAAAACCGACGCTTCCTTCCACTGCTCCAGCTCGCATGTGCGCTCAAACTCCGCCAACAACGGGGCTGCCTGTTCCAGCACCTCAAAGTCACTACTGTCGAACTGCCAGGCGTGAACTACAGCGGTGCCGTCATTTGGCACGTCCCAGTCCGCGGGAGAGTTAGGCGACCATCCCGCTTCAAGCAAATAAAGGATCACCGTGGTCATGGGGCCGCGCACGTGCCGTGTGCGCTGGCCCTGGGGGAGAGAACGTAGGTGCGCCACCGCCCGAGGCCAGGCCAGTTGGATAGAACGTCGTAGCCCAACCTCCGATAGCCACACACTCAACCATTGAGAAATACATTGCTTGGGCAGCAGGTGGCCTGGGTCGCAACCTGGCAGCCGAAGCGAGAGTAACGTCGTCAAACATCTCCCTCGCCCCGACGATCCTGCAGCCGCTCCTAGCCGACGGCGCTGAGCCAACATCGTCGACCCGAATTGGCCGTGGACTTGATGTCCGTAGACTGCTGCTGCTTGCGGTCCAGCCCGTTGAAGTTTGCCCGACGCATGCCAGCGCCGAGCAGCTTGAGCGAAACGCCGTAGCCGAGCATGCGACTGCCCCGACTTCAGCTGCCGCTGCCGTACTGTAGCTCGACCTTGACGTCGTCCGCTGCTGAGGTCGACCTCAAGATATGCCGCCTGGAGAGCTGCGCGCAGGTGGATGCCCTTGCGCTTCAAAGCCCTCACAACCGCGATTGCGTCGGCGTGATGCGAACAAGTGATGATGCTCTTGTCCGCCAGGCCAAGATGAAGTCTCTGGAAATCCTCGGCGGTCTGAATGCCACCTCTGATCAAGGTCGTCCTAACATGAGCACGTGACCCTGACACTCTTTGCGATAAATCGTCGACCCAGATACGTTGCCGAAGGGATCCAAAGGAATTGCAGAGTCGCCGACACGTATTCGCCGTGATGCATTTGGCGAACCTCGTGCCGTTCCGTAGACCCTGCACTACAGACCGTGCCACCTCGAACGGTTCAGAAAAACAATTGAGCTGTTCCAGCATGCGAGGTGCCAGACACAGCTGTAGTTCTAAGAATAAAATAACTGGCGGAAGTCCTTTTTCCAGAGCGCACTCTGCGAGGGGCTCGAACTCTATGGAATCGTAGAAGGGCGCGAGATCCCACAACGTGTGGCCGCTCGGGATCTGCAGCCGCGTGTGGACCTCATCCTCCAGCGCCCGCACGAGTGCTTCTCGCAGGGCACTGTTCCCTGCGACGGCCGCGTCCCAGTGATCCACTTCAGCCTGCTCGATGGACCACTCCTTCATCTCCACCTCGCGCGCCATGGACCAGACCCTGGCCAGCATCGCGATCAATCCTATGACTCGATCGCCGCCTGATTTTTTCCCCAACGATTTACCCACAACGCAGAGACTTTGCCAAGGCCATGACAATCCTTGTTCGATGCGCAGGAACAAATCGCACAGGGCCTGGATTCCTTCGTCAGGCAGACGTTGAAAGCCGCTGGGCGATAGGCGATCAATGCCGAGGCCAGCCCTCGGCTTCATCCGAGATAAAGCCGCTCGTACATCGCTGACAGTGGGAGGTGGGAGCTGCTCGATCTCCGCCTGACCACGAACCATAGCGCACGTACGAACGATGGAATCCCGAGTGGCCACCGAAGACTTCCATTTAGAATGATACACCTCCACTTTGCGATCTACGATGTCCTTGGGGCGAACGAGAACTCCATCATCTGCTGCATCATGCAGCTCGTCTCGTTCAGGATCGGGGTCCTTGATGCTCTTGTGAACCACTCCCAGCGTATTCAAAGAAGAAAACCATTGTTGAAACTCTCGCAACGATGCTGATGCTGCTTTGTTGTGTGCCCTCTTGGACGCACGATAAGATTGTTCCTCCAGCTGTGCCAGTAGCTCGACGTTCAAGTCAAGCAACTTCCGAAGATAGCTTAGAAATAGTTCCCAGCTGCCAGCCCCCGCGGGAAAGGCCGCTCCAGCCCCATCCAGAGGATGGTCTGCTAGACGAACTCCTGCTGCAGCCAGCTGCGTCAGTTGAAGCTCTCCGTTCTGACGTCGCCTTTGCCTGGGGGCCCTCTGCACCACGTTGTGCACTCGTGCCCACCAGGACGAGATGCCGTCCTTCAAAGGCTGCTGACGGATGTGCTCTGCCTGCTTGACGGCCGTGACCTTGAGGCTGCATCCTGCACTGCGCGATCGCGCGCACATGCCGACGTCGCGATGCCCCAAGACCGCCCGCTCGGCAGTCTCAACCCAGCGAGAGAAAGCATTGCTAACGTGAAGAATGCGTGGGCCTCCAACTTCGAAAGCCACGGATTGAAATAGGGGGCCAAACTTCGTGAGTAGTGTGGGCGTGCCAGGGTGTCTGAGCCAACGCATCTACCCACGACGAGGAAGGGATGGAGTAAGACGGGAGGGGAGCAGAAGACGCAGCAGCACCAGCGGGGGCGAGACTGCTATCATCCCCCTCCAGGGAGTCGAAGTTCCTGGGGCGCTCAGCTTGGTTGGCGGACTGACTTGTGCCCTCGACAACGCCAGGCCCCGCCCCTCCAGGGAGACCTAACTCCATACCCACCCCCTGCGAGACAGTTTCAGCCCCAGCAGGAAAAGAACAGGATTCGTCGGCCCAAGGGTCTTCCTCCTCGGGGCCAAACTCAAAAAGATCCAAGTCGGGGCAAACTGGTTCCTGGTCCACGACCAGACCGTCAACGACCTCGGACGAAACCGCGGCGGAGGGGTCGAGAGCACCAGTAGCCTGGACGGAGCGCGGTTCGCTATACAAGGCCTCACCGTACAAATCGTCACAGTCAGTGCGAATGCGCTCACGTTTTTTTTTTTTTTTTTTTTTTTTTTTTTTTTTTTTTTTTTTTTTTTTTTTTTTTTTTTTTTTTTTTATTATTATTATATATATATATAAACAACAAGCTGGTATTCGAGACGCTTAGCACTGGACTTGGAACCCGCAGCTGCTGCGGTGGACGGTCGAACAACCTGAGGCAAACGCGCTGCAACTTCAAGAGTACGAGAGATGAGCTGCTCACCAGCCCCTCGCAACTTCACGTCAATACCTATGTGTGGTGCCCATGGTGTGTCTACAACTGCACTAACGCTCATGATGTAAGGAACGCAACATTCTGAAGCCATGACAACATCAATGTGCGAATTGCCTGAACCCCCTATGCAGGCATGCTCGACATTGGCCCTGCGGATGACTCCGCCTACACGCTTACAGAAATCACTGCGAGCAACAACATTCACGTCTATGTTATAATCGCCGACTACCAACCATGGCAGCTTCACGGACCGAAGAAACGCACCAAGCTTCGAAAATCTCCGAGCCTTTTCACCCGCAAACTGTACTGACGGATGCGCATAGAACAGTACTATCAACAACGAGAATCCGCACATGTGCACTAGCGTCGGCATGAAGCCGTCGAGGGCGTCAGAGCCCTCAGCGCAGTAGCAGCTGCCCGTGTCTCGTGGCCGATCAAAAACCCGATGGACGTTCCTGTGACCCTGTGCCAGGAAGATCTCCCCGCCCTCGTTGGCGCGCCCCTCCGTCGCCGTCGAAGTCGATCTCCCCGTGCCACGTGCAGGATTGTCCAGGAACTTCAGCTTGTGAGCCCTCGCCCGACGTGCCCACTTCGCTCGAGTGCGCTTGCAGACGTGGCTCTCTACGATGCCGAGGAAGGAGTACCTGCTGAGGACCTCGTCCGACTTCAAGTAAGACCAAGCCTTCGGCCCCAAGCAGGTGACGTTACTGAAAAAACATTGTGCAACTGGCCTCCTCCGAGCTGGTAGTCGTCGAAGGAGCTGCACTCGGTGGAACAGGCGGCTGGGTGGCGATCGCCTCCACGGGGCCGACCGCCGCCGCCTGACCTCACTTGCCAGCGGCGTCCTGCGCCGCGCGCCCCCCGAGGGACTGCGCGGCGCGGATGCGAGCCATCTCCGCCTGAATGGCCTCCTCCGTGGGCTGCTGGCCTGGCACGCCTCCCGCGGGCGTGGCGCCTGCTGCCGCTGCCGCCGCGGCCGTCGACCCAGTGGCCGTCGACGCCACAGGGCGGCTGGCCGCCTGCCCCTTCGGGGAAGCCCCCTCGCCGCCGTTGCCGTCCATGGGCGCGTCTGCCACCAGCACCTCGGGGGCCTCTGCTCCAGCAGCCCCAGCGGCCGCCCCAGCGCCTGTGCTGCCTGCTGCCGTGGCGGACACCTCCGCCGCCGTGTCGGTGTTCGCCTTGCGCTTCTTGAGCTGCCTATCTTTTACCTTCTCACGCATCGCCAGAACTTCTGCCCGCCATTTGCTGACCTGCTCCGCCTTGCCGACGACGCTGTCTCGAACCTGCTGCAGCTCCTTCTCCACGTTCCTCAGCTCCAGGCGCTCCTGCTCAGAGAGCTCCTCCATGGAGTCGAGCTGCTTGAAAAAACTCTTCGTCCCAAGTGACATTCATCATGGGTGGCGGGGCTGGTGCCTGGCCACTGCTGTCGCTGGTCCCCGCACTCGTGGTAACCCCCATCTCGTGCGCAAGAGCCACCGCTGCCGTACGCTTGTTGATCTCGGCCAGCGCCAAAGCGCGAGCCGTCTCTTCCTCTTTGGCAAGCGCCTTCTTGAGGTTCTCCTGAATCTTGGCAACCTGTGCGGCTGCCTGAGAATGCTTCACCGATGCGTCCTTCCACGCCCCCTCTGCGCGGCGGACTGCCTCGGCCGCGGAGACTGAAGCGGCAGCGGGCGTCGCCGCCGCCTTCTCGGCCTCCGCGATCTGGTCTGCCAAAATCTGCCTGCTGATGGGATCCTTGAGGCGCCCCATGGCCGCGACGAGCACCTGGGCCCGATAACCCCAGGTATCGCCAGGCCCCGCAAACAGAGCCTCCCCCCACTCGCTCTCTTAGGTGTGTTTTCGGAAACTCATTCTGAGATATACCGCCTCAGTGTAATATTTAGTAGCCTCTGTTGCCCTTTAGTGTATGATTACCGGCCTTTAGTCGCGTTTCAGCAGCCTTATGTGGCCTTTAGCGGCCTTCAGTGGCTTTCAGCGGCCCTCAGTAACCTGTATAAATGTGCAAAGAAGTGAATTACCTATACGACCACCTTTCTGGTGATAAGGAGGTTCGCGGGGGGGGGAGAAACCAACGTCTCACTAAATCGATCTCGTTATCGATCTCATTATCGATCTCGTCATTAAACGCACTACCGATTTCACTATCGATCTCACTATCGCTCTCGCTATCGATCTCATTTTCGATATCACTATGGATATCACTATCGATCCCACTATCGATTTCACTATCGATTTAACAATCGGCCTTACTATCGATCTCACTATCGATCTCACTACGGGGCACCGATGGGGCACCGACGGGACACCGACGGAACACCGACGGGACACCAACGGGACACCGACGGGACACCAACGAGACACCAACAAGACACCGACGGGACACCGACGGGACACTAATGGGACACCGACGGAACACCGACGGGACACCACGACAAGACAACCCGGCCACCGCCCGCCCACCGGGGGAAGTTCGGACAACTGTCTTGCCCGGCCCTATCAACAGCGGGGTCATTCTTCTCGCCCGCCAACGCAGCTTCGCCTCGCCCGCACGCACGACACGAACCCGAAACCGAAACCGATTTCCCGGTTGGGGGCCCTCCGTTCCACTTCGATCTCACTCTCCAACCTCCGACGGTAGGTTCGCAGGCCGTCGGCGCGCGCAAAACATCCTTGACACCGCGTCGATCGTTCAACCTTGAATCGATCGCGGCCCCGATTGGTCAAAGTTGAATTCAGTCGGATTCATAAGGGTTGCAGTGTCCATCGGTGCTTCCGTGTCGCAGAATTCAAGTTTGAACGCCTTCGCTGGCGTCGCCAGCGCACCATCGCCGCACGAACCCCCCGTATGCATGTTAAAATGAGCTTCCAAAAGACCCACTGAATCACACCTCAAATCTGTAATTTGTCGGTACTCCAGTCAGCGGTGTGAATGACTGCGACTCCAGCCGCTCGCGCTGCCGCTGCTGCCCGTGCTGCTTGCGCCTCCACCTGGGCGCTCGGCTCGCCAAGCCATCTGTCCCGCTCCAAGAACCCCTCGACAGTCGTAATTAGTCGAGCTCTTGCCTCCCCGCCCGAAGATTGCAGGAACACGGGGGGGGGGGGGGGCAGACATGCGGAGACTGTTAGCTCTGGGGAGTGCGCTGCGATATTTCGGGGTGAGACGAGGCGAGGGTTGAGGGTCCTCGGGGGCCACGTCGGATGGGGTCGAGCCCCAAAACATGTTTAAACAACTGTCCAACCGTCCCACGCCGAACCTTACTCAAAACAACGTCATCCACCGTGAATGCTTTACGCCTCTAAACTCGTGGCCAGCCAAGCCGTCACGGCACACTTACAGGCATGTGTCAGGACCATGCAACATTGCATGGGCAATGCCTTGTGGAAGCTGCGTCGGGGCGCGAAACAAGAGAGCACAATGCCCTCCCAAGGATGTGATACTCTTAGACTGTATCGATGAGGAGAGGGGTGAACGGGGGCAAACACAACATACCGACACACTGTTCCTGCCACGCAAGTGTTCACAACCCGCCCGCCCGTCCCCTACTGCCCTTTACCTTGCCCTGCTCACGCTCCCAGCTCGTGCAGTGCCGTGCGCTGGCGGGAGCCCCAATCGCGTCTCACCACGCACATCGTGCCACCATGGAGAAGGCTGAACAAGGAACGAAGGAGCAGCCCGAAAACCATGGGCCCCTCTGTCTCGCCCTGTGACCGTGGCACCGCCAGCCGAAGGTCGGGAGAGGTCGGCCGAGGCGTCCTCCCTCCCCTCCCCCCCATTCCTCCAATCCTCTTCCCACTCCTCCTCCTCCTCCTCCTCCTCCTCCTCCTCCTCCTCCTCCTCCTCCTCCTCGAACCAACAGCGGTCCGTGTTCAGCGCCTCGACTGTACCCCCCCCCCTGCCCCGTGCGGGAGGCGGGCGCGGCCCAGCTGCCGCGAGCTGCGCTGCCCTCGCCAGCCCACGGCGAACCAGACTGCAGGCCCGCACCGGGGACGGAGCGCGCGCTCCCCTGGAGAGGGAGGGCGCGAGGCATCGCTGGCTTGGGCTGTCGTGGGGCCCACTTCAGGCCCTCAGTGGGCCCCAAAAACGGCAGGGCCGTTTTTTATCCGTTTCCGAAAAGGTGTCCCTTGAAAATGGAAACGGCAAAAAAGGCGACCGGAAGCGGCAACAAAAACGGCTCCAAGATTGGAACCGGAGCGGGAACCCGTAAAGAACAGCGACGGAATCGGCAACAACAACGGCGTCGGAACCGGCAAAAAAAACAGCAAAACGGAACCGGTAAAAAAACGGCCCTGTCGTTTCCAGGGCCCACTAAGTTCAGGCCCTCCTGTGCTCCCCAGGGGCCCTCCGGGGCTTCATGGGGCAATCTTGGGGTCCCCTTGGGGCCTCGTGGGGTCCTGTTGGTGTTCTGAAGCTCTTCTCGGAGGGACTTGGGCCATCTCGGGCGCTCCTGGGCCATGTTGGAGGCAGATTTGGCAGTCTGCGAGGCTATCTAGGGCTACCTCGCGGGCGTATCTGGTTCTTTGGGGCTCCTGCGCCCCTCTTGAACTACCAGGGAAGTACCATTCTCGGAGCGATCTGGAGCTGAGAAGCGGAGAGCATCCACATATAAGAAGCCCGGAACGGACTTGAAGAGTTGGGCCTCTCGGGTCACCTGCGCGAATCTATCTTTGAAGGGGCCAAGGGACACACACACACACATAAATACACACAAATCCAAGGATTCCTCATAGTTCCACATATTTTCTGGGTTTTCGTGTTCCCCACCACTTCCCATATTTTCCTGGGGATCGCCGATTAATTGTGTCTGTGTCTTTGTTCAACTCCTGAATCTTGGGGCTTCTTGGAGCCAGACCCGGGGCCAGACTGGGTGGTTTGGGGGTCCCCTGCGGCCGCGTGGGGCACCTCCTGGACTCTCCAGAACTATCTTGGGCACCTGGGCCTAACCCACTGATCACTGCACAAGGCTTGCAGACGTGCTGCAGCGGATTTCTGCGTGAATTTCTGCGTGGACTTTTGCCCGAAACGGCGAGTGAAAAACGAAGTGAATTTCGCGTGGATGTTTTTCGTTTTCATTCCTGGCCAAAACAAATCCGCACGAAATTCACCTCGGAATCCAGGACGAAATTCTCCAGGACACTCCGGGCCCGTTCTATCGTTTTCCGGACGAAATCCGCTCTGCGATGTTGGCGCCATGACACTGGTCCTCCTCACATCCCCTCTCCAACCAATCGCTTCATTCAAACTGACGGATCGCCCGCCACACGCGCTTTCGTCATCTGGCCAGCATCCGGATGGAACGTTTCTTCCCCTCGATAAGGCGCGAATGATCACTGATAACTGGCGTGTCCTGTCTTAGGGTCATCCTGAGACTCTCTTGGAGCTCTCTTGAGCCCTTCTGGGGGACGCTCTTGGGTTCTCTTAGGGCCCTGGGCCTCGTGGAGTCCTTTGAGTGGTCTGCGGGGTGTCTGGGGAAAACCCTTGGGGGCATCTTGGGACATCTTGGAAACGTCTTGGGGCCCTGGAGGACACCTTGGGTATCGAAATCTCCAAGCCCCTTCTTGGAACCATCTGTGGAAAAAAACGGGTTGCACCAAGCATGCACGAACACTTGAATGACTTTGACTCTTGTCTACTCTTGAAAGGCCTGCGCAGAGCCATATTAAGGGCGTTTAGGGTTTCGGGCCACCATGGCGGCATAGCGGGGTCTGCTGGAATGTCTTTGGGACCTGCTTGGCCTTCATGGGCATCGCCTGGGAAACCCCACGAGGCCTTCGTGGAGATCTCTTGGCATCATGTTGGGGTATCTCGGGGTCTCTCCAGGCCCCTGCCGCAGAAAAGGGCCGAACCAAAACGTGTTGTACCCCCTGCGCTTTGGCCAGTCGTGCCCCTCAATCTCCCTGCTCATCCGCTTCGCCCAACTACGGGTTCGCACGCTACGCGCGCCTTCTGTCACACACACACACACACACACACTTTCTGGCGCAAAAACAAAAAGATCTCCTCCTGCTCCTCCTCCACCTCCACCTCCTCCTCCTCCTCCTGCTCCTCCTCCTCCTCCGCGATCGTGCATACCGATACGCTCCATGCAAGGCCCGTGGCGCAGAAGCTACCTCAACTGGACGAATTGTCTGTCTTCTCGTCTTCATTTGACCCTTTCTGGTATGGACAGCGTCAAGCGGAAACCGTGCATCTCTCGAAAAAAAGAATAACAACTCGAATCTGGGGAACTCGAATCTTGCTGGCAAGGCCGTCGGAACAATGACAGGACCTGATCTGAAATTCGACGTGCGCCAGCAGCGGTGGTGCTGCCGATGCCGTACGGTGGCGGTGGCGGCCCGCACACCCTTTCGGGGCCGCCCCTGGCGCTCTGGCGGCGACGCGGTTGCGGACACCTCTCGGGCCGCCCCTGCTGGGCAGCCGCACGCGCTCCCAACAGTAGGAGCCCAACCACAAGAAACCTCCCACAAGAAACCCAACCCTGAGGCCCCAGGTAGAGGCCTCCTAGATGGGGTCCAAGTAGATGGGGTCGGAGACTCTCTCCGCATCGCCGATACATCTGCGATGCATCGGCGATACATCGGCCATGCACTGGCGACGTCGGCGATGCATCGGCGACGTCGGCGTGGAGAAACTTGGGCCCCACATCGAGCCGCATCGCCGATGCATCGGCGACGCATCGGCGACGCATCGACGATGAGGTGCGATCCTCCGACCCCATCTACGTAGGAGGCCTAGACCAGGACGTCCATCGAATTTTGGTGTGGGAACGTCGCGCCTTCCATCGCAACACCGTCGAAACCCAACATACCCAAGGCACCCTTCAGACAAACCGGTGTTTCTTGGCATGGGTCTCCACTGTACCCCTGCAGGTCAGAATTCTGAAGTAGCCAGCCAGGGGTCAGAACCTGAACGATGTCTGCAACGAGGCGAGTCCCAGTGGCGGTGTGCGATGTTCGGCAACTCCGAAGGGCGAGGTTTGCAGAGGGTGTGGTTTGCAACCTGCAACCTGGGGGGTACCCTGGGGGGGGAGGCGGGCGGGTACCTTGATAGAGTCCTCCGCCGAGGAGAGTGTAGCGCCCCCTGGGCCCCAACGGCGCCGATCGCGAACCACACCCCCGCGTAACGGCGTAGCCACACCCTTTGTAGTCGGCGGGGTATTCCCGAGCGCCGATTCGAGCCGCAGGGGCAGGTTTCGCAAGCGGTCGCAGGCTGGCACGCTCGTGGCGGCGTTGAACTCTTTTTGTTTGGGGGCTCCTTGGCGTCCCTGGGAGGCTCCCGGCGAAGGCGTTGGGGCCCACGGAAGGGGGAGGGAGGAGGAGGAAGTGGAGCAGCAGAACGAAGCGAGCCGCATGGCTATCGCGCATACTTGTTGTCCTGTGCTGCTTTTTTCGCGCGCAGCTCCCGACTCCGCCGCGCCTCAGAGCGTCTCGGGCTGCGTCCGTGATCGACGTGATGGTAAGTAGAGCGCCGTGCCCGAGCGGCCCGGCGGGCGCCCGCGCCGAGAGCGAGCGGAAGAAGGGGGCCACGACGCGAGGCTGGGTGGGCGAGCAGCTGCAGGCGCCCCGCGGCCGAGCGGCTGCGCTCGAGGCCGGCCGGTGTCGGGGCCCCCTCCGGGCCACGAGGTCCAAGCGACTGCTGCGCCGGGCGGCCTCCTCCCCTCGCCCCCCCCTCCACGTCCACGACCTCAGGCTCCCTCCTCCACCCACCCCGCCCCGCCGCCCAGCGCCCCCCACCCGCGCGCCTCATTTGTTTTTCGGCGCAGGGCTCTGCCTCGCGACGTTGTAACAAAGCGCTCCTGACAAGCATATCAGGGTGCCGACCACGCCCATTGCTGTGACCTCGTTGCCGAACACTAACACGCTGATCCAGATCAGCAGCGCGCGCTTCAGCGTGTTGACCACCGACACGGTCACCGGCGACAGGTACGACATGACCACGTAGGCCACGACGGACTGCGCGTGGTACAACACGCCGTCGATCCACAGCAGGAACAGGGTTCCGTTGCCTAGCCCGCTGGAAGATAGCTCGCCCTCAGACGCAGGTGTCAAGGACTCGTGGGTCTCGTTGACGTCAATGTCTGCGAGTCCGATGCCGCCGAGGCTCATGGTGGTGCTGCTGGGCAAGGCGGCGCCAGGGCCGCCCTCCCTGAGGAGCAGGAAGATCGGGCCCTGGAGAACCAGCGCCGTCAACGACGTATAAAACTGCAGCTGTGTGGCTGTGTAGTCCTTGGTCAGGAGCCTCTTGCTGAACACGTTCTGCACACACTCGATCACGTTGGTTGCCACGGCCGCCCCGAAGCCGATCACGTTGAACGACAGCTCGGAGTACGAGACCAGGACCAGCCCTCCAGCGACGGGTACCAGGGACAACACGATCTTGGGTGTCGTGGCCTCGCCCAGCATGAGGTAAGCGATGATCACGGTGAAAAACGGCGCAGAGGCCTTTATCGTCTCGGTGAACGACGCCGCCACGTGGTTCAGGCTGACGAGGCCGAGGACAACCGTTGCGAACCGCATAGCGCCAACGAGGCCCATCTCCGCGAGGCTGCGCCTCAGGCGGCTGCGGCCGTGGCCCGCCTTCGCGCCGCCCTCGCAGTGGGCCTCCTCCACGTCACCGCCCTTGTCTGCCGCCAGGCCGCCGCGCCTCGCGACCTCCACAGCGTCTCGTGCACACTTCCCGAAGTCGACGGTCTTCACCGCCCCGTAGATGGCGGTGGATACCATCTGCACCACCGCCAGCGTGTTGGGCCGAATGTGCAGAGCACCCAGGAGGTGCTTGTTCAGCAGGAGGGTGCTGAACGAGGTGAGGTACCACGCCGCGACGAAGAATCCGATTTCGAGCCATCGCTCCCCCATCAAAGCGCACCGCCAGAGGGCGATCCATCCAGGCGCCGCCCGGGCGCCGCGGGTGGTGGTGGGAGAGGGGGGCTCCGCGGCCAGGGCTGCTCTTGATGCAAAAAGGCTACGGACATGGCTAGCGCATGCTCTGTGCCCATTTCTGTTTTTCTTGGTTATCTCTGGCGCCTACCTGTTTGCCTAGCTGCGGTCGCCATGCTTAATTCGAAATGTGCCTGACTAGATATGTGGCTTTTCATGCACCCGCAAAACGCAACAGCCGCGGTGCTCCTTCATGTTTGTCCAGCGCAGAAGGCAGCTAGACGACAAGGAAGACCAGGTGTAGGCCGAGAAAGGATATGATGACGATAATGATGAGGAGGGGGAGTGGGAGGAGCGGAACAGGAGGAGGATGGAGTATGAGGAGGAGGATGAGGAGGAAGGAGGAGGAGGAGGATGCAAGGAGGAGGAGGAGGAGAAAAAGCAAGGAATGAAGAGGAGGAGCCAGGCTTCTGACAGCCCCGCGCACCGACTTTGTAAGTCAGCGTGGCATTCCTCTTCCCGTTGGTGGGCGGGAGGGTGCTCGAGTAGCCTGGCAATGTCGGCGCGCCCAAGGGGGCGTCGCGGCAATCGGCATGGAACGGACAATACACTCAGGAAGGCAGCCGTCATGACAGATTAGCTTCACACGTCAACGCGATAGGCTTATGTGCTCCTGCATGGGCCCCATGGGCTTTCCGAAAAGTGGGCGCAACTCCCCAATCTTGAGCACCCTGAGTCATATTCTCCAAAGCCGCGTTGGGTTCCCACCCAATTTCACTGAAAATCAACTGCGCGGTGTGCTGCGTCGCGAGGCCTAACGGACATCCGCCCCACGCCTGGGTAACATGCATTGAAACCGTCACGCGCTCCACACATGCTCCGGAACGTGGGAAGTATCGTCAGTGGTAATGCAATGCGCGCAGACAGGATGGTGAACGTGCTGGTGAGCATGATGCCCATGAGTGGCTGTGTTGACCTCTCCACCACCACCAACGTATATGTAAGAACACATGTATGCATGACTGTCTATATCTATGATATGCGTATACCGATCCACAGATGTGATCATAAAAAATACCAGTGCCTGCCAGTCACCTTTGCCAATGCCATGAGGCTGCGAAGACTAGGTTTCGGCAATTGTGCAACTGAGTCTTCACGCGCAAAACGAGACTCATCGCATTCTGTGTAACACCTCAACTTATTAACCGTGATGTGCCAAACACCTGCTCTCAGGCTGCACAACTGTTCAGACATGTACGAAGGGATTGCGCCTTCCAAGATCTCGCCCATACCAAAGCAACAAACCTGGATCCGCGAGGCCATCATCGCTGGTCAAACATAACAGACCGGTGCTCCCGAGGCCAGGATCCATGTGCAAACAACTGCGGGCCGCCCCCCGGCCCGCCCCCCCCCCGAGACCACGATCCCTTTATAAAACGGGTGAGTCCGTGCTCCCGAAGCCACGATTCCCAATACAGAAGACGGTGGGTACGCACTCCCGCGGCCACAACCCCGAGGGAAAGACAGTGGACCCGCCCTTCGAACTCGCCAGCGCCCCGGCCTTCCAACCAGCAACCACGCCTGCGAGCTACCCCATTAGCCAACCAACTGGCGAACCTGCCAGCCGTCCATCCAGACAGCCAGCCAACCAGCCGAGTGGTCAGCTTGCCCGTCAATGAGCCAATCAACGAAGTAACCCAGGCGACCAAGCCACGCAGGCAAACAGGAGGGGAGGGGGCAGACGACGACGCTCCTCACGTGTCCGCCACAGTGCCCCGAGGCACAACGTGGAGGGTCCCCCGGTCCCCTCGAGACATTCTTCAAAACGCCACAGCCCCACGTTCCGGGCGCTCTCGAGCGCTTCCGGGGATTCCTGCGTGTCCGCGCGTGCTGTCGCATGACGTTTCCAGAGCCAAGAGGGCCCCAAGACAGGCCAACAGGGCCTCAAGAGGCTCCCAAGAGGGCCCCGAAACGGCCCAAGAGCTGTCCTAGACGCCTCAGAAAGTCTCAAGACGGCCCAAGAGGCCCCCCGGTCGCCTCAAGAGGGCTCCAAGAGCCACCCTAAGAGAGCCCCAAGAGGCGCAATACATTGACTGTACATGCGGTTTTCAATGATTTCAGCGTCGTTCTGGCCTTTTCGGGCGTCCGACGCCCCAAGACGACCTCAGAAGCCCCACAAAGGCTTCCACGAAGCCCGCAAGACTGCTCAAGCCCCCGATACGGCCCCCAGAAGGCCCGAGGTGGGAAATTCGAACCGAAATGTCGACCACTCCGCTCTAAGATGACCCAAAGATGCCCTCAAGAGGCCTCCCAAAGGCCTCAAGACGCCCCTCTAAGAGGCTTCTGAGAGGCATCCCAATATATACCCACACTCATCAGATTTGCCTCTGATCTGCAAAAGCGAGGTGGCGGGGTGGGCCGACCGACGGCCGCTATGCATGTCTGCATCTGTATGTGTACGTGTATCTGGACATGCATGTGCAGCTGTATTAGCATATCCGCCACCGTGCCGCCGGACACGGAGTGCGCGTGTCCGCAGGTCCTTCGCCCAATCCACTGAGCCTCAATCCTCGATCCTAGGGTTTCAAGGCGCGGGTCCCGTATTCATAAATCTCCTTCGGCTCGGCTATGGATGTCTGTATCTGTATGTCTACGTGTATCTGGACATGCATGTGCAGTTGTATTAGCATATCCGCCACCGTGCCGCTGGACACGGAGTGCGCGTGTCCGCAGGTCCTTCGCCCAATCCGCTGAGCCTCAGCCCTCGATCCTAAGCAAGGGCTCCCAACCTCGCGCCTCGCGCTGCGCGAAGCGCGACGTGCGAATCACTTCGCGCTCTCGCGCCACCCCCCCAAAGGGAGAAAAGGAAGATGAGAAGGCATCGGAGCCGAAGCGCGAAGCGCGAAGAATTTCGCGCCCTCGAGGGCGCCCTTGCTAAGGGTCTCAAGGCCCGGGCCCCGTCTTCGCAGCTCTCCTCCGGCTCGGCGCGTGCCTTCCTGGGGTTCCCCGCGCGGCTCGTCGCAGGATTTCGTCGGGGCCCGAGAGGGCCCCAGGACGGGCAGAGAGGGGCCCAGGAGGGCTGTTGAGTGCCATCTTGCCAGATGCTGTCGGTTTTCTTAACTTAACTCGAGCTGTAGATGAGATACAGAGCTGTTCGGCACAGCAATCGAAAGAAAATCAGCAGCAGCGCTAGTATATAGAGTATCTAGATGCCTGAGATCGGTCTGCTACCAGAGCTGGGACCAAACAGCTATTCGTACGCGGCCCCGAAGACGGTCCCGGAGAGCCCCGAGTCGCCGATCGATCGCTCTGAGACGCGTCCAAGACGCCCCAGGAGGCCTCCACGAGGCCTCCCATGAGGGCCCCAAGAGGCCCCAATCATTGATGTTTCTGTGGCCTTTGAAAGTTGTTGGTGTTCTCGCCGTTTCGGCTGCACGACGCCCCCTGACGGCCCCAGAGGCCCCCAAGATCTCCCCAAGAAGGCCCAAGGGGCCTCCAAGAGGGCCCTAAAACTGCCCGAGAGGGCCCCAAGACGGCCCCAAAAGGCGCCAAGGACGGCCCCAAGAGGCCTCAAAGACGGCTCCAAGGAGGGGGCCCAGACGGAGTGACCCGAGCGGACGTGTGGAACCCTCGGCCCCGAGGGGCCCCCCGCCCAAGAGGCCCCAAGGAGGCCCCCAGAGACGACCCCGAGAGGCTCCCAATAGTTACCAGCCTCGAACTCATCCCTATGCCTAAAATTGACACGCCAAAAGGCGATAACAATCTTAGGGATGCGCCCTCAAAAAATGATGGAATCCCCAAGATTGGCATCGTGATGAGGAGATGCCCAGCATAGGGATAGGGATATGGTCCAGGCTGGTGAAAGAGGCCCCAAAACTGCCCCCAAGAGGCTCCCGAGAGCGCCCCGAAGACGCTCCAAGAAACATCCCCTGAGAACTCTGACCCACAAGCCAGGCACAGTGGCGGGATGGCCCGAATGCAGTTAGCTACGCGAATACATATTCTAGAACCACGCGCACGCTACGCGCGCGCTTGGGTTCTAGTTGACTCAGGAATCGCAGCAAAAAGATGTGAACCCAACATGTCAGAAAAGAGAGGCCCCAGATACCAGAAGATACGACTTGGCAAATATACTCCTCCTCGCCGTGTCTTCCTCGGACTGGCCCTCAATGTCATGTACATGAAGGGCTCTCTCAAGGGCAACACAAGAAAATGCAGGAGAACTTCCTGCTCCGATGACCGGCGACGACACTCAGGTTCCCGCCTGAATTGAGCGCCCGTGTGGGAGCCCTCGTGGCGGCCTCTGTAAGCTCCTTTCGGGGTGTCGGGGCTCATTTGAAATACTGGAGAACCTTCTGCCCCGATGAGAGGCGACGAGAATCACGTTCCCAGAAGGCTCTCCAGAGCATGATGGTTGCGGCCGTGTGGGGGCCGTCGTGGAGGCCTCTGTCGGGCCTGGTCGCGTTACCGAGGCTCATTTGGGAGGCCTTTGTGGCTCCTCGGCTGCGTGCAGAACACCTTTGGAGTGCCGAGGCTCGAAGCAGGCCTTCTTGCGGTGTGCGGGGGCTCGTGGATGCATCGTGGGCCGTCCCCGTGCGTCAGGAAGCGGAGCAGACGACCAATTCCAAAGCATTGAAAACTGCAGGAAACCACACCACCGATTTCTCCTCATTGCGGCTCTCTCGAAGGGCAGTTTGGAGCCTCCTGGGGCGTCTTGAATGCCTCATGGGCAGCATTGAAGCTTTGGTGGGCGTGCTGGGGCCGTTTTAGAACCCTACGAGGCTCATTCGGAGAGCCGCCTCAAGCCCTCCTGGGCCATCTTGGGCGCCTCTTGGGCCAGTTTGGCGCAGCCTTGGGGCACGTCAGGGCCCTCGTGCACGCCTACTGTGCCGTCTCCGAGCGTCGGGAAGCGGAGCAAGCGACCACGCGGAAATCAATGAAAACCAATGGAGGATCAGCGATGTGTGCCTATTAGGGATGTTTCGGAAAGCAGCTGACACTCCTCTGCGGCCGTCTTGGACGCCTCGTGGGCAGCACCGGAGCGCGATGGTGGGCGTGCTGGACCGTTTTGGGGCCCTGTGGGCCTCCTGTAGGGCCCTTGTGGCGTGTCCAAGCTCGTTGGGGGAGCCACCTGGAGCCTGCTGGGCGATTCTGGGCACCTAGTGGGCCGTCTTGGCGCCCGCTTGGGGCGTCTTGGAGCCCTGTCGGGCGCCTCTTGTGCCGTCTCCGCGCGTCGAACAGCGGAGCAGGCGACCACGCGAATCTTTGAAGAACCACCTTGAAGCCCTCTCGGTGCGCCTCGGAGGCTACCTGAGCTCGCATCGGAGCAATGATGGGCGTGCTGGGGCCGTCTTTGGGCCCTGAAAGCCTCATCTAAGGCCCGTGTAACGTGTCCGAGTTTATTTGGGTGGCCGCCCGGAGCTCTGGGGCGAGTTGGGGCGCCACCTGTGCCGTCTTGGCGCGCCCTCTTGAGGTGTCTTGGAGCCCTCATGGGCGCCTCTTGTGCCGTCTCCGGGCGTCGGGCAGCCGAGCAGGCGACCACACGAAAATCCTTCAAAAACCTGAGGGCACTCAATGATGTTCGCCCCTGGGGCCTCTCTCGGGGATCAACTGGAAGCTGTCTTGGGGCGTCTTGGGGGCCACGTGAGGCGTCTCGAAGCGATGGTCGGCGTGCTGGGAGCGCTCTGGTGCTTTTTGGCCCGCTTGAGGGCCCCGTTTGGTGCCCTCAGGGCCCCCTTGAAGGCCCTTTTGGCGTGTGGAGGCCCGTTGGGCCCCCCATGCCACACAATGGCACAAGTTTTGGCCCCACCCCCAGGGCGTACCCCTATATACATATATATACATATATATATACACAAATGTCAGATATATGTACGACCGTATGTGTACATATATATATATATATATATGTATATATATATATTATATATATATGTGAGAGAGAGAGAGAGAGAGAGAGCGTGATCCACCGCTGTTTTACTCTTGAAAATTGCCAACCCTTTCCTCCGGAACCCGGGGGTCGCCCCCCCCCCCCCTCCGAAAATCCCCCCCCCCCCTCCCCTGACGCGTGGCGCACGAACGTGGCGCCAGACGCTGCAGGCTATGTTACACTGTGCGGGGGAATGGACACAACGGAGGGACACACTTGTATCCATGTTTACGGGTGCCAGGAGGAGGGAAGGTACGAGGAGAGCGGGAGGGAGAGCGCACGCAAGTACTGATAGCTGGCATTGTCTCATGCTGGCAGCGAGTGGTAATTTGCGCTGTTTCTGCATTAGGTGGAATGCTACGGACTGGTGGAATGCGTATGCATACGTGACGAAAATACAGCCTCGATGGGAGCCCATCTTTAAGAAACCGCCCCGTGCTCCTTGTCCTGCGGATGCGTGGGACTCGCCTGAGGACTCTGAGAGGCTCGCTCGTAGGATTGCCCACGGATACAACAACGAAGCTGTCTGGCAGAAAGGCACGGACGGTTCAATATCGGTTGAAATGACAGGAGATAGTCTGTGTGTGGTGAACTGGGCCCGAAGGATCTGGGAATCCCGCGATCGCTTGTCCCGCAGGAGAGCGCACGGTCTCCAGAATGATATGAATCAACTTGCAGAGGATTGCGACATCAGGTGTGCCACTGTGGGTACGGATCCGTGGAAGCATATTTACCGTGAGTTCAATAGTGTTGCTGATGAGCTGATATGTGAGGCGAGGAGGGGGAGGACGGGAAGATGGATTGACTTCATATATTTACGACAACAGAAACACTGTATCAGACGTATCCGTGGAGGATGGGACGGTGGCGTGAGTGTAGAAGGTTCTGCCCTAGGTTGCTATGTGGAGGTCTCTCTTGGGGACAACCACTGGCGACGAGTTTTCCAGGAGGCTTCTTTGCTCCCGCTGGGGGCCACTGTTACAGAAAGCGAGCTCACAGCTTGTGAACGCCTGCTGCAAGGTGTTCGGCAGATTATCTCTGGGATTCTCGGGCCTCCAACCCCTAAGAGGTTGAGAGGGCGTGAGGGCCTCTAGGGACCCTGCGCGGCTAGGGCGCTCGCGCCCTGTGTAGCCGACCCCAACACCCGTCCCCCCCTCCCTAACCCCTCCCCCCGCCCTCCTCACCCGGCACAACCCCCCCTCCCCTAACCCCCCCCCCCCCCCCCCACCCTCCCCTCCCCATCGAAAACCGGGGGGGGGTCACTACCGGTTTCGAAACTTGCCCCCACCCCCCACCCCCCCGGATCCGCAAAACCAGGGGGAGGGGTCCCCCCCCCCCGAAAACCGGAGGGGGGTCGCTGCCGGTTCGACCCCCCCCCACCACCCCACGCACCGCCAGCAAACGACTCCCGGCCCCTACCACCGTCCGCATCACATCCCCCACTGTTGTTCCCAGCGCCACTGTCCTCACCACCACTGTCCCCGCTTCGGTTATTCGTCGAGTTTCGTGGTCGCGGTTCGAAGAGCTTTTGGGCGCTCCTCACCCCCGGGCGGCCCGAGGCGGCCGAAAACGACACCTCTTCCTCGTCCTCCTCTTTCCCCCTGCTCTTCCTCCTCTCCTCCTACTCTTCCTCCTTCCCCCATCGCCCCCTCCTTTCCCCCCTTCCTCCTCCTCCGCCCCCTTCCTCCCCTCCTCCTCCTTTCCCTCCTCCTCACCCTTCTCCTCTTCCTCCTCCTCCTTCTCCTCCTCCTTCTCCTCCTACTTTCCCTCCTCCTCCTCCTCCCCCTCCTCCTCCTCCTCGTCCCCACACCTCCTCCTCCTCCTCGTCCCCCTCCTCCTCCTCCTCCTCCTCCTCATCATCATCATCATCGTCATCATCATCATCATCATCACCATCACCATCATCATCTTCATCATCGCCATCACCATCAACAAACTCATCAATCTTCATCATGTTCCTCCTCCTCCTCCTCCTCCCCTCCCTCCTCCTTCCCTCCTCCTCCTCTCCCTCCTCCTCCTCCGCCTCCTCCTCGTCCTCCTCCTCGTCCTCCTCTTCCTCTCACTCCTCCTTCTCCTGCTCCTTCTCCCCGTCCTGTTCAGACTACATGGCTCGCCAAACGGCAGTGCGACGCCGCGCAAGCATTGGGCCACATCGGATAAAAGGGAACACTCGGGGGAGGCCTCCCTCTTGCGCCTCCTCCTCCTTTTCTCCCCTTCCTCCACATCCTCCTCCCTCGACCCCTGCTCCCCTCCTCCTCCGCCCCTCCTCCTCCTCCTCCTCCTCGTCCTTCTCCTCGTCCTCAGTCCTCCTCCTCCTCCTTCCTCCTCATCCCTCCTTCTCCTCCTCCTCCGCCCCCTCCCCTCCTCCTCCTCCTCCTCCTCCTCCTCCTCCTCAACCCTCCTCTCCTCCGCCTCCTCTTCTCCTTCTCCTCCTCCTCCTCCTCGTCCTCCCCCCCCCCTCATCACGTCATTATCACATCATCATCATTATCCACCGTCTCATCTCATCATCATCATCATCATCATCATTATCAACATCCTCATCATCATCATCATCATCTCATCATCATCATTACATCATCATCATCATCCTCTCTCCCTCCTCCTCCCCCCGCCCCCCTTCTCCTCCGCCCCCCCCCCCCCCCGCCTCATCTCCTCTTCCTCCTTTCCTCTTCTTCCCCCTCCTCCTCCACCGCCTCCGCGTGCAAGAAATCTAACAACATGTCGCGGAAATCGACGAACTGTGTCCCTCCGGGTTTTTCGAGCGTCCTTTTAGGACTCGTCGGGGCCGTCTTATGGCCCCCTTGGGCGTCCTGGGAACCCAAAAATCATGTTCCGATAGAGGCTTCGGGGAACATGGTTTCGGACGCTGCGGAAGAGGCCTCCCGATAATCTCTATAGGCAGCTCTGCTTGCCCCCGTTGTGGCTCTGTTGGGTGCATTTTGGGGCTCTCTTGGGCTGGCTTGTAGCTATCATGGGTCATCTTGGGTCCCTCTTGGGCCGTCTTGGGGCTCCTACGTCGTCGTCGTCGCCGTTCGCCGGTCGGCGGCGTCAACTGTTGTCATCGTCGTCCATCGTCGTCGGTCGTCGTCGTCGGTCGTCGCCGTCGACGACCGTCGCCGTCATCGTCAATCACCGTCGCCGATCACCGTCGCCGATCGTCGATCGGCCCCGAGCCCTCACGCCCACTCCTCCTCCTCTCCTCCTCCTCCTCCTCCTCCTCTTCCTCCTCCTCCTCCTAATCTGCCTCCTCTTCCTCTTCCTCCTCCTCCTCCTCCTGAAATCATGTTCCCGGAGACGCTTCCGGGGACAGGATTTCGAACGATGCAGAAAAGACTGGGTCCAGGGTGGCTCTGCGCACGCGGACAGCGTCGCCGCCGTCGGCGCGGCCGTCGTCGTCGTCGCCGTCGTTCGTCGATCGGCGACGTCGACTGTTGTCATCGTCTTCTATCGTCGTCGTCGTCGGTCGTCGACCGTCGTCGTCGTCGTCGTCAATAACCGTCGCCGGTCGTCGTCGCCGATCGTCGATCGCCCTCGAGCCTCCTCCTCTCTCCCCCCCTCCTCCCTTCCACTCCTCCTCCCCGCCTCCTCCTCCTTCTCCTCTTCCTTCTCCTCCTCCTCCTCCTCCTCCTCCTTCGCCCTCTCCGTCTCCTCCGCGCGGAAGAAATCCAACAACATCTCGCGCAAATCAGCGAACTATGGCCCTCCGGGCCTTTTTGAACGTCCATGTAGGGCCTTCTGGGGCCGTCTTAGGGCCCTCTTGGGCGTCCTGGGAACCAGGAAATCATGTTCTTGGAGAGGTTTCTGGGAACATGTTTTCGAACGAGGCCCTCTTGGGCCTCCCTGAGGCCGTGTTGGGAGCCTCCTGGGCCAACTTTGGGGCCTCTTGGGCCGTCTTGGGGGTTCCGTGAGCCTCATGGGACGACCCTTTTGGGCCGTCTTGGGCCGTCTTGGGTCTCTCTTGGGCTGTCTTGGGGCTCGGGGGCGTCTGGGGCACTGTGAGGACCAAGCAAGCAACTATGCTGAAATCGTACGTTGTACAACGGGAGTGGGCCGATTTTTGCCTCTTGAAAGCCCTTTTCGGCCAGCTTCAAACCATCTCGGGCCCTCTTGAGGCGCTCTTGGACGTCTTGGGGCCCTCTTGGGCCTCGCTGAAGCTGTCGGAAAGCGTCGCCGCCGTCGGCGTGGCCGTCGTCGTCGTCGCCGTCGATCATCGATCGGCGGCGTCGGCTGTTGTCATCGTCGTCGATCGTCATCGGTCGTCGTCGTGGTCGTCGTCGTCGTCGTGAATCACCGTCGCTGGTCGTCGTCTCCGATCGTCGATCGCCCTCGAGCCTCCTCCTCCTCTCTCCCCCCTCCTCCCCTCCACTCCTCCTCCCCGCCTCGTCCTTTTCCTTTTCCTCTTCCTCCTCCCCCTCCTCCTCCTCCTCGTCCTTCGCCCTCTCCGTCTCCTCCGCGTGGAAGAAATCCAGCAACATTTCGCGAACATCAGCGAACTGTGGCCCTCTGGGAATTTTCGAATGTCATTTTAAACCCTTTTGGGGCCGTCCTGGGGCCCTCTTGGGCGTCCTGGGAACCCGGAAATCATGCTCCCGGGGAAAATACTGGGAACATGATTTCGAACCAGGCCCTCTTGGGCCTCCCTGAGGCCGTTTTGGGGGCCTCCTGGGCCGGCTTTGGGGCCTTTGGGGCCGTCTTGGGCTGTCTTGGGGCTCCTCGGGGGCCACTCTGAGGACGAAGCAAGCGAGTATGCTGAAATTGTACGTTTTACACGAGGAATGGGTAAAGTTTTGCCTCTTGAAGGCCCTCTTGGGGCCCTCTTCGGCCATCTTCAAGCCATCTCGGGCCCTCTTGAGGCGCTCTTGGACGTCTTGGGGCCCTCTGGGGCCTCGATGAGGCTGTCTTGTGTGCCTCTTGGGCTGTCACGCGGGCAGCGTCGCCGCCGTCGGCGTGGCCGTCGTCGTCGCCGTCGATCGTCGATCGGCGCCGTCGACTATTGTCATCGTCGTCGATCGTCGTCGTCGTCGGTCGTCGACCGTCGTCGATCGTCGTCGTCGTCGTCGTCGTCGTCGTCGTCGTCGTCGTCGTCGTCGTCGTCGTCATCGTCGTCGTCGTCGTCGTCGTCGTCGTCAATCACCGTCGCCGGTCGTCGTCGCCGATCGTCGATCGCCCTCGAGCCTCCTCCTCTCTCCCCCCTCCTCCCCTCCACTCCTCCTCCCTGCCTCCTCCTCCTTCTCCTCTTCCTCCTCCTCCTCCTCCTTCGCCCTCTCCGTCTCCTCCGCGCGGAAGAAATCCAACAACATCTCACGCAAATCAACGAACTGTGGCCATCCGGGCCTTTTTGAAGGTCTTTTCAGGGGCCTTTTAGGGCCGTCCTGGGGCCCTCTTGGGCGTCCTAGAAACCCGGAAATCACGTTCCCGGAGAAGCTTCTGGGAACATGTTTTCGAACGAGGCCCTCTTGGGCCTTCCTGAGGCCGTTTTGGGGGCCTCCTGGGCCGGCTTTGGGGCCGTCTTGGGCCGGCTTTGGGGGGTTCCGTGAGCCTCACAGGAGGACCCGTTTGGGCCGTCGTGGGCCCTCTTGGGTCTCTCTTGGGCTGTCTTGGGGCTCGGGGGCGTCTGGGGCACTGGGAGGACCAAGCAAACGAGTATGCTGAAAATGCATGCTTTACGAATGGGAATGGGCCAGTGTTTGCCTCTTGAAGACCCTCTTGGGGCCCTCTTCGGTCATCTTCAAGCCATCTCGGGCGCTGTTGGGGCGCTCTTGAGCGTCTTGGGGCCCTCTTGGGCCTCGCTGAGGCT
>CAUYUJ010021015.1:105697-108197 GCA_963575745.1 Prorocentrum cordatum | reverse complement strand
CGAAAATTAGCCTGGCGAAGAACCCAACCATATGCAGTTGTCAGTACCGCAGCTGCGGGCTTCATCTTCAATGGAACTCCCCATAGGACTACGGAACGTGTGAAGGGTGTGCCGAGATGGGTGCCACTGGGGCATTCGGCGAAGCTCCCTATGGGGACATGAAACACGCGCGTGGCGTGCCGACACGGGTGGCGGAAGCGCATGTGCGGGCCGCCACTGGGGCCTCCAGTGGAGCTCCCTATGGGCCCCCGAAACATGATGCTGCTGCGGGGGGGGGGGCGGGATGGGTGGCGGAGACGCGTGTAAGCGCCGCTACTGGGGCCTTCGGTGGAGCTCCCTATGGGGCCACGAAGCGCGTGAGGGGTGTACTGGGATGTGTGGCGGGGACGCATGTGAGCGCCGCCACTGGGGCCTTCGGTGCAGCTCTCTATGGGGCCACGAAACGTGTGAGGGGTGTGCCGAATTGGGTGCGGGTGGTGACGCATGCGGGCGGTGCCACTGGGGCCTTCGGTGGAGCTCCCTATGGGGCCACGAAGCCTGTTGTTGTGAGGGGCGTGCCGGGATGGGTGGCGAGGACGCATGTGAGCGCGGCCGCTGGGGCCTTCGGTGGAGCTCCCTATGGGGCAACGAAACGTGTGAGGGGTGTGCCGAATTGGGCGTGCGGGGCGCATGCGGGCGGCAGCACTGGGGCCTTCGGTGGGGCTGCCTATGGGGCCACGAAGCGTGTGAGGGGTGTGCCGAAGTGGGTGTGGGTGACGCATGCGGGCGGCAGCACTGGGGCCTTCGGCGGAGCTCCCTATGGGGCCACGAAGCGTGTGAGGGGTGTGCCGAATTGGGTGTGGGTGACGCATTCTGGCGGCAGCACTGGGGCCTTCGGTGGGGCTACCTATGGGGCCACGAAACGTGTGAGGGGTGTGCCGAATTGGGTGTGGGTGACGCATGCGGGCGGCAGCACTGGGGCTTTCGGTGGGGCTGCCTATGGGGCCACGAAACGTGTGAGGGGTGTGCCGAAGTGAGTGTGGGTGACGCGTGCGGGCGGCAGCACTGGGGCCTTCGGTGGGGCTCCCTATGGGGCCACGAAGCCTGTTGTTGTCAGGGGCGTGCCGGGATGGGTGGCGGGGACGCATGTGAGCGCGGCCGCTGGGGCCTTCGGTGGAGCTCCCTATGGGGCCACGAAACGTGTGAGGGGTGTGCCGAATTGGGTGGGTGTGGGTGACGCATGTGAGCGCCGCCACTGGGGCCTCCGGTGGATGATGGGGCCACGAAACCTGTCAGGGATGTGCCGAAATGGGTGTGCGGGACGCATGCGCATGTGAGCGCCGCCACTGGGGCCTTCGGTGGAGCTCCCTATGGGGCCACGAAACGTGTGAGGGGTGTGCCGAATTGGGTGTGCGTGACGCATGCGGGCGGCAGCACTGGGGCCTTCGGTGGAGCTTCCTATGGGGCCACGAAACGCGTGAGGGGTGTGCCGAATTGGGTGTGCGGGACGCATGCGGGCGGCAGCACTGGGGCCTTCTGTGGGGCTCCCTATGGGGCCACGAAGCGTGTGAGGGGTGTGCCGAATTGGGCGTGCGGAGCGCATGTGAGCGGCAGCACTGGGGCCTTCGGTGGGGCTCCTTATGGGGCCACGAAACGTGTAAGGGGTGTGTCGAATTGGGTGTGCGGGACGCATGCGGGCGGCAGCACTGGGGCCTTCGGCGGGGCTCCCTATGGGGCCACGAAACGTGTGAGGGGTGTGCCGAATTGGGTGTGCGGACGCATGCGGGCGGCAGCACTGGGGCCTTCGGCGGAGCTCCCTATGGGGCCACGAAACGTGTGAGGGGTGTGCCGAATTGGGTGTGGGGGACGCATGCGGGCGGCAGCACTGGGGCCTTCGCAACCTATGGGGCCACGAAACGTGTGAGGGGTGTGCGGCACGCACGTTGCCTTCGGTGGGGCAACCTCCGAAACGTGTGATGTGTGCCGAATTGGGTGTGGGTGACGCATGCGGGCGGCAGCACTGGGGCTTTCGGTGGGGCTGCGTATGGGGCCACGAAACGTGTGAGGGGTGTGCCGAATTGAGTGTGGGTGACGCATGCGGGCGGCAGCACTGGGGCCTTCGGTGGGGCTGCGTATGGGGCCACGAAACGTGTAAGGGGTGTGCCGAATTGAGTGTGGGTGACGCATGCGGCCGGCAGCACTGGAGCCTTCGGTGGGGCTCCCTATGGGGCCACGAAACGTGTCAGGGGTGTGCCGAATTGAGTGTGGGTGACGCATGCGGCTGGCAGCACTGGGGCCTTCGGTGGAGCTCCCTATGGGGCCACGAAACGTGTGAGGGGTGTGCCGAATTGGGTGTGGGTGACGCATGCGGGCGGCAGCACTGGGGCCTTCGGCGGAGCTCCCTATGGGGCCACGAAGCGGTGTACTGGGTGGGTGAAGCGGAGAGGAGGAGAGGAGGAGAGGAGAGGAGGAGAGGAGAGGAGAGGAGGACGCGGGGACCGTCTCTTCAAAACGAGGACCC